>CM014272.1:52833608-52900010 GCA_004135705.1 Alloteropsis semialata
ACGTATCGTCTAAGCTTTAGCAATAGTTTTGTCCATGTGCCAGAAATAAGCTTTATTTGGTCTTTGTGGTTCCGAGAGTGGTAACATAAATGTAAAGCGAATGGATAAGAGTTGTAACGGAAATGGTATATGCTGTTTGGTTTGGCCAATTTGTGGGGTGATCCAATAACATGGTCAAAGTTCCTTAATCCAATCCCATTATGTTTACGTTACCACTCATGAAACTAGGGCTGGACAAAAAGCTCGTGACTCTTTAGCTCGCTCGGCTCGGCTCGATTTGTTAACGAGCCAGCTCGAACAACCATCTCAGCTTGTTAGTATAACGAGCGAGTTCGAGCTGCTCGCGAGCTGGCTCGCGAGCCAAACGAGCTGCAACGAGTTGCAACATTATAGCTCAACGAGTTGAAGTCTACTCATGTGATGATTATGTACTTATATTTGTTTGCATGTTAGACCTTATTTGTACCATGTGAATGATTGTGTACTTGTGTTTATGTAATTTATGTGAAATTGTTAACATCAATGGTTATTTATTTGTCAATATTTCTATTACATCAGCTCGCGAGCTAAACGAGCTAGCTCGAGCGAGCTAACGAGCCGAGCCGAGATGCCTTTCCAGCTCGTTAGGATAACGAGCCGAGCCGAGCTAGCTTGTTATCTTAACGAGCTGAAACGAGCCGAGCCGAGCCGAGCTGGCTCGTTATCCAGCCCTACATGAAACCAAACACCACCTGAGTTGCATTTTCATGAATATGGCCACGAGTGTGGCATTATTTTTTTTTTCAATTTGCATCATTGTCTGTGCTTTGTCATTCCCCTTTGTACTTTCTATCATTGTTCATGCTTTGTTCACAAACCAAGGACAATGGTTTTACATATCGGAAACCATAAGGGTATGTAAAATATGAGAAAAGGATAGCCATTTTGGGAAACTTAGGCCCTGTTTGGAATGAGGGATTTTTTCCCCTATTCCTGCGGTTTTTCCTGTGAAATTAAACTGTTTTCTGTGAAATTCGTGCACAATTCCTGCGAAATTCGTGCGTCCAAACAGGGCCTTAGGTTTAAGTGATGTGTTGCATTTATGACCTCGTCTCTTTGAAACCTAGGATAAGAGCTAGGTTATTTGCTTTTTCTCTTAATATAAATGCTATGTTATTTACAAAATCACTCCCAGGCCTAATAACTAGAACTGTTGTTATGGTATTGAATTATCTATATTATGTACACTAGATATTACTAACAAATATGCCCGTGCATTGTAAGGAGACAAAAAATAGACAAGCATCAAATTTAGAGAAAACTTTGAGAGCGACATATTCATAGATAATGCAAATTTAGTCTTTACCCATGACATGTTGGAGAATGAACTTCTTCTTAATTATCATTTCATTTTCAATAATGAAACTAAATTTTGAACGTAAAAAATCTAGACAAATAATATTAGAACCTTGAGGAAAAGTTGTTAGATAATCCAAAGATTTGTAACAATGTTTGTGTGCGTGATATTATGGTTGGCCGGCTGATAGAGTTGTTTAGATTGTTGTAAGTTGTTGTAAACTAGATTAAGTTCATTCAACAACCTATAGCCGGCCACCATGATTCGTGTACTCGATGTAATCCACGCAAGGGGAGTTTCCTCGCCCTATTTAACACGAAGCCGCCTGCCAGCATGCGGCACGACGTTAACCTACAAACTTTCGCTCCTCTAATTTTCTACATGGTAATCAGAGCCTCTTCCATATACTAAACCCATCTACCATCCATGGCTCCTCTTCCGTCATCGTCAACCCTTTGGTTGGGATCGCCATCACCGAGAAGCTTGGCAAGACCAACCATGCGATGTGGAGAGCTCAGATCCTCGCAGCCGTGAGGGGATCACGCATGGTTGGGCACCTGACCGACTCTACACCAGCAGCTGCCGAAGTAATCAACGGCAAGGATGCTGCCGGCAAGGATGCTCGCCTCCCCAATCCTGCTCGCGAAGAGTGGTTCGCTCGGGACCAGCAGGTCCTCAGCTTCGTCCTCGGCTTGCTCGGCTGGGATGTCCTTGCTTAGGTTGCTGCCCAAGAGACGGCAACACATCTCTGGGCAGCGATCGAGGCAATGTACTAGTCGTAGAATAGAGCCAGGGCCGTGAACACATGCCTTGCTCTCGCCACGGCACACAAAGGAAGCCAGTCCATCTCGGAGTACGTCGGGAAGATGCACACTCTATGAGATGAGATGGCAGCGGCAGGACGACCGCTTGAAGACGAAGAACTCCTGACGTACATCCTCACCGGGCTTGACATGGATTTTAATCCTGTGGTTTATGCCCTTCTTGTCAAGGAAAGTGTCGGATATCAATAACCGGGGCGTTTTAACCCGTAAGGTTAGGACGCACATCGAGGAGTTGTCCAACCAAAAACAAGTCGATATAGGGCCCCTTGATACGCCTTTCTAGCCAACGCAGCCCAACCATGGCCCAGCTACGGCCAGGCACGCCTAATTTCGACTCGCCCGACCCCCGGAGAAGGATCGGGAATAGGGTGCACTGGGGCAAGGCCACTCGGCCTCGCCCGACCCCAAGGAGGGGTCGGGAGCAAGACCGCTGCGAACGGGAACCTCCACCTCACCCGACCCTCGCGCCCAAGTCGGGACGTGGTCCCACGGCTTCCTCTCCGCCTCGCCTGACCTCCCCCGTCCGAGCCAAAGACCGGACGCACGGAAGGGGCCCAAGGAGGGGGTCTGATCCGTCAGGCGAGTGGAGTCCATGATGTGAATAGATGGAACGGGCATTAATTACCTCGGGCAGGCGGAGCTAGGGCGGTACACCTAATGCAATGGGCACTCCATCCTTAGCGAGTGACCGAGCGTTGCCACGCTTGCCAACCACTCCGTCCTGCTGAAAGATGGAGCACTGACACTCGGCGTGGGAGGGTCAAATAGCTCTGTTCGACACGCCTGCAGGTACCCTTCTTGAGCGTCATCCACAGCACCTGCAGAGGGGATCCCAGGAGTAGGTGAAGATCAAGGCCAAGCGGCTTCCTTCCGACCGAAGCTTTCTCTCTCTCTCTCTCTCTCTCTCATGTAAACGGCCCGACCCACTCCCTTGGACTATAAAAGGGAACGAGGCTTTTTCTTAGCCGGGTTTCGGAAAAATACATCCAACTCACACACGCACACACACTTACAGAGACTTGGGAGCTCGTTCCCTCCCTCGACCGCTTGTAACCCCTACTACGAGCAACGCGAGTAACACGAGAAGCCTCGAACTGGACGTAGGGCGTTCGTGCCCGAACTAGTATAAATCCTTGTGTCCTCTCACAAACCATCCGAGCCTTAGCACGCAATCCACTAAATTCACTCGTCGGTGATTTCTTGCACCGATAGTTGGCGCGCCAGGTAGGGGCCTTTTGCGTGTTCGACGATCACCCTCAGGCTTCGGATGGACAACAATGTTTCGAGCTGGGTTCCCGGGACGCACCTTCAGGCTTCGGATGGCCAACAACGCTTGGAGCTGTGTTCCCGAGACGCACATGCGTTTTGGGAGTCTGGATTTCGTCACCACCGACGACGGGGGATTGGAGCGAATCGTCGCTGCCACCCCGACCATCGATGTCGATGCCAACGTCACGTCGGTCACCGAGACCCTCACGGACATTCCACTCGCTACCCCGAAATCCCATGAGCCCTCCGCGGACTTGAAGGGGAGAGCCCTCTGGCGGCAGCTCAACATGTTCTTGGGACCGCAGCCGTCCCAGGAAGACACACGCTGTATCAAGTTCGCAATGGCGAACGTCATGACACAGCTCGCGGGGTGTGCTCCTCTCGCGCCAGAGGCGCTGGGTCCCCCCTCGCCTCACGCCATGCCGTTCGAACTGCAGAATGTGGGCGAAATGATATCACTCTTGCTGGCACAACGCATGCGCCAGTCCCTTACAAACGACGAGTTTGTCGGGTCATCGACCACGTTTCGGAGTTCGTCTTCGACCTCCTCAGCGACGGGTCGTCCCGGGACTCTGAAACGGAGCTTGCCGCGGAAAGCCACCATGTCTCCCGCGAGTGTTTCATGGTGGACACTCCCGAGGGGGCCATGGAGGAGGTGCATGAGGACGACCTCGAGCTGCCGCCGGCCTTGGGAGCGGCTGCTGCCGCCGCTGCATCGGAGAACGGCGGAAGGGCTGCGACTGCGCCACCCCCGCGGCTACGCCTCGACCAAGCGCGAGCACGGTATGAGGAGTTACAGGAGGCGCAACGCCGCTTGCAGCAAGACCGCGCTCACATGGAGCGGGAGTGGCTCCGAGTGGAACAAGAGCGAGCCCGGGTATAGCAGGAACGGGCCCGTGTGGAGCAAGAGCAGGCGCGCATCGAGCGCGAGCTCCGGCAACACAATGACGAACCACCGGCTTGTGCCCGCGCCCATGACGTGCATCAGCAGATTGTCAATGACGACGTGGCACCCCCACACTTCGCATGGGCCAGCCAAAACATCGCGGCAGCAGCGGCGCTCCTGCGGGGCCTCCTAGACCCCGTGATGCCGGAAGCCCGCCGGGCCCAGCATGAGGTGGCCCAGCTGCTCAAACAGGCGGCAACCCTGCAGGACAAGAGCTCGCAGTCTCGGCGACGCGGCTCCTAGGCCACTTAGCGTGCCGCCTCGAGGCAGCCCCCGCGCGACCATGGCAACCGCGACACCCAAGATATCTCGGTCCACCAGCCGCCTCCTGGACCCGAAGGAGGGCCCCGAGCCCCGATTCGGGGGCGCCTTGGCCCGGTCCAGGACACCCGCAACATACTGAACGCGCGACGCCGCTAGCCGGCTGATGGCGAGCGGGAACCCCGGCGCGGGCGCGCCCCTCGTCGGGGCGGCCGTTACGACGATGATGACGGAGAACGAAGCCCGCACCCGGACGCGCCAGGGCCTCGTGCCTTCAGCTCCCGAATCAGGAGCGCGCCTATTGACGGTCCTTAAGTACCACTTTTGACCGTCAATCCTCATAGAAAATGTATACAAAAATGCATTCACCATAGCTATAGGGCTTATATCTAATCCATTCCACAAGTTTTGGTGAATATGTGAGTGCAGGAACTAAATGGCAAAAGAGGAGGACAATTGGGCTCAGGGCCAGGTCGCCCGACCTCCTTAGGTCGGCCGACCTGGGCCCAAGCCCAATGAAGCCCATCTTCGACCACAGCAAAGAAGCACACTCCAGGACCACTCTAGCCGCTGATTTCATGTCGGTTGGATCCAAGAGATGGGAATGGTCCAAGGGGAGGTCACATGGATTGAAGGGCCCACCTCGCCAACTAAACGTACTCAAATGCACCTATACCACTTGGAACCATCATGAGGACCCACGAGACAGTCACTCAGCCGAAAATGGGCCCGATCGGTGCCGGTGGACGGTCGCCCGACCGAGCCCGATCGCCCGACCTGGTCCGGAGGCCAAATCGCCTCATCCTTCTGGTGCGCGTTCCCACCGCCTCCAGGAGTCCATCTACACCGTGCATCACTCAAGGCAGTGGATCGAACGTCGGCCGATCTCCCCGCGTCGCCCGACCTGTGACTGGGTCTGTTCGTCCTCATCTTCCACGTGTCCACTCCCAACCGCCTCTACAAGCTATAAATAGCTGCATACCGGTCATTGAAGATCATCATCGAGCTGGAGTATCAAGTCAAGGCGAAGCCCTCCTCAAATGAGAGTAGAAGTAGGGAGAGAGTGAGGGAGAGTCTGGAGGAGTCCCGGCGTGTCGGCGACCCTCCACTTGTACCTCGGCGGATGCGAGCTCCTTAGTAAGTATCCGGGATACTCATCTTAGTATTTAAGTCTGAGTTATAGAAAAGCTGAGTTCTCTATTGTGCTTGTGGGTTCGTCGCTTTATTTATAAAGTGCTCTAGTCTCTAGCTAAGATTAGAGTAGTAGTATATATCTTAAGTGTGGTGCTTAGGTTATCGACTACCTTCGTTTGCCTCGTAGCCCCACGGATTAGAAGAGGTAGGCGGCAGGTGGTGACAGCCCTGTCCGTCCTTTGTAATCCTCCACGTTCGGGTACGGCGTAGAGCTGTTGGCCGGCAATTTCCTAGAGCCCTAGGATACCTCGGTGCCCAAAGCAAGCATAGGAGAACTCCCTTCGCTATAATCGGCCTTAGTGCTAAGTTATCCTCTCTACCCAGCCTTCATATAACCTCGATCGATTCGGTCAACTTTAGTGATTAGACAATGCCCTTCTCGTTCCCTGTGGATTCGATACCCTGAATACTTCCGGGTGAAAGCTACAATGGTATCCGTGTGCTTGCGGATTTATCTGCGACGTAAGAAATACCAACAAGCTTTCTGGCGCCGTTGCCGGGGAACGGTAGCTGTGTTGTCTAAGAACTATGGTCGCCCGTTTATCTTTTATTTTATTTTATTTTGGTTATCCATGAACTCAACCCAAATCCATGAGTTCTCTGCTCCAATGGGCGATTTATTGGAGCCACACCCCTTGTCAAATCCTATACAAACAAATAGCTATGAGCTTCGCCTTGCTTTCATATCTATGGTCCAGGAGACATCCTTCTTAGGACGTGATGAAAATCCATACCATCACCTGCACAAATTTGAGTTGCTATGCTCGTGTCTGATCATATCAGACATGACACATGCAACGAATAGATGGAAGCTCTTCCTGTTTTCTCTTAAAGAGAAGGCAAGGAAGTGATATGACCATACCGTTGGGCTAACGAATGGTGAATGGTAAAAGTTACGAGACAAAGTTTTGTCTGGAGTACTTCCCCGTTCATCGGATCTGTGCCCTTCGGAAGGAAATTGTTAACTTCCAACAAAAAGAGAAGGAAACGATCGTGGCAGCATAAGAACGATTCTAGGATTTCAAGGCTTCCCGATTCGTTGATATAGCCGCCGGAGGATCATTCTTACATGTAACAACGGCTAGAGTGAGAGAGCTCCTGGAGAAGATTTGAGAGCACTCTCCCGCTGCTATGGACGGAACTGAGTAAGAAGACCTTCAACTAGATTCTATCTTACCCGTAGACTTGCCCAGTCCAGATCCAACTCCTGAGACACCATCCGTTAAGGCAGAGGAAACTCAGCCTTTCGGATTACCTTTTGACTTCGAGGATGATCTCTTTGAAAATCATGGAAACACCTCGGATTACTCAAGGCACAAGAAGGCTACGACACTCCTTCTTTCTCATCCTCCCATTCCTCCCCATGAAGCATTTCTCGTGAAACACATAAAGGAGGAATGGTCGGATGGAATGTGGCACTTTTCCAAAGCACTTTGGAATAGTTCACCTTCCATAATCCTTTCATGTTATATAAGGGGAACTGTCGTAAAAGCCCATTTCAACCCCAGTATGGAGGTCAACATCATATCATGGCACATTGCACAAAATCTCTTAGGAAATGTTCCACTAAGGCCATCCGACAAGCTCCTCAAGAGTTGTCCCTTTGGACACATCATTCAATGTCGGGGGATCGCTAGTGCCGTGACAATCTCGCTAGACAAAATCGAGGTAAAATTAGACTTTCATAACTTCGATACCCTCGATTTTGATCTCCTCCTAGGCTGCCCATTAGAAAAGCTTCTCCAAAAAAGAAGCTTCTCCAAAAAGAAGTATCTCATGGGAGCCTTCGTGACACGCTTGGGGAAGCTGCTTTTGCCACTCTTGTCTTCTGCACAGAAATTCCAAAGGCAAAGCCTCCTCCCAAGCATAGCTCACTCGAGAAGGTGATGTTCGTGTCACCATTCACCCTGAATTTTCATCTCTATGAGCACGAACAATTTCCATCACCCTCTCTTGAGCGAAAGTTTTGGCCCCATGGCACTCAGGACACTGCTCTTGACAACAGTCAAGAATCAACCCCGAATGTCCACATTGAATCTCTTGAGTTCGAGAACCCGAGGGCCATGGATTGGCCTGAAGCATTGACTCTGGAGCTCGAGCAAAAGGATTCTATAAATGAGCATGAAACCTTTTTGATTCAAAATTCCACAAGAATGCTCATTTAACAAATCTCCAGAGTTTACTATGCCTTGTGCCACAATCTCATACAAGGACTACAACCACCTTGAGATCTTGAATTCTAAAATGTTTAGAAGGTTGGTTGTAGATGCATTTGCTTATCATAAACATTGCAAATTTCGTGGATGCATTTGTGGCACTAACCTTGCAGCTAAAGCTTAAGTGGCACATCAACAATTGGCGATGAGCTTGAAAACTACATTACCAAGAATAGCTGCAATATGAGGATTCCTCTTGGTCTAGCTTCAGACCATAAACAAAGCACTACCGGGAGATGGCCCGGATTATCATCTATTTCCCTTCAAATAAAAAGCAAGAACATGTTTTTAGTATAATCTTTCCTTCGGGTATTCTTGGTCACTAACCATTTCAGGTGGAGATTAAGAAGAACGATGGACAGATGATGCCTAAGAACATGGAGCTACATAAGCTACAAAAAACCTCGGTAAGTCTTGGTTTGGGAAAGATTACAAAAGAAGTTTGAACTCCACACACTTGAGTTATGTTGCTTTGCACTGCAAACTCCAAGTGTGGAGGAGGTATGTGAGTATTCCAAGTAAGTTCCCTTTCGAGCCAAATCTTATTTTGGTCTAGAGCTGGTGTTAGTTCTTGCACATTGATAAAAAAATAAAATAAAAATAAAAATTGAGGCTCTTGGTCTTTAGAACCAAAGAGCCATTATTTTGCTTCCACCATATAGGAATAACTGCAGGTACAAGGTCAAGTGTGGGGGTCTCTCGAGTTTTCTGATGCACACATTTTCGAGACCACCCACAGACAGGCTGCACAACATCGTACAAGACTACACAAAAAAGATCAACAAGAAAAAGGTCCAGAAGGGGTCGGCCGACCCCACCAGATCGGCCGACGGCCCTCTAGTGCCTTTCGCCTCCAATTTCGTCCAGAGCGATGGTTTGCGCACCCTATCCCTCATCCTCTCTGATTCATGAGTTAATTTGTTCCTATCTTGATATGATCATTAAAATTGAACTCATGATAAAATAAGCTTTCATGCTCCTTTAGTTTACATATCTATCCTTGATTGGCTTGCATATTCTTTATTCCTTGCACATATGCTTGCTGCTTGTGAACATACATATCTTTGGAAAAACATGTTTATCTAAGTGGTTGATTAATGAGATATGGTATGATGAAAGAAATCTTGCTCTTTCTGTATAAAGTGCTTGGGATGTTTTTTCTTGTAAAACTTTAAATTAACAGCCGTACAAAGCTCCTCAGTGATGCCTTATTCCTACCAAAGCCATATGTTGTTCATATTGCAAAAACCTATATACATATGCTGCTTGCTATTGCATTGAGCTTTGTCAAATTGTTGTGACCCTTGTAAGATTCTCTTCATGCTTTCATGATCAAGATCACGTACACTCCACATACACATGCTAAACTTCTACATTGGAAAGTTAGCAACATACATCGCATCCATCCACAAAATAAATGCTCCATTTGAGTGTTGATCTACTCTCCAAGTATTATTTCAAAAAAAGACATGGGCTATAAAAAAATATATGGACACATGAAGGTCCAAGCATAAAAAAAAGAAAAAAATATGGGCACATGAAGGCCCGAGTATCATGAAAAAATATATATATACTATAGCCATGTTCTCAAAGTAAATTAAGGAGGAGAGAGATCATACCAAAAGGAGTTATCATTCCATTGTTCCACACACATGCACATCTTGATCAGATTGTATGAATAGTATTCTTCTTGGATCCACTATTTGACTTTGCAATATATGTGATGCAAGTATGCCTTATCTTTACTCCTACCTTGAGCTCCACATAAGCCTTTTAGAAGTAGGGTGAAAGAAGGCAAGGAAATGCCTTGGTGAGGAATCATACACAATGAGCGATCTGAGAGAATCATTTGAGGAGCTAGGTAAGGTTATGTTTTTGAAAATTTATCAAAAACCCAAGCTACTTAATGGAAGAGTTGAGATGACTTGAATCAAGGCCGTTCTGTCCCTCAACCACCCAAGATGGCATGATAGACACTTCCAAATTCACAAGTGCAGGTATGTCTTGGAATAACTTATATGCTAGTGTCATATCAGAAGGAGTCTTGACTTTCACCTTAGTCCTAAAGCTTTACTCGAGGACGAGCAAAGACTAAGTGTGGGGGAACTTGTTGACGGTCCTTAAGTACCACTTTTGACCGTCAATCCTCATAGAAAATGTATACAAAAATGCATTCACCATAGCTATAGGGCTTATATCTAATCCATTCCACAAGTTTTGGTGAATATGTGAGTGCAGGGACTAAATGGAAAAAGAAGAGGACAATTGGGCTCAGGGCCAGGTCGCCCGACCTCCTTAGGTCGGCCGACCTGGGCCCAAGTCCAATGAAGCCCATCTTCGACCACAGCAAAGAAGCACACTCCAGGACCATCCTAGCCACTGATTTCATGTCGGTTGGATCCAAGAGATGGGAATGGTCCAAGGGGAGGTCACATGGATTGAAGGGCCCACCTCGCCGACTAAACGTACTCAAATGCACCTATACCACCTGGAACCGTCATGAGGACCCATGAGACAGTCACTCAGCCGAAGATGGGCCCGATCGGTGTCGGTGGACGGTCGCTCGACCGAGCCCGGTCGCCCGACCTGGTCCGGAGGCCAAACCGCCTCATCCTTCTGGTGCGCGTTCCCACCGCCTCCAGGAGTCCATCTACACTGTGCATCACTCAAGACGGTGATTCGAATGTCGGCCGATCTCCCCGCGTCTCCCGACCTGTGACTAGGTCCTTTCGTCCTCATCTTCCACGTGTCCACTCCCAACCGCCTCTACAAGCTATAAATAGCTGCATACCGGTCATTGAAGATCATCATCGAGCTGGAGTATCAAGTCAAGGCGAAGCCCTCCTCAAATGAAAGTAGAAGTAGGGAGAGAGTGAGGGAGAGTCTGGAGTAGTCCCGGCGTGTCGGCGACCCTCCACTTGTACCTCGGCGGATGCGAGCTCTTTAATAAGTATCCGAGATACTCATCTTAGTATTTAAGTCTGAGTTATAGAAAGCTGAGTTCTTTATTGTGCTTGTGGGTTCGTCGCTTTATTTATAAAGTGCTCTAGTCTCTAGCTAAGATTAGAGTAGTAGTATATATCTTAAGTGTGGTGCTTAGGTTATCGACTTCCTTCGTTTGCCCCGTAGCCCCACGAATTAGAAGATGTAGGTGGCAGGTGGTGACAGCCCTGTCCGTCCTTTGTAATCCTCCACGTTCGGGTACGGCGTAGAGCTGTTGGCCGGCAATTTCCTAGAGGCCTAGGATACCCCGGTGCCCAAAGCAAGCATAGGAGAATTCCCTTTGCTATAATCAGCCTTAGTGCTAAGTTATCCTCTCTACCCAGCCTTCATATAACCTCGATCAATCCGGTCAACTTTAGTGATTAGACAATGCCCTTCTCGTTCCCTGTGGATTCGATACCCTGAATACTTCCGACCTGTGAAAGCTACAACGGTATCCGTGCGCTTGCGGATTTATCTGCGACATAAGAAATACCAACAGCGCCGTGCCCTCAGCGTTTTCATCCCCGACGAACTTGCCTATGTACATCGGGGAGACCAATCCCGAGCTCTGGCTCGAGGATTATCGGTTCGCATGTCGAGCTGAGGGAGCAGATGACGACGATTTCGTCATCCGACACTTGCCATTATATCTGGCCGACTCGGCCAGAGCGTGGCTCGAGCACCTCCCGGCGGGTTAGATCCAGAGCTGGGCCAACCTCAGGGAGGTCTTCGTAGGGAATTTCCAGGTAACCTACACTCGCTCGGGAAACCCGTCGGACCTCTAGAATTGCCGCCAGAAGCAGAAGGAGGCTTTTCGGGAGTACATCCGATGCTTCTCTCGGCAATGCAATGAATTGCCCAACGTCGCCGATGCCGACGTCATCAGCGCGTTCCTATCGGGGACAACCTACAAGTCCCTCGTCCACAAGCTTGGGTGGAAAAGCCCCCGTACGGCAAAGGATCTCCTCGACATCACGACGAGCCATGCCTCCGGCGAGGAGGCGATCGGGGCCATCTTTAACCATCCCACCGAGGGAAGGGGCAAGCGGGACGGAGGGGCCGATGAGGGCCCCTCTGACCGCCCAAACAAAAAGAAGAGGAAGAAGAAGGCGCGGTGCCAGGACAGCGACACTGCCATGGTGGCTGCGGTAGAACGAAAGTCCGGAGTCAAGACTCCGGTGGGGGAGGTGCCCGATCACTTCGAAAAAATATGGAATGGTTCTTGTCCCAACCACGACTACACTGTGAAACACCTCTACAAGGATTGTTCCCTCATGAAGAAATTCATGTCAGGCGACACGGGGAATGGGAAACCGCGGAGGCAGAAGCCCGATCCGACCCCCAAAGGCCCCAAGGCGGGCAAGGACATGGCGACCGACCCTTACCCGGAGCCCGACGGGTGCCTGATGATCTTCGGTGGCACGGAAGCCTCGGTCAGCAAGGGCCGGGCCAAAGTGGAGCGCCATGAGGTGTTCGTTGCCGAGCCAGCCACGCCGGCCTTCCTTCGGTGGTCGGAGGCGGCCATAACCTTTGACCGCGACGACCATCCACAATTCGTTCCCAGGCCGAGCAAGTACCCACTCGTGGTCGATCCGATCATCGGTCGGAAACGACTCACCAAGGTGCTGATGGATGCAATGTTAGCCTAAACTATAAATGCTAAATAGTCCGTCACCTACCGTCTAACTCTTTATTCAGGCTAAACGGTCATTTAAACGGGTTAACGGCCATTAAACGGGCCAAATGGTTGATTAAACGGACACGATTAGCTGGTGTGTAGCGTTTAAATGGTGTGTAAACGGGCTAAACAGCCGAGTAGGTGAACAGTGGATGGACGGCGGGAGCGGGCTCAACATCCTCTACGCCGACACGCTCGACGCGATGGGCATCGATCGGGCGCGCATTCGCCCGACTAGGGCGCCTTTCCACGGAGTTGTCCCTGGGAAACAGGCCGTGCCCCTCGGATAGATCGACCTGCCCGTCACGTTTGGGACCCCGCCCAATTTCTGGATGGAGACCCTCACGTTCGAGGTAGTAGGATTCCACGGATCCTACCATGCCATATTGGGTCGGCCATGCTACGCGAAGTTCATTGCCGTTCCCAACTACACCTACCTAAAGCTCAAGATGCCGAGGCCGAAGGGGGTGATCACTGTGGGCTCGTCTTTTCAACATGCCTATCAGTGTGAGGCCGAGAGCTGTGAGTTGGCCTCGGCGACCATAGATTCCACAGAAGAACTCGCACCGATCCGGGCCCGGTTAGTGGAGGAGGCTCTGGACTCCAACCGCGGCGCGACCTCCTTCCAGCCGACGAAGGCACCAAGGAGGTGCAGCTCGACCCGGGCCACGCGAAGGAGAAGGTGGCTTGGATTGAGACCAAGCTGTCCCCCAAATAGGAAAGCGCGCTCGTCGACTTCCTCCACGTGAACATCGATGTCTCCGCGCGGAAACCCTCGAACATGCCCGGCATCCTGAGGGAAGTCGCTGAGCACTCCTTGGACATTCGGCCTGGCTCCAAACCGGTGAAACAACACCTACGCCACTTCGACGACGTGAAGCGTAAGGCCATCGGGGAGGAGATCGCGAAGCTTTTGGCAGCCGAATTCATCAAGGAGGTGTATCACCTCGAGTGGTTAGGCAATCCTGTTTTTGTACGAAAAAAGAGTGGGAAATGGAGAATGTGTGTCGACTATACGAGTCACAATAAGGCGTGCCCAAAGGATTCGTTTCCTTTGCCACGCATAGGTCAAATAGTTGACTCAACCTCGGGATGCGAAACCCTCTGCTTCCTTGATGCGTATTCCGGATACCATCAGATCGCGATGAAAGAGTCCGACCCGCTCGCGACCTCTTTCATCACTCCGTTCGGTTCGTACTGTTACGTAACGATGCCGTTCGGGCTTAAAAACGTGGGAGCTGCATTCCTACGATGTATGCTCAGGTGCTTCGACGACCTCATCGGACAAACCATAGAGGCATATGTGGACGACATCATAGTCAAGTCCAAGCAGGCCGACCAACTCGTGACTGACCTACAAAAAACGTTCGACAAGCTTTGGGCGAACGACGTCAAACTCAACCCCGAGAAGTGCGTATTCAGGGTCCCGAGAGGAATGCTCCTTGGCTTCAATGTATCCAAGCGAGGGATCAAGGCCATCCCAGAAAAAATCGAGGCCATCGAAAAGATGGGCTCGATCCAGAACCTTAAGGGAGTGCAACGAGTCACGGGATGCCTGGCCGCGCTCAGCCGATTCATCTCGAGGCTCGGAGAGCGAGTCCTCCCCCTGTACCGCCTCCTGAAATAATCCGAGCGATTCGCTTGGACTCAAGAAGCCCAGGAGGCTCTCACGTAGATCAAGGCTGTCCTGACGAAGGCACTAGTCTTGGTCCCGCCAACCCTGGGCGAACCTCTCCTATACATCGCAGCCATGACACAGGTCGTAAGCGCGGCACTCGTGGAAGAAAGAGAGGAAGAGGGACACACTCTCAAAGTTCAGCGTCCAGTGTATTTCATAAGTGAAGTACTCAGCAATGCAAAGATGTAGTACCCACAGATCCAAAAGCTGTTGTACGCTGTCTTGATCGCCAAGAGGAAGCTGCGCCAATACTTTGACTCACACCCAGTCACCGTGGTGAGCTCATTCCCCGGTGAGCTCATCAACAACCCCGACTCCACGGGTCGGATCACAAAATGGGCGCTCGAGCTAATGGGTCAAGGGATCACGTACACTCCCCGAGCAGCGATCAAATCCCAAGTCCTCACCGACTTCATCGCCGAGTGGATCGAAACCCAAATGCCGCAAGTACCGGCCGACCAAGAGTATTGGATCATGTACTTCGACGGGTCACTGGTTAGGACTGGCACAGGGGCCGGACTGGTTTTTGTCTCCCCTCTAGAGGTGCAGATGAAGTACATAGTCCGACTGCACTTCTCAGCCTCAAACAACGTGGCCGAGTATGAAGCCCTCATCAATGGCCTGAAGATCGCAATCAAATTGGGGATCCGACGCCTCGAAATCAGAGGCGATTCCCAGCTCGTGCTCGACCAAGTCATGAAAGAATCAAGCTGCGAAAGTGAAGCCATGGCTGCATACTGCCGAGAGGTCCGGAAGCTCGAGGACAAATTCACCGGCCTTGTGCTCAAACACATCAAACAACGATTTAACGAAGACGCCGACGAGTTGGCCAAGAAAGCGTCCGGTCGGGAACTAGTCCCGACCAGCATCTTCGCCAGCGATCAACGAAGCCCATCGAACGGCATCTCGAGCCCGGAGCCGACAGGCGCAGCGCCGCCCACCCAGGACTCGGCAAAGCTGCCCACCTAGGGCTCGGGGACTGATGGCACCCCGACCCCGACCACGACCGAGGTCATGGAAATCAAGGACTCCACAGTCGACGCCGACCCGGCTGACCAAGCCTTGACAGCTCTCTTAGCCCTGGCAATGGCCACGCTGACCCAAGGCAAAGACGCCAAGGCCGACCCCACAGACTGGCGCCGACCCTTCCTTGATTGCCTCCTCAGGGAAAAGCTCCCTGAAAATAAGGCCGAGGCTCATCGCGTCGCGCGCCGCGCCAAATCCTACGTTATTGTAGGTGAGGAGCTCTACCGATAGAACCCCACCAAAGTTCTCCAGCACTGCAGCCCCATCGGACAGGGATGACAGCTGCTGAGGGACATCGATGGCGGCACGTGCGGTCACCACGCCGCCCCCCCAGAACCTTGTCGACAACGCATTCCACCAGGGCTTTTATTGGCCAACGGTAGTGAAGGACGCTGTAGAAATTGTGCGCACCTACGAAGGGTGCCAATTCTATGCAAGACAAACTCACTTGCTGTCGGATTTATGAGCCCGGCAGTCCACACAGGGTAGCCTACGTGGTTGATTTGTTGAGAGACAGATCAAGGATCACAAGACGATGGTAACACAAGACGCAAGGATTGAACAGGTTCGGGCCGTCAAGATGACGTAATACCCTATGTCCTGTGTTGGGTGTATGGATTGCTGTGTATGAAGTTCCTGAAGGATCTCCGTAGTTGGGTTCTGTCCTAGGTTGAAGTTCGTGTTCTGGAGGGATCTCAAGGCACCTTATATAGTCCGGCTGCCTTGAGTTACAAGTCGGCTAGAGATCATAACCTACCCGAAATACAAGGATGCGATCCTATAACGATTACAGATATCCTTCCCTATAATTCTGGCTAGTTTATCTTGATCTCCGAGCTCATTGCGGGATACGCCGTCTTGTTCCTTGCTGCGTGCGCCGTCGTAATCATCCGGTCCGCCCGACTGGTGGGCCTCCCGAGTAGTGGGCCACCCAGTCTGTCAAACCGGCCCGATAGCACTCGGATTGGGCTGCCTCCTGCTGGTTGGGCCAATCCGCCTTCTGGGTACCCCTGGGGGTCTACCCCCGACAAGCCCCCGAGTAGTACGTGGTTGAGCGACAAGTCGACGAGGTCGTGCCATCTGATGAGCTTCGAGCTTGCTGCAATTGGAAGCGAAACCGCGTGATACTGGAGAGAAAAGAGAGTCGTCTGCAACGGATGCGCCGTGAGGTGCGTCCGTTGGCCGTAGCCCCCGAGCCTTGAAGCGATTCCGAAGGAATCGGTCCAAGGGTTAGTAGCCTTCTTCTGAGGTCGCCAGACAATCAACGGATGCGCCGTGAGGTGCGTCCGTTGGCGAAGTATGGAGATATGCGGTGATCGAGAAATATCGTAAAAAGTATTTAAATCTGACTTAGCTTGATTTATGCTGAGTGAATTCGATTCATGCGTGCATGCGCATGCATCTGAACTCTTGCTAATTCGCGGCGGTCTGACTCATGAATGCATCAACTGTGATCAGGGCCCACAGGGCCATCGGCGTGGCGCCCGAGGCCGATGCTATCTCCGCCCGTCGTCATGCACCGTCATGTCGAGGATGTCGACGATGATGGATGGTCATGGTTGGATGTCGCCGCAGAGGGACTAGATGGTTCCGCCCTTGCCATTGCACGTACACCAGTGCTCGGCCGTCCGCACGTACCCATGCATACAAGCAAGAGATAGAAAAGAGATTAAAAAACAATTAGGTGCTCCATGCATGCACTTGCAAAAAACGTACGGAAAGAATATTAGATAAATGATTAAGGTCAAACGCGTCCTGTAGTTGGATTTGAGATTCGGCGGTGCAGCAGCTGCATGTCGGCGCGGGAGGACAGGCAGTTGTGGATATTCTGCGGATGAATCGGAGATGGCCGGATGCTTTTTCCCGGATGCAGCGTTGCGTAGCTTTTGACAGATCGATAGTTGGAGACCTGGTACATGCGGCGCTTGCCGTGGAAAAGGAAGCCGCCCGCCTTGACTTACTCCTGGATCGCTTGGCCGCCACATCGGGAACAAGCTCCGAGTGTTCGCCGCTCTGATTTTCCTCGAGTGATGGTGTCCTCGCCGCCGCCAGAGATGAATCGGAGCTCGAATTTTGGAATTCTGCCATCGCTCTTTCCAGATTATCACGACGATCAAGCCGAGTAGTCATCCCGGCGCCAGCCCCCGAGCGTGAGAGCTGAGACACGCCGAGTAGTCGTCCGGGCGCCAGCCCCCGAGCGTGAGGGCCGGAGCACGCCGAGTGGTCGTCCATACCCTGCAGCGAAAACACAGCGCGACGGCAGTATATGATGCAACAAAATGCAAATCCGAGAAGAAAAGTACTCGGCAATGCATGAAAACGATTCATGGTTCCAGCTTTTTAAGTCTATTAATTTCTCTGGGTAGTTAGCCTGTTACGTTTATGCACCTGATCCCCGATAGCCATAGTCCGTAGCGCAGGGAGCTGGGCCGCATGCATGCGTAGGAGCGTAGGCGTATGGAAGAGTCGAGGCTTCACGGATTAAGGCGCGTGCTCCCCGAGTACTTTAGCGACTTGTTTAAAAGCTTACGGAGTTGCAGTCTGGACAGACCAGGCTGCATAAGCAGTCGGAGTGTGACCGAGGTAGTCGGCGAAAGTCACGGAGACATCGAGGAGCCGAGGCGTACGAAGATATACGGAAGCCGTAAAATATTTAATTGAAAATAATACTTAGCTTAATTTGTGCCGAATCAAAAAAGTCGACAAATCGGCGTCTTATCCGAGTGGACAAGATTGTTGTCGAAGTTGGCCAGTCGGCAGATGATTGCTTGGGACGTCCGACTAGTACTCGGGTTCGAATCCATGCATGCATCACGGCAACAATCTGAAGTCATGCTCATGGGCACATCATGATGCATGCGGACATCATATGCATGAATCCTGACGCATCTAGGAAGCGACGCCACAGAAAGCTTTCCCCGCGCATGCGTGTTGCCCGGGGTTGGTCATGCATACACGCAAGAGAGAGAGATTGATTAGTATAATCATTGTGTTTGAGAAAAGTGGCACGTAGTAGATCGGATCGGTTATACACAAAATAAATAATAGATCAATTCTTCCCTGTTGGTTTGCTGCACGCGGAGATAGATGTGCTGCCGCCGCCGCTGGGCCGACGAGTTCGGCGTGGAGATCAGGAACAGCTCATGCCGGTGCATCTGGTAGCCGGCGCCACCGGCGCACGTGCGCTCGCTGACGCGAAGGGCATGCAGCCTGTCCTTGCGTCTGCTTGGTGCTGCTGGAGGCCGGCGTACATGGATCTTCTTCTGCTGCAGGATCGCTGAACCGCCGTGTGACGCGTGCTTCGAGTACTCGATCACGCCGCGTTGCAGGGGCAACCGTGAATCGGAGGGTCGACGTCGGATTGCCAAGTTCGTCGGTGTTGACGAGAAACTTGTAGATTGATTCTGCCATCGAGCTTGTAGATTGATCTCGTCGATTCGCCCCTACCTGGCGCGCCAACTGTCGGATTTATGAGCCCGGCAGTCCACACAGGGTAGCCTACGTGGTTGATTTGTTGAGGGACAGATCGAGGATCACAAGACGATGGTAACACAAGACGCAAGGATTGAACAGGTTCGGGCCGTCAAGATGACGTAATACCCTACGTCCTGTGTTGGGTGTATGGATTGCTGTGTATGAAGTTCCTGAAGGATCTCCGTAGTTGGGTTCTGTCCTAGGTTGAAGTTCGTGTTCTGGAGGGGGGTCTCAAGGCACCTTATATAGTCCGACTGCCTTGAGTTACAAGTCGGCTAGAGATCATAACCTACCCGAAATACAAGGATGCGATCCTATAACGATTACAGATATCCTTCCCTATAATTCTGGCTAGTTTATCTTGATCTCCAAGCTCCTTACGGGATACGCCGTCTTGTTCCGTGCTGCGTGTGCCGTCGTAATCATCCGGTCCGCCCGACTGGTGGGCCTCCCGAGTAGTGGGCCACCCAGTCTGTCCAACCGGCCCGATAGCACTTGGATTGGGCCGCCTCCTGCTGGTTGGGCCAATCCGCCTTTTGGGTACCCCTGGGGGTCTACCCCCGACACTTGCCGGCTTAGGCCCTTCAAACCATCCCCATCACATGGTGGTTGGGCCTCTCAAGAAGACGCCCGGAGGCTTCACCCACTTGCTCGTCGCCATCGACAAGTTCAGTAAGTGGATCGAGGTCCGCCCCATCGGAACAATCCGGTCAAGTTTTTCCTGGACATCATCTACCGCTTTGGGGTCCCTAATTCCATCATCATGGACAATGGTACAAAATTCACTGGGAAGAAATTCCTACGATTATGTGATGAGTACCAAATTCGGATGGATTGGGCGGCCGTAGCACACCTCCGCACGAACGGGCAGGTCGAACGTGCGAACGACATGATCCTCCAGGGCCTTAAGCCCCGAATCTTCGAACGACTGAAGAAATTCAGCGGCCGATGGGTCAAGGAACTCCCCGTGGTGGTCTGGAGTTTAAGGACTACAGCCAGTCGGGCAGCAGGGTTTACTCCATTTTTCATGGTGTACGGTTCAGAGGCAATCCTCCCAATCGACCTCGACTATGGATCACCGCGAGTCCGCGCCTACGATGAGGCCGGCAACCAAACCGCTTTGGAGGACGCGGCCGACCAACTAGAAAGGCCCGAGAGGTTGCACTGGCTGACTCAGCTAAGTGCCAACAAGCACTATGGCAGTATCATAGCCGCCGAGTGCGGGAACGCGCATTCCAAGTCGATGACTTAGTCCTACGCCTGGTCCAGAGCAACAAAAACCGTCACAAACTCTCGTCTCCCTGGGAGGGCTCGTACATTATCTATCAGGTTCTCCGACCCGGCTCATACAAGCTGCAAAACGCCGATGGCGAGGAATACACCAATGCTTAGAACATCGAGCAGATACGTCGCTTCTATCCTTAAACCTCATTCAAATTATATATTTCTCGCACCGTCCAGCGTCAACTCGCGAGTGACCCTGGGGTCGAGCATCACTCGGGGGCTATCCAGGGTCCCTCCCTGGAACACAAGCTTCGACAAACACCCGTTTCCTCTTTCTGTCATAGGCTAAGGGAAAGGCAGCACGTGACGGCATGGGCTCGGACACATTGGTCAGAACGCAAAAAGCCAAAGGCTTCGAAGGCAACGGCCGGATGCTCACCAATCTTACCGCGACTCAGTCCGTTCTGAGGCAAAACCCGACCCTGGGCACACGGCAAAAAGGGGGCTCGGGGGCTAGCACACACATAAACGATGCATATATAACTAAAAGCGACGAAACTTAAAATGGCCAACCCAGGAACACCTCTTGCTCAGTCACAAGTTCAAATTACAAAATGAGCCCAAAGACTCAGAGTAGCACGAATGAAAACAAAGTAACTAAGGGGCCCATGGCCTGTCCTTCCTTTTATGTTGATGCAGCCAGGGTCATCGCCAGGGGAGCCATGTCGTCCTCAAATGCTCGCACCTCCTCAAGGGTGCAGCCCGACAAAGTCCTCCGCGAGGAACTCCAACCCAATCTCGGTGTAGTGCGAGCGGGCCACGGTGAAGGCCCACCGGACGCCAAGGTACAGCCCATCCGTCGCCAAATCCCGCGCCCGGGTCGGGATCCGAGAAACTTGGGTCGGCAGCGAGCTCGACCCCACCTCCATCCTCATCCCAAGGTCACCGAGCGCGGTGTTGGCAGCAGCGCGGAGGGCGTCATGTTCGTCGACCTCTAGCTTCAGCGCGGCCTCAAGCTGACCCCCCACCGTTGCGGTCGCCAGATCGGTGGTGACACGCTCAGCTTCAATCTGAACTTCCCTCTCGACCTCCAAAGCCGCATGGGCACCCGCCAAGTCCCGATCCCGGATGCTGACAAGCCGGAGAGCGTCGTCGCGCTCCGTCCGGGCCTCCACAAGCACCTGGCACACCTGCAGCAGGCTGCCCACGGCCTGATCCCGCTCGGCATGAAGGTGATCGCGTTCGTCTTGCAGCTGACGACGCTCCTCATCCCGGGCAGCCGACTCGGACGACCACGAGGCGAGCATCTCTCTCGTCTTCGCCTCGGCATCCTCGGCATGCTCGCGTGCCTCCTGGGCCTTCACGCGGGTATCATCGACCTCTTGATGAGCGGCGGCTAGTTGCACCGCCAGTGTTTCCCGAGCTTGCTCGTGAACAGCCTCGGCTTCTCGCCGGATGGCGGCCAGCTGCTCTGCAGAGGCCACTTGAGCTTGCGCACGCGCGTCCTCCGTCTCCCGATGGGTGGCAGCCAACTGCGCCACCAATGCTTCCCGCTCCTCTCTCTCGGCGGCCGACCAATCAGACGTCCCTCTCCCAGCGAAGGAAGAGGGACTTGGCACGGCTGCGGTCCATTGGAGACTGCACGAGGATAAGGAGGATCAAAAGCCGACAGTTGGCGAGCCAAAAAAACCAGAGACGGAGAAAAAACTCACCTCGCCGGCAGGGACGACAACGTTCTGAAGCGTGTTCAGCGCGGGCATACAGGGCCCCGATCACCGAGTTCACCCCGGCCTCGATCAGCCGGCAGTCATCTCGCTCCGTGCCGTCATCCAAGGCAAAAATCGTGGCGTCAGGGTTTCGCCGATCGGTCCATCAGAGCCGAGGGCCCCCGAAGACGAAGGCATCCCTCTCCAACCTCAGCACCTCACGGCCCCCAGTAATTTCCACGTCTGGGGAGGGTGCCCGCACCAAACTCATCCCCTGGATCTCGGCCGGCTCACCCGGGGGCACCAATACCGCCTCCGATGCGGCCCTGGCGACGGCCGACGAGGGTACGACATCCTCAGCCGCCCGAGCGGCAGCAAAGCCGGGGACGCCTCAGCCGACGCCGCCTCTGAGAGCTCACCCGCGGGCTCGCCGTGTTAACCGGCATCTTCCCCTTGCGGAATAGGGGACCCCCGGTCACCCGCGGCGCTGGGCTCCGAGTAGGCCACTTCAAGCTCTGCTGGCTGAGGGGACGGAAGCCTGACGCCCGGAGCCTCAAGGCCAGACGCGGCCGAATCTTCCGTGATCGAGACATGAGGGCCAGAGCCTGCCATGGGACCCAGCGAAGCTAGCGGCGTGGTCCCGACTACGAGCGAGCCACCGGACTGGCCGCCCGCGCCCGTCGTCCCCAGCGTCACCCGCACCACGGGATCGGTGAAGCTGACCTTCATCTCCAGCGCGACGCCCACCACTTGCCGCGCGATCCCCTTCTTAGAGGCCAGGACAAGAGGGACGGGCCGACCCCCAGACCTGTGCCACGGAAGACCTATGCAAACCAGAATGACAGCGAAGAAACAGTGTTAGGAGCCACGAGAAACACACCTTGGCGCCTTTGGAAACACCGCGCTCGACTTCTTTTGTGGCGGCTCCTCGGCTGAGCCAGGTCCTTTGGGCCTCGGGCGCTTGCCCTTGTCAACCCCAGGGTCGACAGGGATGGGTCCCTCCCGGTAGGGCCCCGGGGGACTGGACGCTCGCCAACTGGGCCCCGAGGTGGGGAGGCCGGTGGGGGTGCGGCGTGTAGAACTCGGGAAGGACTGCGCCCGGCACTGGCACTCGCAGCGGCCGCGGATGATGGCACTCGGGCTTGCTCCGCGGGGTCGTCCTCCCGCACCACCTCCTCCCAGTCGACGGGAGACTCATCGCCGTCACCCCTGCCACCTCTCCCGAGTCCCCAGCGTCGTCCTCCTCGGATCCCAACTCCGAGAACTCGGACAGGCTGTCATCATCATCGTCTTCGTCAACGACCCCTTCGTCGATGAAGGGGCCCATGGTCTCATTCCACCGCCCCTCCAATATCGCTACGCTGCGACGGCGGCGGAACTCCTGCTGCTTCTTCTCCTTGGCCACCACCCTGGCCTTCTTCTTTTTCCTGGCAGCCTCCACTCTCTTCCTGTCCGCCTCTGCACACTCACGGTTCTGCGCCCTCTGCTGTGTGTCCTCGGGCAGGGGCGGGCACGGCGCGACGTAACTGAGAAGGCCCAACGGACCATGGTGAAAAAATTCCCTCAACAACAGATTGTTCGCAAATAGGAGAGAAAAAGAAAATGAGGACAAGAGCCCTTGCCACAATGACGGCTCCGCTGGCAGGCTTCATCGGTGAATGCCCTTGAATCGGATAGCCTGCCTCACGTGGGACCACGGCTTCGCGGAGGCACCGGCGAATCTCACCCTCGGGCAACGCCTTACGGGACATCACCATCCCAGTCCAGTCCACCTGAGGCGTCATCTCATAAAGCGGCAGCCGACGCACCATGAGAGGGAGGACACGGCGGGCGTGATACGCCGCAATCATGAATTTTTTATTATTTAATCCTTTTTAACTGTTATTTTAATATTAACCCCAGCCGAACTAATTTTTTCAAGAAATAACCCTGTTGGTCATGCCACGCGCCGTGGCGCGACTGGCCTGCCCCGGAGGCCGGCGAGCCGCGGGCAGCCAGCGCAGCTGCTGATCTGGCATGGCGAGTGCGCCACATGCTCTGGCGCGACTAAGTCGCGCCAAAGGCCGTGGCGCGACTCGCCTATATACAGGCGGGCGTCCACGGCCCCTTCTTCTTCCTCCTCCCTTTCTTTTTTTCTCCCTCAACCCTAACCCGAGCTCATCCATGGAGACCGCCGCCGCCCCACCCTAGATCGGCCCCTCCCACCACGGATTCGAAGGAGAAAAGTGGGGAAACTACTCTGGGAAGGTAACTCCTCCAGTTTAATTATCTATATTTTGCGGATTTGGTTGATTTCCTTAGTTTTGGATGAGGTTAGGTTTAGCTAGGGTTTGACTTGATATGGTCGATTGAGCACGGATTTGAGATGGTTAGTTGTACTATGTGGTGGATTTGGTCGTTGGTAACGTCTGTCTATCGTATAGATTTTTTTGCATGTGACGATTTCGTTGACATAACCATGTGTAGATGTGGATGATGTTTGTAATGAACTGAGTGTGTTAAACTTGGTTTTTTGGACTTGGTATTAATATCAGTTAATGTACCTTGCTATGGAAATATAAAAGTTCATGTCTTTTATGTGTATATATTGAAGTTCATGGTTGTGTGTATATGGAAATGTGAAATATTGTACCAATTCTTTTAAAGATAGGCTTTCATGGTGATGATTTAGTTGACATAAGATACATACAAGTGTTTTGTGTATTCTTGTATGACTTGTTCATATTGGATTGTTTTAATTGCAATGTTCTTTTTCAGCACATGGAATTTATTTTTGTTTATTTGATATAGGTCAAAATGGCGCGGCACCCACAATATCCATTGCTTGAGATGGCGTACGACGAGAGACACCGTGGGAGGATACTTGAGGAGCGTATTGAGGTTAGTTTGTCCTTAATGGTGACTTTGTCTCCTCCTCATCAAATGGGAAAAGGCGGATCCGAGGGTCAAACTTGTCGGGACCATCAATCCACTGAAAGAATCTGCATGGGTCGGGATTCCAAACATATGGCGACCCGCCGTATTTGGGATGGTTTTTACCCCACTTCGTCCGGCACTTGTAGTAGGTTCTACCGGCTGTTGTCGGCCATCTGGATTGCTTTACCTCTGCCGAATATTTGCATTCACAAATTGGGACTGGGAGCGGGGAGGGGGCACGGGGGCATCCTCACATTACACTGTGGGATACCATTTGTATTCATCCTTACGTCCCACCATCAACTTGTAAACAAAGTCTATTATTAGAGATAGCTTCCAAAGTACAATATTTCATAGATTGAAGAACATGAAAGTAAAACTATGAATGCAACTAGTAAGTTCGACAAACATGCAAGTAAACACTTTTACAAATCAATGCTTTTAAATTGTTCAAACTAGTTAATTCTTACCCCACTAGTACTAGTTCTGGTTTGTTGTCTTCTTTGGTTAGGAGGTCTATTTCTTTTCGTAGGATGCAAATTTTTTGGGCCCTCTTTGTGCCGTTCCATGCGGTGCCCTGGTTTGTGGCATATACCACAAAGTATGGTGGATTTGTCTTGGTTGAAGTCCCCATAACCGTACATATCATCTCCGTAACCATTTGAGGCGTCCATCTCGTTACGGAGATGCTTCTTCTTCCTCCTCCCAACCTAGTCTTTCTTTGTGGTACTATCCGGTATGTACTCAGGACCGTTGTATAATGGCCAAACGGAAGGGTCAAGGAAGGCCTCAAACCAGGGTGTCCAAGTCTTCAACACCGTAGACTTCAAGTAAAACTGAGAGATATATAAGGGGGCCCGATGATCCACCCCACTAACACGGTACGAAGCGATCATATGGGAGCAAGGCACATGCAACAACTACAGCACGCAACAACTACAAGTCACATGTGTGAGGTCAACCTTGTATATACGATCCTGTACTCTCACCACCCACCATTAGAGCCACGTTTGCGGTCCTAACAGAGTACACATAAGAGTTAGGGTCAAACAACTTAGCGGCCATGGTATTTACTCTTTCCTCTTCCGTAGCTAGCAATTTTGCCACACCTTTGCCCCACAAAATCTGGTTTGGCCTCGCATCAATTTGACTCTTCGCTTTCTGCCACCGTTTAACAAAGTAAGAATTGACCTTGTAGAAGGTGTACTCAACAATGGCCGACACAGGCATGCCGCGAATCCCTTTAAGTACCTTGTTTAGCACTTCAGAGATATTAGTGTTGCATACGCCAAACCTCCAACCACCTTCGTCAAAGGCATTGCACCACTTATGGATGTTTTCCATTTTACCCTCAAGCCACTCGATGGCTTCTTCATTCATCATTTCCTTAAGTTTCGCAAGTCGTTTGCCAAATGTTTTCTCTGCCTTTGATGCACACACCAACTTCAGCTATTTTATTACATTCTTGTTTTTATGCCTATGCCATATGTTTGCAGCAAAGTGGCGCATGCACCAACGGTGCACGATCGGCTGGTAACCATCAATGTACTTTTCTACAACGTTTAGAATACCTTGGTGCCTATCAGAAATTATGCAAATCTTACGATCCGGTCCAACCACATCCCTACGCACCAAATGAAGGAACCAAGACCAACTTTCGTTGTTCTCACTCTCCACCAAAGAAAATACGAGTGGTAACAAACGATCCTCCCCGTCCATTCCCGTTGCAATCAACAAAGTCCCCCCTATACTTCCCAGACAAAAAAGTACCATCAACGCTAATCACCGGCTTGCAATGTTTGAATGCCTCTGCACATTGTGGAAAGCACCAATAAGCACGCTGCATTACTTTCTTCATTACCCCCTTGTGCAGCTCCAGTGCTCCCGTGGTGCTTGTGCACCACTTCGTGCCCAGATTGTAATGAGCAATTGCATGTAGAATCCGCGGTACCCTACTATAGGCGTCAATCCAATCACCCCACAGTATGGCCATGGCGTGTTGTTTAGCCCTCCATGCCTTGCCATACTTCACCCGATAACTAGTGAATCCGACAATTGCTTCAATGAGCGCGGACACCAAAATGTCAGGGTTAGCATACACCAATGCACCAATCCGGCCTCCGATATATCGTGCCGTACACTGAGAGTGCTCGTGGATTGGTCGGGAGCTACCACATGTGTGAGGCTGCTCCACTTTAGTTATCCTCCACTTCTGCCATTCATCGTTGATTGGACGGGCCCATACCATCCAACCACAACCAAGTTGGCATTGTACTGTGTACCGTAACTTAGAGTCAGAGTGCACCAAATCATATGGACGATGGTGTCGCACCGAATAGTCCCTCAAAAAGAATTTCAGCTCCTCCATGCTGTCGAATGTCATCCCTCTCTGTATCAACTCTTGACCACTGTCAGGCTTGAGAGAATTAAGACGCATGCCGGAATCACAATATGCCTTCTTAGGGGGGTGCATGGAAGAGAGGAACCTCTGAAACACCCACGTGAACTGCTCCAAGTTGTCTCAACTCTTCTATAGTGAGAGGAGCCAATCTAGCACCGAAAATTGTAGCCATACTAGAGGACGGTTCAACCATAGGAGATATTTGAATAAACGAGCGCCGATGCACCACATAGCTCGGCTCAACTACCACTCTTGGTTGCACAATCAGTGTTTGCAAGCCATGTGTTGGCTCAACAAACGGTGCTTCATTGACTGGAGTTGGTTCAAACACTTCTTCTTGAGTTAATGCTTCTCTCATTTCTTCCTTTTCTTCCTCTTCATCCGATCCCGCAGAAATATCATCATCATCTTCCTCCTCTACATCAAATGTGCCCTCGTCGAAGTCATTGTTCACTAGACAATCATCCTCTGAATCTGGCTCATTTGCCATATCACAATGATATTCTTCATCTTCGCCCACCTTATCATTAGTTTGTACCAAGACACTCTCACAAACTTCAACTACCAACTCAGCGCAACCAACTTGGGAGCCTTTAACCAACTCCCTATAAAAAGTCCAATCTTTCTTACATGAAATTTTCATTAGCACATAATGAGCCCTTTTGTCACCGGCATCAAATCTACCATGTAGGAATATTTGACTATGTTCTTGATCAACTTGGAAAATTGAGCTAGCTCGAACAAAAACTTCATCAAATGAAGAAGGGCTATCAAATCTTGTCACTTCATGCTTCATTCTCTCAAACTCTCCATTCTCATTAACCGAACAACCGGAGAAATAATGAACTAAGTGATCCATCTACACACATTTAACGGGCACATTACCATTACCATTCATGGACTTACAGAA
Source organism: Alloteropsis semialata (assembly GCA_004135705.1). NCBI lineage: Eukaryota > Viridiplantae > Streptophyta > Magnoliopsida > Poales > Poaceae > Alloteropsis > Alloteropsis semialata. The sequence continues at coordinate 52,861,653 of CM014272.1, forward strand.
AAACTACTAAAAGACCACGTATACCCAAATGTCAATCCAATACATACGACAACCCTACCTAAAAACACCATTCTAAAAATGATATACATTAAATCCTATTTCCCATTTCTTGCCAAAATTAGCAAGAATATCTACCCACTAAAATCCCATTGAAATCGTTTCATGATACACAATCTACACGATACAAAAGCGTTGCCATCAATCAATTACACGATAACGCTCAACTAATCTTACCCCATTCGTACTAATTTACCAAATCCAACCCAAACCCTGGGTTACCCTACCTAAAGAAATGCCAAGGGAAACAAGCAAATGGCACAAATCTACATGGATAAAGTGGAGGAGTTACCTTCCTGAAGTCTTTTCCCACCGTTTCCCCTTCGAATTCGTGGAAGGAAAAGTGGGATCTAGAAGGGGAAGGTTGGGCGCGGCACCATGGGCAAGCTTGAGCTCGGGTGTGGGGAGAAAGAATGGGAGGAGGAGGAAGAAGGGGTCGTGGGCGCCCGCCTGTATGCAGTCGAGTCGCGCCATGACCTTTGGCGCGACTCCGTCGCGCCATGGCATGTGGTGCGACTCGCCTGCCATGTCAGCGGCCACGCTGGCCGCCCGCGGGCCGGGCGGCTAACGTGGAGGTCCAGTCGTGCCACATGCTGTGGCGCGATTCCCTCTTCAGTCGCGCCACGCGTCGTGGCGTGACCAAAAGGGTTATTTCTTGAAAATTCAGTTTGGCTGGGGTAAATATTAAAATAACAGTTTAAAAAGGTTTAAAATATAAAAAAATTTCCGCAATCACCCCTGCATCGGTCACCTTCCAACGTCGCAGCCGCCTGATCCCCGTCAAGAGGTCGGGAATCAACTTCTTCTCATTCGCGTTCGGACCACAGAACCACAGGTCTGGACGCGTGGCGATGATGCACCCGGTATAGGCCAAAAAAGGGGCAGCGGGATCGCTTCTTAGGTAGAACCACTAAGAGTGCCACCCCTTGTTGGAGTCGGTGAGGTGGAGCGTGAGATACCTGGACGCCCGTTGCCCGCGAAGACGAATGCCGGCGCATCCCATCGGCGGCACCCTTCCATCTTTCTTCACCACGTCGAGGCAGAACAACCACCTCCAAAGGGCGAAGTGGGGCTCAATGCCGAGGAAGCCCTCTCACATGGGAACGAACGCCGCCATGTGCTGGACCCCGTTGGGGTTGATGTGTTGCAGCTCTAACCCATAGTGGTGCAAGATCCCTCGGAGGAAGTAATGCAGGGGGAACCTCATCCCCCGCTCGTGGAAGGGAAGGAAGGAGACGACGTAGCCGGGGGGCGGACTCGGGTGATCCTCGGAGCCGAGGACGATCCACTCCACCGCCTCCGTCCTCGGGCACAGAAGGCCCTGCTCCACCAGGCGATTGAGGTGAGCCTCAACCACTGACGAGCGCATCCAGGACCCCATGACAGGCACCAGTTCAGGGTGAGCGGAGAAAAGGGGGCCGGAGGGCACAAGTGGAAGCGGCGGGACGAACGGCCGCGGCGGCAAGGGCAAGCGAGGGAGAAGAGCAGCGCTTGGGCAGATTAGATGCAAAGCTACGAGCGGAGGCATGGGTAAGAAAGAACCCGGCCCTCTCCTTGTATTTATGAGAGCGGGGCCAGAATGTTCCTGGGAAACGCGCCGTGCCTCCCTGCGCATGACTCCCCCTCATCTCCTCGTTCCTCGCGCCGCGACCCACCATGGCGGAGCCTGCGACGGTCCATCTCCGAACAGGTCTCGAAGGCCCAAAAAGTAAGTGGCCTCCGGGCAAGGGCGCCTCGATAAAGCCCAAAACAGCTGAGGAGTTCTAAGGCTGGCCCATGAGGGGTTCGACGGGCGCTCCGAAGCGTTCCCTGAGTGAGGAGCAAAGACAGGTGGGCCCGCTAGCGGCCAAAACCCTGGTACACGAGCACCAAGGGTACCCCGACCCGCGTTTGAGCCCAAGCGTGCCCCGACCCCATGTATCTTATCGCAAAGAGGCACCGAGCCCCCGCAGCCGTCCGACCGAGCACCAGGGATTTATTGAGGTCGATCACAAGCTGATCCGACAATTCCCCCTAGAAGGGGCGTTGGGGCCTCACTCGAACCTACCCGTTCGTAACTCAACAAAAGCCGTGCTTCGGCCTACGTGACAAAGTGTGAGGCATCTCTAACCCTCCGCCCTACCGTAAGGAAAGCGTAAGGGGAAAACGCAAACGAAACGACCGGCCGTACGAGCGCGAAACCCGGGAAAAACACGGGGGTCGGAATCGCAAACAAGAGACCGACGGCGCGGTCGCAGAACACACAAATGATGTCTTTATTTGCGAATAGGGGCAAAGTACATACGGTGCGAGGCCATGGAAAGTTACAAACGAGAATCGCCACCACTAGGTGGCGATTGACGACGACCAAGGGGAGGAGTCCTCCTAAACCAAGCAGGAGGCCGTGTAAACATACGTTGCAGGCCTCCTTTTGGCATCGTCCTCCCCAAGGACACCATGCAGGGAGAAGGTGCAGGAGCATAACTCCCAGTGACGAGCCGACCACCACGCCGTGTGCCATGCCTCCCTCGCCTTGAATTCAGCTGGCACCGACAACGGGTACCCGCAGAAGAGCGGACAAAGAGTAGCAGCGCATCGGTGGCTGCACATGATCCCCCACGACCTCGGACCCTTCTGGAAACACCCGCGAAGCCCGCAAGTGCCAGTAGTAGTGACAAGGGGGCAGGAGTGGCCGACAGCGATGCTGATGACCTAGGACGCGCACGACAGCCCACCACACAACTGCCTCCGAAGTGGCAGGTGTGGGAAGGAAGTCAGCAACATCGAGAGTCCGTGCGACATCAGGCAGATGTCGCGCCATGCACCAGACTCCTTAAGGTCACAGGGATTCTTGTGGCATCAACGAGTGGCTCCCCCTACCTTACGCTCCAGCGGACTACTGGGGACGATGCCCGCAAATGCTGGCTCCAATTGAAGGAAGAAAAGTGGAAGAAGCTAACTTGGATACTGATATGGCCGAGTAGAGGACCCCTATATATAGAAAAAAGAGGGAGCCCACAGGCCCCGCGCAGGGGCTGCAGGAACTCGCCACGCGGCGCGACCAAGCGGTCGGTCCGAAAAAGACAAAGACCCTCACGGGGGAAACAGTGGCGGCGCGCCCAAAATAAGACCGACATGACAACTCGGGCCAGGGCCAAGCATGGTAGGCGCGCCTCACTGCGAGCCCTGACACAGGGTCACGAGACCTCTGCACGTGATCGAGGCCCGTGTCAGACCCTAAAAAGGAGCAAACAACCCGAGCCGTGATGGGACTACATGTGCAGGCGAATCTCAGCCACTGAGCGAATTTATTATTTGCCCAATGGCTCGGGGGACTACACCCACCGGGTACGCTCGCGTGCCCTCGGTGAGGGAAACGCCAAAAATCAGTGAACTAACCCTCTGAGCGAGCCCACTGCTCACCCAGAGGCTCGGGGGCTACAGCCGGTGGGTGCGCTCGTGTGCACCCCCGGACGGGCTGACCAGACAAAAGCGATGAGTCATTTCGCAGGTCGTGACAACCTCCGCAAAGACTCGGGGGCTACTGTCAGATATCAATATCCGAGGCGTTTTAACCCATAAGGTTAGGACGCACATCGAGTTGTTGTCCAACCAAAAACAAGTCGATACAGGGCCCCTTGATACGCCTTTCTAGCCAACGCGGCCCAACCATGGCCCAGCTACGGCCCGGCACGCCTAATTCCGACTCGCCCGACCCCTGGAGAAGGATCAGGAATAGGGTGCGCAGGGGCAAGGCCACTCCGCCTCGCCCGACCCCAAGGAGGGGTCGGGAGCAGGACCGCTGCGGACGGGAACCTTCGCCTCGCCCGACCCTCGCGCCCAAGTCGGGACGTGGTCCCACGGCTTCCTCTTCGCCTCGCCCGACCTCCCCCGTCTGAGCCAAAGACCGGACCCACGGAAGGGGGCCCAAGGGGGGTCTGATCCGTCAGGCGAGTGGGGTCCATGATGTGAATAGACGGAACATGCATTAATTGCCCCGGGCAAGCGGAGCTAGGGCGATACACCTAACGCAATGGGCACTCCATCCTTAGCGAGTGACCGAGCGTTGCCACGCTCACCAACCACTCCATCTTGCTGAAAGACGGAGCAATGACACTCGGCGTGGGAGGCACTGGCGGAACTACTTGGAGGCCAAACAGGGCACCGGCCCCCTCTTGGTGAAGAAAATTTCTATAGCATATGGTGTATATGCATGTTGATGTGATTAAATTAGCTCATCAAGAGCACTTAGTAGTAATTAATGGCATGTTATAGAGCAATTTGCCCCCTTTTGGTATGAGCCATGTTCCGCCACTGGTGGGAGGGTCAAATAGTCCTGTTCAACACGCCTGCAGGTACCCTTCTTGAGCGTCATCCACAACACCTGCAGAGGGGGTCCCAGGAGAAGGTGAAGCCCAAGGCCAGGCGGCTTCCTTCCAACCAAAGCTTTCTCTCTCTCTCTCTCTCTCTCTTTCTCTCTCATGTAAACGGCCTGATCCACTCCCTTGGACTATAAAAGGGAACGAGGGTTTTCCTTAGTCGGGGTTTGGAAAAAAACATCCAACCCACACACGCACATACACTCACAGAGACTTGGGAGCTCCTTCCCTCGACCGCTTGTAACCCCTACTACGAGCAATGCGAGTAACATGAGAAGCCTCAAACTAGACGTAGGGCGTTCGTGCCCGAACCAGTATAAATCCTTGTGTCCTCTCGCGAACCGTCCAAGCATTAGCACGCTATCCACTAAATTCACTCGTTGGTGATTTCTTGCACCGACAGAAAGAAACTGTGTCTGTAAGTGATGCATATTCCTAACTCCTTGCTTATTAAACTCGTATGGAGATCTTAGGCAATGGACACTCCGGGTCTTCTGCCAACATGGCAAACCAGGGTGGGCGTGGAGGATTTGGCCGTGGCCGGGGTAACACCCATGGCCATGGCCCTACTAGACGCGGGAGAGGCAACAACGGTGGCGGTGCTCCCAACAGCACTCTACGCAAAGGAAACAACGGCGGCTCTAGTCGTGGCAACTACAACAACACCAACCGCAATGGCTCCAATGGTGGCAACTCCAAGCCACTCTGCCAAGTCTATTTCAAGGCTGGCCACACCACTGATCGGTGCTGGTACCGCTTTGATGAAAGCTATGTCCTGGAGGACAGGCATGTTGTGGCTGCAATGAACTCATACTCCATCGACAACAATTCGTACACCGATACCGGTGCTACTGATCACATTACTGGTGAACTCGAGAAGTTGGCCATCCCCGTCAAGTACAACGGTTTGGATCTGAAAGTGCATCTAGGCCCTCAAGTGGATTTTGGTGAATTGAGTGACAAAATGATTAAAGGACTAACTTGTTTGTTTGAGATAATGAGCAGAGATCTATTCTTATAGTTCATTTACAGTTAATATGCTCGTTGATATATGTGGTTGTTAATCAAAGCAAGCAAGTGTGATCCCATGATTCTAGATTGTTGAAAGTGGCAAGTCATTGATATTCATGATGGAGACATGGTTCTATGCATGATACGTGGTCTCTAATTTCTTAAGGACTATCATTAAATATTGGGATGATAATTTCAAAGAAGTTTGATTGGATCATTATTGATCTATGCCATGGATGCTCTTTGGACTAGGCATGAGACACTATCACTATGATAAAGATAGAGATTTGTGGATCAGTTGAGAAAAGAAGAAATAGTACATAGAATTGGATATTGCAAGACTTCATATGGTCATGATGGAGGGACATGGGCATATATGTTACATATTGGTCTTATTGATTGGAAGCTTGCAATTCATGATATATTCTCTATTGATCAAATAACAAGTATTTGAAGAATCTTTCAAATGGATTTCATTGTTGATGTCAAAGCAACGCTAAACTCAATGTGGCAAGGATAAGTGGTGAAGAAACAAATCGAGATGACTAGAACGAGGGACTAAGCAAGCTTTGGTTAAGCGATGGCTTGAGACCATGTGCATATTGCTAATGTGAAGTGACTAGTATCCGCGGTGTTTCGAAGTATCATATTTAAGCCTTACCGAGGGAAGCAATGCATTGCATCTAATCTTAACAGAAATTGTGAGTTGAACTAGAAGTGGTTTTCATTCAAATATGATAGTTCAAGTAACTAGCTCAAGGTGGATATGCTCAGTTCAATAGGCAATGTTGAAAGCCCTCAAAGAAGTGATTGTTCAAGTATTGGCATGATATTTGACATACAAGCTCAAGTGGTTGATTTATGATTAATCTTATATCTTGAGTATAGGTATGTCGTACTATCAAGAGGGATGCAACATTGATTGAATGACAAACTCCAAAAGTGCTCAAGTGAACCCTTGTGAGTCTAACCATGAGAGTTTCTATCTTAGTGGGGGTTCTCTGGCAAAACCGGTGGGAACCGGTGGAACCAGCTTCTGGCCTCGAGCGTCTAACGGCTAGTTTGTTTGAAAATCCAGTGAAACCGGTTTTGCAACTGGTGGAACCAATTTTCACTGACAGAAAAGTGGCTAGTTTCTGGAGGGATGGGTATTTATAACCATGAGCTCCTCTTGGAGGGGGCTGCTGGTTCTGCTCGTGTTTGAAATATTCTTGAGGCTAGCTGAGCTCTCCCCAACCTCTCTAAGTGAGACTTGAGTTCATAGCTTGAATCTTTTGAGTTGGGTTAAGAGAGTGACTTGTGTGTGAGCATTAGAGAGCAATCCTAATCCTTGAGCACTTGTGGTTGAGTCGACCAACTCGTGGAGCATTTATTACTCTTGGAGGTTCATCCTCCTAGACGGCTAGGCGTCGTCCGGTGAGCTACCGAAGTGTGTGGTGAGCCATGGGATCGTTTGTGAAGGTTTCACCTCACCCCCGCAAGGAAAGAGGTCTCTTAGTGGAAGAAGAAAATAGCTTGACCTAGTGTGGTCGCATAAGCTTCCTCAACGGAGAGTAGGATTCACTGTGCCTTGGTGGCTGCTTGGTGCAAGCAGTGAATCCAAACTTTGGTAAAACAACTCCTTGCGTCTTGGGGCTTCATTGGAACACTTGGGAACATCTGTGGAAGCTTCACACCATTTATGATTTGTGCTAGAATTCATAGAGGGGCAAATCTTGATTTGTTGGTGTATTCTATGTCAAACCGATTTTACTGGTTTGTGTGTTGACAGTAGGAATTAGATTTTGTAAATTGCAGATTCACCTATTCACCCCCCTCTAGGCGACAACAAGGTCCTTTCAGGATCAGATCCACACTGCCAACAGCATAGGTATGAAATTAGACACATTGGTCGATCTATGATTCACACCCCAAGTCGAAATCTTCATCTTGATAATATTCTTCATGTTCCTTCCACTAAAAAGAATCTTATTTCAGTCCATTGCCTTGCTTCTGACAATAATGTTTTCCTTGAATTTCATCCTGAATCTTTCTTCATCAAGGACCGGGACATGAGGAGCATTCTTCTTGAGGGACCTTGCCGAAAGGGGTTGTACCCTCATCCTTCTGCAGCAGAGTCTAAGCAAGCTTTTGGAGTCAATAAAGTGTTGATTGATAGATGGCACAGTCGCTTAGGACATCCTTCGTTTTCCATTATTGAAAGGGTTCTCAAAAACCATAAACTTTCTTATTTGTTTGATTTGAATAAAGACTCTGTATGCGATGCTTGTCAATGTGCTAAGAGCCATCAGCTCCCGTATCCCAAGTCCACTAGTGTTTCTTCCTATCCTCTTGAACTAATCTTTTCAGATGTATGGGGGCATACACCAGATTTAGTTGGACGGTATAAATACTATGTTAGTTTCATAGATGATTTCAGTAAATTTACATGGATCTATCTCCTTAAACACAAATCTGAAGTGTTCGAGAAATTTTGAGATTTTTAAAATCTAGTCAAAAGACTCTTTAATAAGAAGATTGTTGCTGTACAAACTGACTGGGGAGGAGAACATGAGAAGCTCAATTCTTTCTTCACCAAAATACGGATCTCCCACCTAGTCTCTTGTCCTCATGCCCATCAACAGAATGGGTCTGCAGAGAGAAAACATAGGCACATAGTTGAAGTGGGTCTCTCTCTACTGGCGCATGCTCACATGCCCCTAAAATTCTGGGATGAATCGTTCCTTGCTGTTACATTCCTCATAAATAGAACACCTAGCAAATTCATTAACTTTGAGACCCTTCTTGAGCGCCTGTTTAAAACAAAACCCGATTACACAGCTCTTCGTGTGTTTGGGTGTGCATGTTGGCCCAACTTGAGGCCATACAATCAGCACAAGCTCTCTTTTACCCTCTTCCTTGCAAAATCCATGATTTGGGGAAGAATCTAGAGATGATCATGTGTCAAAACTCTAACGTTTTTGGTGAAGAAACAGATGTATTTTAGGAGGCAACAGCAATCCCCGGCGCAAGCACACCTCCTGATGCTAATACAGGATTCTTTCCACATCGATCCGCTTCGGAATTGCTTCTTCCGACGTCAGGAGGAGGCACATCTTCCTCGACGATAGATCCCGCGGGAGCTGACCACTCTCCACGCGCCACACGACTATCTCCCAGTCATCACACCGCATGTCCGGACTCCGGCCAACAGTGGCATGCCACGACCCCGTTGGTGCCTAGGGGTGGTAATTACTGTGACGACTGCGCACCTCGACACCGCCAACGATGCTGCAGTCCCGACAAGATCTAGCTTGAGATCGCCGTTTGCACCTCTCGGTCCCAAGCCTGGATCATCTACACCTGTTGACACCAGATTTTGACTCGGCTAAGGTTGTGCATGATTGAACTAAGGTTGGATACCGAGTCTGATTCTGAGTGGACTTTCGATTCCGATCGGAGATCGTCCGATAGAGTCCCGATCGGATACGAGACTGGGAGGCCGGAGCGTGTATGACTGTTAGGAAAGATGATGCATCTGGAAGTTTCTTCGTGGCCTGATTGCACGACAGTTGTAATAGTTTTGGTAGTTTAGATTAGTTTAGATTAGTGCAACACCTATCAAATTAATCTAAGCTTTAGATTGAGGCGTATCGCCCTTCTTCGTTTAGTTAATTCACCAATTTACCGAGTTGTTCTAGGCTTTAGATTGAGGCGTATCGTCCTTCTTCGTTTTGATCGCTCATACTTACCGTATCTTGTTAATTTAATCTTATCAGCTAACATCTGTCTGAAAGATCTATCTTGCCTTATTGTGATTAAAATTAAATAATAGATCTGTTCTTTTTTTGTTTATATAGATGATTTAGATTCAATAAGCAAGTTACAAATAAATCTAGTTCAAACGAGTTCTTTGATATATATCGATCTATCGGAACAAGGGCCTGTTTGGTACAGATTCGGTCAGCTCCAGCTTCACCACTGTAGCGTCACTGTGCTGCGTTAGAAGAAGCTGCGGGGAGCATGGTTTTACCAGCTTCAGCAGCTCCGGGCGTGACAGCGAGAGAGAGCGAGATGAGAGAGAAAAAGAGATTCTCGCTACAGTGTCGCTACAGTCAACTACCTGGTTATTTAGAAGAGGAAGTCTACAAAATGCTTTTCTCCATGGCATTTTAGAAGAGGAAGTCTACATGAGACAACTACCTGGTTATGAGGATAAGACTGCTCCTAACTTTGTTTGTAAGTTGGATAAAGCTTTATATGGTTTAAAACAAACACCTCGAGCATGGTACGCTAGGCTCAGTTCAAAGTTGGATCCTGAGTTTAAACAAGAATTAATAAAGTTATTAGAAGAGTATCGTAATTGTTTTGCTTGGGAATACTATGAGATGTCAGGTTTAAGCCGATCTATTGTTGAACATCGGGTCCCGATCAAACCAGGGTATCAGCCTATTAAACAAGCACCGAGACGATTTAAACCTGAGTTAGATAAAGAAATAAAAACCGAAATAACTCGGTTATATGAAGCTAAGTTTATTCAACCTTGCCGATATGCTGAGTGGATATCTAATATCGTTCCGGTTTTCTAGAAAAATAGAAAATTGCGAGTTTGTGTGGATTTCAGGAATCTTAACAAGGTGACTCCGATGGATGGGTGTCCGATGTCGATTGCTGATATGTTGGTTGATGCAGCTTCAGGACATAAGGTGATTAGTTTTATGGATGGTAATGCAGGATATAATCAAATTTTTATGGCAGAAGAAGATATTCCTAAGACTGCATTCTGATGTCCTGGTGCACTTGGATTATATGAGTGGGTTGTAATGACTTTTGGCTTGAAAAATGCTGGCGCCACATATCAAAGGGCTATGAATTATATGTTTCACAAATTGATCGGCAGGATTGTTGAAATCTACATTGATGATGTGGTGGTGAAGTCCGATGGGCATAAGCAGCATCTGGCCGATTTGCAGGAAACTCTTGAATGTACAAGAAAGCACGGTTTGAAGATGAATCCTAACAAATGTGCATTTGGAGTATCGGCCGGACAGTTTTTGGGTTTCATGGTTCACGAAAAAGGCATTGAAGTCGGGCAGAAAAGCATGAAAGCTATAAGGGATGCTAAGCCACCCACCGATAAGACGAGTCTCCAATCGTTAATCGGTAAGATTAATTTTGTTAGAAGATTTATTTCAAATTTATCTGGAAGAATTCGTCCCTTTTCCCCGCTGCTGAAATTGAAAGCCGATGAAGAATTCATGTGGGGAGAGGATCAACAAAAGGCATTGGATGAGATAAAAAAATATATGATGACACAGCCAGTTTTGATTCCACCTCAAAGAGATAAGCCATTCCGATTATATTTGTCGACCAATGAGTTGTCAATCGGGTCTATTCTTATACAAGAATTTGAAGGGAAAGAAAGAGTGGTTTATTATTTGAGTCAGAAATTGATTGATGCGGAAATAAGGTATTTACTGGTTGAAAAATTATGTTTATGCCTGTATTTCTCATGCACTATGTTGAGGCATTATTTATTATCTTCTGAGTGCATGATCGTTTGCAAAACTGATATGGTCAAGTATATGCTGTCCATGCCGATGCTGAAAGGAAGAATCGGGAAGCGGATATTGGCATTATCAGAGTTTGATTTAAAATATGAATTGGCTAAAGCAGTCAAGGGACAAGTAATGGCCGATTTTGTAACACAAGACATCGGAGATGAAGTTAAAATAGTTGAGCCGATGCCTTGGACGCTATTCTTTGATGGGTCTTCGTGTGGCCAAGGATGTGGCATCGGAATCGTTATTGTTTCGCCTCGGGGGGCAAATTTCGAATTCAGCTATCCGATGGATCCAAGTTTTACAAATAATCGGATTGAATATGAAGCATTACTTAAAGGGTTAAAATTATTGTCGGAAATCGGAGCTGAAGCTGTTGAGATTTTTGGAGACTCCCAGTTGGTGATTTATCAATTAATCGGTAAATATGAATGCAAGGATGATGTTTTGATTTAGTATTTTGAAGAATGCCGATTATTATTAAAGGAATTTGTGATGGTTAATATTGAACATATCCCCAAGGCTCAAATTCAAGATGCCAACAATTTGGCACAAGCTGCTTCCGGTTAAGATTCATGAGATCATGACAATAGAACCAGAAATCGGAGATCGGAGGTATGAAATTGTAAATTATCTTAAGGATCCATCACAAAAGGTTTCCAGAAAGTTAAGATTCATGGAACTTAAATATGTGTTGCTTGATGAGCAATTATATTATAAGACGATTGATGGTGTGTTGCTCCGATGTTTGAGTAAATCGAAATCCAAAGATATGATGGATGAGGTGCATGAAGGAGTTTGTGGTGCACACCAATCGGCTTATAAGACAAAATGGATTAATAGAAAGACGGGTTGTTTTTCACCAACAATTTTGGAAGATTGTTTTGCATATTATAAAGGGTGCCAAGAATGCTAGAAGTTTGGGAATGTACAAAAAGCGCCTACATCAGCCATGAATCCAATTATCAAACCATGGCCTTTTTGAGGATGGAGAATTGATTTGATCGGACAAATTTATCCATCATCAAGCAAGGGTCATAAATTCATATTGGTGGCAACAGATTATTTCAATAAATGGGTTGAGGCGATTCCTTTGAATGTTGCTGATTCCAAAAATATGGTGGAATTCGTTAAGGAGCATATTATATATCGGTTTGGTATTCCACAAACTATCACGACCAATTAGGGGGACTATGTTTATGTCTAACAAATTTCAAGATTTTGCTGCCAGTATAGATATTAAATTATTAAATTCTTCTCCTTATTATGCACAAGCCAACGGTCAAGCAGAAGCGTCAAACAAAAGTATTATCAAAATCATCAAACGGAAGATTGATGAACAACCAAGGCGATGGCATTTAACGATGACCGAATCGTTATGGGCATATCGAGATGGCGTGTCATGGTTCTACTAAATTATCCCCATATTATTTGGTTTACAGACATGAGGCTGTTTTGCCTTGGGAGATCAAAATCGGATCGAGACGAATATCGAAACAAGTAAACTTGACTGCCGATCAGTATAAAAGTTTGATGAATTTTGAGTTGGATGATTTGGCTGAAACTCGTTTGAGAGCTTTAGAAAATATTGAAAATAATAAGGCGCGTGTTGCTAAGTATTATGACAAAAAGGTTAAGCCAAAAGAATTCATTGAAGGAGAATTGGTTTGGAAGCTGATTTCGCTAATAGGGACTAAAAGTTCTAAGTTTGGAAAATGGTCACCTAATTGGGAGGGTCCCTATCGTGTAAATTGGTGTGTTTCTGGAAATGCATATATTTTGGAGACATTGGAAGGAGAGGAATTTTCTAAAGCGCTTAACGGAAAATATTTGAAGAAATATTACCCAAATGTTTGGGTCGATTCTTAAAGCCGATATTTTGAGCAATGTCAACTAAAGATAGCCAATACGATACGTATCGCCTTAAGGGCAAAAATATTTACAAAACGAGTGTCATCGGATCCAACTAAGTTTATCGATGATCGATATCATCGGAGCAGTGCAAGCAGAGTTTGATATTACAAGAATTTGTGAATCATTTCGATCGCGCCCAATCAGATGTTATCGATCTTCTGGATTTCTTCCAGATCTTCCACATCGGAGCCGGGAGCATTCTTGATGCTTCTATAGACTTGACGGACTTCCTCCAAGCGTTTTTTCAAGTTGTCCCGCGCTCATGCGATAGATGCTGGGATCTAATTGAGCTGATTTTGGGTCTCTGACATCTCTTTACGGACTTCCTTGAGCCGTTTGAGCAGTTCAGTTTTGATGCCTTGGAGATCCTTAATCCGATTCTCTAGTTGCTTTGGTTTGGCTTCCAAAGTTTTGATTTGGGCCTGTATAGCTTTCAATTCTTCTTTGCCGTCATCACATTTCTTGGCTAAGTCCTGCTGAGCCAGTCGCTCTGATATTCTTTGGTGAGCAGCAAAGACTTGGGGCTGATGGCCTTCAATAAAGGTGGCAGGGATGATTGCACTCTCCAGCTCCGATGGCAGTTGACCCTTCAATTCTTTGAAGATTTGACGGATCGGTTCTGCATCTTCAATGAGGATGGCAGTGCTTTTGTTCAGATGAGTCAGCATCTCTTGGAGTTTTGCCTTGACCTCATCGGAGATGGTATTGGAGGATTGTGCAGAGTTGACTTCTTCCTCTCCGATTGCGGCGTCCAAGTCGAGTGATGCAAAACTCATGGCCGGAGAATCTTGTGCCTGAAAGAAGACATTGATGAACGAGTGTTATTCAAATAATATATTGACGCAAGAAATCAGTCGGTACCAATTTAAAGAGTCCTTCGCGGACATAGTCAGGTACTTCTGTTCTTATCGGAGCTTGGAGGGTGGATGGCTCGATAAGGGGCGTTTCTTGAGGTGGTGCAATCGGAGGGGTTACGGGCTGTTGAGAAGGTTGTTGTTGAATAGCACTTGCCTTCGATTGTATGGTTGCAGCCGGCTCTTCGACGATTGGCTGAAGGATGATCTGAAAGTATGAAATGAATCAGTTGAGATTGAAATTTGAATATCAAGTTTGAAGTGTTTGAAAAGAATACCTGTTGAGCCGATTCTGTTTGGATGTCTTGAGCTGGGGTTAGTTGGAGATCAGGTAGTATAATATTTGTCTGTTGGAAAAGAAATTGTTATTACCGATTTATTTTTTTTTAGAAATGCGAGATAGATGGAATCGGATTGTTACCGATACTGCATCGAGGAGCATCCTAGCGCCTTCAGCAGCTTTCTGTGCAGTTTCCTCGGCAGCCCTGGAGGTTGACTGGTCGAGAATTTTTCCAGTGGGCTGTATAAAGGAGTTATTTGCATGGTTTTCAAATCGGAAGTATGAAGAAATCGTACCAGAGCTTGGCTTTTCTTTAGTTTCTTCGGTACAAACACTCTAGTAGGAGGGGTTTTTCTTTTGCCTTTTCTATCCATAAGTTCTGCGAGAGATGGTGCAGAGGAGCCGATTCTTGGATTTGGGGTCCTGACAGCGTAACGGATCGGTTTCCCACTGTTGCTCACTACTGGCATGTTCTCTTCAATTGGCTGTCAACAAATTGAAATATAAATTATGAAGAATTCATTTAAATGAAAGGTGGAAAAAGGGAAGATTTCAAGTGAGAAAGCTTACAGGATTTTCCAGGGTGATGGCCGGAATTTTGAATAAGTGGAGACGTAATTCTTTCCACCAATTTCTGAAGAGCCTTGTCGGTGTAAGAAATAACCAACAAGTAAATTTAGTGGATTGCGCGTTTGGGCTCCGGATGGTTCGCGAGAGGACACAAGGGGTTATACTGGTTCAGGCACTAACGCCCTACGTCCAGTGTCGATCTGCTCGTGTTACTCGCGTTGCTCGTAGTAGGGGTTACAAGCGGTCGAGAGAGGGAGGGGCTCCCAAGTCTCTGGATGCGTCTGAGCGTGAGTGTTTCGTGAGTTGTGTTCTGGTGTGTGCGTCGTGTGTCTGTCCCCCCTCTCCTGAGGCTTGATTTTTCTATTTATACTCAGGAGAGGTGAGGCTTTACAAGGCGTGCTCAAGAAGGTGAAAAATAGAAAGCTTGCTGAAGAAGCTCCGCCGCCTGCGGGATACTGTGGACGCCGTACGGGACGCTGTTCGGGGTTGTTCGGGGTTGTTGGGGACGTGGCTCTCTCCGCGTGGCGCCTGCGTACGGGCAAAACAGTGGTAGTCACATCCGTCGGTCATATCGGCCAGTGCTTGGTGAGGCCAATTAATGCTGATGGGAAGCGGCATGGGCGTATGGAGACACATCCTTACGCCGGGTCTTCCGGGCACCCCACTCCGTCCTGGGCCCACGCCGATTCGGGCGAGACGAAGAGAGGTCGGGCGAGACAGTGTAGGTTTGACCAGGACAGGAGTGGGTCGGGCGAGGCGGACATGGGTCGGCCGAGGCGGACGGGGGTCGGCCGAGGCGGACGGGGGTCGGCTGAGGCACAACCAGGTCGGTCGAGTTGGGGAAAATCGATCCTCCCTTGACCTGACATTCTCCTTGTTCGCGGGTTTTCCTATCCCCATCTTATTCCGAAACGGCGTGGCCCCACCCGTCGGTGAGAGGGTCGAATATTGATATCCGACAAGCCTGGACTGGAAGCTGGTACATAACCATTCAGGGATTTCAAAATCGGCTTGAGGGGCGAGTGCCATGATCCGATCCATTTCCAGGTCAGTTGACACCGATTCACGGTGTTTGATCTTGTCTGCAAAATAAAGGCCGATCGGTAGTTGGCCGAATCCCAGCTGATGAGCTGCCGCCGATGGGTTGTAGAATTCGTAGGATGAAGTCTTGCGGCCATGTGCGATGTTGCTGCCAAGTATGGCAGGTGTGATGAAAGATTTGAGAATCGGCAGGATTGTTGCAAGCTCGTTTTGGATGTTGAACAGAGGCAGTTCATAATCACGATCGGGATAGGCGTATGCAAAATAGTCGAGGTTCTCCGATGCGATCCCGTGGTAGAAGCTCTCAAAGAAGGTGGTCATGTTTTTTGCATCAAGCCTTGATCTAGGACAAGCCGATGCTGCTTCTCCAAATGACATGCATCGGCGAGTGGTTGCATCTTCTTCTTCTGTGTAGTAGTTTGGGAATTGGCAATTTTTGAAGTCAAATTGGAGAGCAGATCGGAACTGAGTGTGTAACCAGAGCTGGATAAACCACCAGGGACCTCCGATGTGTCCGACTGCTTGGCCTTCTGAGAGCTTGGCCGATACTTGGTGGAGCAGATGATAAACTGCACCAAGAAGGAGACGGCCGAGTGGCACCGATCCACCACGAGCCAATGTTTCTGCTATTGATTGCATATTGGTTGTGGCCCCAAGTGTTGATCCACAAAATACAAATCATTCCAACCACATGTTGAGAAATGCAGCGTGTTCTCTTTCTCCAATAGAGCCAGTCTTATGATGATCGGCGACAAATTTCTTCTAGCCTTTAGAGCCCGTACCAACTAGTTTGTACTCCAAATTGTGGAGGAGTTTTCTTGGGTTGGTGTTATCTATAGTGTTGAGGCCAGTCAGCATGTGCACGTCCATCAGTGTTGGTGTCATCGGACCATGACCGAACAGATAAGCATTGAGGGCATTGGACCAGAAGAGAGAGCTAGAGGCCAGTAAATATTCATCCCTGGCCATGTCAGCAAGAGATAAAGTGAGGCATTGACTTATGTTCTTTTCATCCCAGAAGGCAGACTTGGAAGCTTGAATTCTGAGGAACCAGTTTCTCCATCCTGGGACAGTACCGGGCCATGATCGAAAGGAGCCTGACCAATCGGATACCTGTAGGTCCGACCCTTTAAATGGGAGCCTCTCCGATTTCATGTTTATCAAATTCGTTGGATTGGGGTCACCCATTGGACCAAGATAGTACCCGGCATCGACGTGCGAGACAGGGATAACTAGGTTGTTCTTAAGATGCTACATTCAGAAGAAATAAAATGATAAATACAGATGTGGAGCCTCACAAGTAGCTCTGAAAGAAGAATGCAGGAATTAAAGTTGAGGATTTTTGGCATTTTTACCTCAGGTACTTGTGTGTTGTCAGCTTTATCAGCAGGAGCCGCCATTGATGGAAGAAATAGATCTATGATGAACAGTGATGCGGGTGAAAAGTTTGAAGAAATCACCAAAGAGAATGTGGTAAAACCCAGATGCGCGATATGAATCATAAGAGGGGAAGGTGCTTACTTGATTCGCGGTGAAAGATTGAGGTATAGGGATCAGATGTTCGCCATTCAAGACCTTGCAGAGATGGCAATGGCGGAGGTTGTTCACATGAAGCAGATGCAAGACGGAGGAAGAGGACGACGGTTCGGCTCAGTATTTACAGGGCTTATGGGAGAAGGAACCACCTGAGGACCAAGGCGCCGAATCCGCACAGGAATCAAGGATTGCGACAGTGGAAGGGTGCGAGTTTCCATATGCTGTTCGCTGCCAGTGTCATCATTGCTCGGAAAATTTTGGAACAAAATAATATTTTATCCCAAAATTGGGGGACACGTGTTGACACCAGATTTTGACTCAGCTAAGATTGTGCATGATTGAACTAAGGTTGGATACCGAGTCCGATTCTGAGTGGACTTCCGATTCTGATCGGAGATCGTCCAATAGAGTCTCGATTGGATAGGAGACTGAGGGGGCCGGAGCGTGTACGACTGTCAGGAAAGATGATGCGTCTAGAAGCTTCTTCGCGGCCTGATTGCACGGCTGTTGTAATAGTTTTGGTAGTTTAGATTAGTTTGCTTTAAATAAATTAGAGATATTGTCGTAGCCGACAAGGATTAGATAGATTTTCAGGGTATAAATATAAACCCTGTGCCATTATAAAAGACGTTCACACAACCAATCAATACAACACAACTTTCGGCCCTCGTGCCAACAACCCTTTTCGTCGAGTTCTTCAGCAAGCAGGGCTGCATCATCTTAACCTTTGGTTTGTCTGTAAGTGCGACACCTATCGAATTAATCTAAGCTTTAGATTGAGGCGTATCGCCCATCTTCGTTTAGTTAATTCACCAATTTACCGAGTTGTTCTAGGCTTTAGATTGAGGCGTATCGCCCTTCTTCGTTTAGATCGCTCATACTTATCGTACCTTGTTAATTTTATCTTATCGACTAACATCTGTCTAAAAGATCTATCTTGCCTTATTGTGATTCAAATTTCATAATAGATTGTTCTTTTTTTGTTTATATAGCTGATTTAGATTCAATAAGCAAGTTACAAATAAATCTAGTTCAAACAAGTTCTTTGATATATATCGATCTATCGGAATAAACAAGCTAATTGGTGCCCTGCTAGCAACACTGTCTTGAAATCGATCCGATTATTAGTGACACGAGATTCAGTTTATTTATTACCTTTGGAAAGATACATATTAAAGAATGAGTCTAAATTAGGTTTATCTCCGATTCGGCTTTTATAGTCGATGGTTTATTTTAAATATATGTTATATTATCACGAATCGGACTCAAGGCCGATGGTTCATGCTCTCAAATCGAACCTTTCTTTATGCTGATCCGATTTGCTGGAACAAATCGGGGCTTTGGCCGATGAGTTCCCTGTGGTTTACTGATTAAACTCTACCTTGTCAATTTTCGGTCAAATTGACTGGCACGCCATGAACCTCAAGATTTTGGACCTGCACTGAAGTCAAGCAGATCTTCCAGTCCACTGTGTTAATTTTTGAGAGTCAACGCCTGACTTTTTGGACGTCAACAGCACCGAACGAGATCGAGTCTCCTGCAGTGGCCAAATCGCATGAGGAAAATCTCTTTGCTGCACCAGCCTCTACACCATCACCACCAGCTCCTGAACGACCAAGAACAAGCTAAGGCTTCAAGGCGGCATCAGGAAACCCAAGGTGTTCACATATGGTCATGTTAGGTATGGATTTTTTACATCAAGTGGAGAACCACAAAATGTAGAAGAAGCTTTGACTAGTAAATATTGGAAAGAAGCTATGGATATAGAATATGATGCCTTGGTCAAATATAAAACATGGCACTTGGTTCCACCAAAGAAAGGTAGCAACATCATAGATTGCAAGTGGGTGTTTAAAACAAAGTTAAAATCTGATGGAAGCCTGGATAGATACAAAGCTCGTCTAGTTGCAAAAGGATTTAAACAAAGGTATGGGATAGATTATGAAGATACCTTCAGTCCAGTGGTTAAAATGTCTACTATTAGAACTGTCTTATCTATTGCTGTTTCAAGAGGTTGGAGTTTGAGGCAGCTTGATGTACAAAATGCTTTTCTCCATGGCATTTTAGAAGAGGAAGTCTACATGAGACAACTACCTGGTTACGAGGATAAGACTGCTCCTAACTTCGTTTGTAAGTTGGATAAAGCTTTATATGGTTTAAAACAGGCACCTCGAGCATTGTATGCTAGGCTCAGTTCAAAGTTACTTGATCTTGGATTTAATGCATCAAAGGCAGATACATCTCTTTTTTATTTTAATAAAGGAGGGGTAGTGGTCTTTATTTTGATCTATGTTGATGATATAATTGTTGCAAGTTCGACTTCTGAAGCTACTGCAGGGTTGCTGCGTGATTTGAGAAAGGACTTTGCTCTAAAAGATTTAGGAGAGATCCACTATTTTCTTGGCATGGAAGTGAGCAAAGTGCATGATGGTATAATATTAACACAGGAGAAGTATGCCTTGGATTTACTCAAGATGGTAAATATGGCGACTTGCAAACCTGTTAGTACCCCTTTGTCAACCAGTGAAAAACTATCAGCTTTTGAGGGAATACCACTTGGTGCAAATGATGCTACAAATTACAAAAGTATAGTTGGTGCTTTGCAATATTTGACTCTCACTAGACCAGATATATCCTTCTCAGTAAACAAAGTAAATGCCAATTTCTTCATGCTCCTACTGAGTCTCATTAGTCAGCAGTAAAAAGGATACTAAGGTATTTGAAGCAAAACACAAAGTTGGGGCTGAAGATAAGTCATTGCAGTTCTATGTAAGTGAGTGGTTTCTCAGATGCTGATTGGGCCGGCTCCCTGGATGACAGGAGATCAATTGGAGGGTTTGCTATTTTTTTTGGTTCAAATCTAGTCTCATTGAGTGCAAGAAAACAAGCAACCGTGTCCAGGTCCAATACAGAGGCAGAGTATAAAGCAATAGCAAATGGAACGACTGAAATCATGTGGATTCAGACTTTGCTAAAGGAAATTGGGGTTCAGTCACCGCCAAAAGCTAAGTTATGGTGTGACAACATGGGAGCTAAGTATCTTTCTTCCAATCCTGTTTTCCATGCTAGAACTAAACATATAGAAGTCGCTTATCATTTTGTTAGAGAAAGAGTTGTGGCAAACTTGCTGCAAATAGATTTTGTTCCTTCAGGTGATCAGCCGGTAGATGGATTCACCAAGGCGATGACTGTTAGACAAGTTGAAAATTTCAAGCACAATCTCAACTTTAGGCAGGTGTGATTGAGGAGGGGTGTTAGATAAACCAAAGATTTGTAACAATTTTTGTGTGTGTGATATTATTGGTTGGCCGGCTGATAGAGTTGTTTAGATTGTTGTAAGTTGTTGTAAACTAGATTAAGTTTGTTCAACAACCTATAACCGGCCATCGTGATTCGCGTACTCGATGTAATCCACGCGAGGGGAGTTTCCTCACCCTATTTAACACGAAGTCGCCTGCCAGCATGAGGCACGGCGTTAATCTACAAACTTCCGCTCCTCTGATTTTCTACAAAAGTGACTCAAATAAGGCAGGGATGAAAGATTTACTACTAACTTGTTTATTTCCTAACAAACTACAAGTAAATATAGAACAAGTTTACATGTGCCACAATAAAATTTGTGTTATCCCTTTTTCCATCCACGGGTCCTACAACCTGACAGCAACAACAACCATACCGAGAAAAGAGATCGGAAGAGAAAAAAAAAACTCTTTTCCACCCATATCCATCGGATCATTCCTTCTTTATTTGATGCAAGATTGGACAGAAATCGTGAGTGCAAGCAGCTCAAATATGCTGTAAAAGGAAACATATTCTTTAATCCTAATCCGTTTCGATTTCTATCTTCTGTACTTCTCACGCTTTAGTTCAGTTTCACCTTGCTATACTTGGTCTCTATGACAGACTTTGACTATAAAGACGGGGTAGGAGGCCCACCTATTGTAGAACCTATAGAAAGGGACTAATAAACATAGGAAGAGAAAAAGGACGGATGAATGAATAAGGTAGAGCCAGTGATGGGATTAAAGAATTAGACATACGTTGACAATTTGTCTCTTGTACGAATCATGTTAATATGTTATATAGTACTCAAAAAAACAAGACGACCTGGCAACTTTCTATCTTATTTAAACGTTCCAACCATCAAAAAACAAGACGACCAAAGTGATACAACCATACAAGTTGTTGTATGATGAGTACAATACAACCATACAAGTTGTTGTATGATGAGTACAATTTACTTTTTGCAGAGCGCAACATGTAGCGTAAAAAATAAAGTGATCGGTTGTGGCTGGGCCGTGCCGTGCCGCAAGGGTGGCAACGAACCAGATGGCTTGTGCTGCTTAGCCGCTTAGGCACGAGAGCTATGGCAAAATAATAAAATGTCCCTCTAGAATTGAGTAGGATTGTGTTGGAAAAAATATACTAGTATTAAGTAAGCAACAGATGGTTAAGTTTATAGTCGTGTTCCGTCCACAAACTTGTCAGTTCTCAGCTACCAGAGGGATGCTGCATTAAAACAATTGTGTGGTCTAGAGAGCCGAAGGAGGAGCTTCCTTGCGGCCAAAAGGATCAAAATTTAATTATTTACAATAAATTTAACCACTTATTTGTTGATAATACTATTAATACATACTGTATGCTAATAGAAGTGATTTTTTTCAGCTGTGACTCCCACCTCTGCCGCCTCTAAAGTCATACCCAGATTTCGCCATTGTTCTTGAGATTTTTCTCCATCCGTCAATGCTACGCTATTCACCTCAGTCTCCTCCTCGGCCACGGCAGCGTCGGGTACTCGGGTTGGTTGCGGCCCGGGTAGGTAGGGTTGGAAATGTGAAAGTGGAATCCGAATTATCCGATATCCGTATCCGCTAAAATGTAAATATGGATATCCATATTCGTATTCGAATTTAATGTGATACTAAAATGGATACATCCGAATTCGTTTTTCATCGATTTTCTCTATCCGGTTCCACATTCGTATTCAGCAATATCCGACACTATTCGTATCCGACCATATAGAGATAACATTTAAAGTGTTTATTTGGATGTTAATAATGATAGTGTGTAATCAAAACTATTTAAAAAAATGTTATCTCTATTACTAATGATTATGATATCAATTTTAATATTACTATTATTGTACCCATATAATTATTTAAAAGTTATCTCAAATTTTAATAACTAATATAATTAATTTAAATAATAAAGATATATGAATATTAAATTTAGTTTAATACTATAGTTTATTTATTTATTGATGAAAATATTTTATATACTTTTATTATTTCATGATAAATGTATATATTTATTTATTAAATATATATATTTATCTATAGTTTTATTTAATTTTTATATGATTAATTTCTAAAATAATTATGGATAAATGTGACACTATTAACGAGCGGTCTTTATCTATACTTGTTATGTACTTATACTTTAGTATTTACTTGTATAATGATTTTGTTGTTTAAAATCATGAATGAATAAAATAGATTAATATTGTGTTCTAAGTCGAGTAAATATCCGAATGCGTATCCGCATTCGAATATTCGTTTTGTATTCGTATTCGAGAGCATCTGAATTTGTATTCATATTCGAATAAAAATATAATAAAAAGTGCTATCCAAATTTGTTTCCATGCGCATCCGATGCGTTTCCATTCGGTAGGCACGGGTGCGGCGCCGGGGCGACGCCGACGGACGCGTGCTCCCTCGGCCCGTACGCCTGACACGTGGCCCGCGTCGCGAACGCTTTTTTGGGCTTTGCCAGTTTGCCGTGCCCTCCAGATTCCAGAAGACCAGAAGTCCAGAACCCTGAGGTGGGGCCCTAGACCAGTCACCAGGTGAGGCAAGAAGCTTGGGGCAAGGGTTCAGCCTCTGCCAGCGGAACCCACGTCCTGCTGGCCCCGCGTGTCAGAGACAAGCGGGTGCGAGCACCGGTGATCGGGCCCCAAATCCCACGGCAGCCCAGCGGGAAAATATCTTGGCGGCGCGTCGGGTCAGGCAGAGCCAGCCGCAGAGGTAGGCCAAAACGTGGTGCGTCCCCGTTCCGTTACGGCGTTCCGCGCCGCGCCCAGGTGCTGCGCGCTGGTTTGCTCGGCTGTGGAGGCGCGCCAGGTGTCCGGCTCGCTCGTTCGGCCCGGAGAGGCGACGCTTGCGCTTTCGGCACGCGCAGGAGGAGTAGGAGTTGGTGACTAGAATAAGGAAACCCGAAAGGTGGGGGCGAGCTGGCTGATGCTTCCCTCGTACTCGCGCGGGTGCTACGCGCACACAGACAGACTCATCCAGGCGACCAGGCCTTCTTATGAGTTACTCAGTCCGTCTAATATAGGGGTATTTGTCATGGTAAAGCAAGTCATTAACCAAATACCACAATAGGTACTTCATTATTTTTTTTCATTTGTATCTAATGCTACTGCCTGAAACAACGTATAATCTAATAATTTTTCTAGGCAGATGAAACCTCAATTTTTTAATATTTTCTACTAAAAGTGAGGCGGCACGAATTTGTTTCGCTGCCCAAAGAACGTCGATCAAAAACGGTGAATACTGGTTGTGGTCTCCTTTGGTGTCATCTCCCGCGCATATGTATTTGTTCTTGTTACAGGCAAGTCATTATTTTTTAAAAAAAAAAGAAGAAGAAACGGTATTGCCCTTGAATATATATAATTGATTGCTATGGTTATTTATGGGAGACGACAAGCAAACGAACCCGAGTGAGCCATCGGACAAATCCTGCAATCATACCTGATATATGTTAACTAAAAGATATTACTTCGTACATTTATTACAATGGTATACAAAATTACTGCACTCAAGTTTTGCTCACACATTCCTATGTCTAGGACATGGTTGATAAAGTGACACCACTGGATTTGCTTCTCTATGTTTCGAAGGCATCATACAGATGAAATACACTTGTTACCTAAGAGTAGGGTGGTAAAGGGTCTAAAAATTTAGCCTACTAGTTTTAAGGATAGGGCTAGATAAGGACCGACTAAAATACTATATATTTTTTCATTAAAATTAATTAGGGACAAACTAGATTGTGAAGGAGGCATAAGGGCCATGATGAATTACCACCCCTACAGCATCTCCAAGAGCTTTTCTAAAATCAACTATCTAAATCATCATTTAGAGAGTCATTTGAGTAAAAATTATTTTCTAGATCTTTATACTCTCCAACAACTTTTCTATATGTTGTGTGCGGTCTAGAGAGTCATTCTCACTCTCCATCTTTGGCTAGCGAGAAATCCGGAATATAGAATATCTATATTTGGATATCCAATTGAAGAGACTGTTAGAGAGTATTTTTTTTACCAAAATCTTTATTCTTATAAGTTAGGAAACATATAGAGAGTCTTTTAGAGATGCTCTTGTAGTTGGGTCGCTACATATGGCAAAAATCTTAGGACCAATTTCACTTTCCATATGAAAAAATAAAATGTATTTCCATGCCAATACTAGACCTGAAAGTTTTTCCTGTTGCGACAATTATTCACAAGTCCTCACATCTCTAGCTTTGCAATTAGATCGGAAAAATGCGTAATTAAGACACTCCCTTCCTTCGCAAGGCAAGAACACACTTGGACACTTCCTTGTTTGGAACCGTGCCCTCCCCCGTGTACGCTTCCCGTGGACGCGGAGCCGCCCTCTCCCCCCCGAAAGCTTCGTGCGCGTTCGCAAGAGTTCGCATTCTGGCCACCATCTCGGGCTCTCGGCCTCCGCCTTCTCGTTCCGTTCCATCCCATATAAAGCCTCTCCGCCACCCACGGCCGCGAACAGAGACCAAAACCAAAGCCGCAACGCCACGCGAGGGAGGGAAGAGCAGGGGAGGAGGTGATCTCCGGCGGATTCGCTCGCTCCACCGGTTGCCCGAGGCCCGCCGCCGGGCGCCCGCGCGGCGCTCACGCCCACCCCACAAAGGTGCGCGATGCCTTGCCGATTGTTCTAGGTTTTTTTTTTCGTTTAATGTTATAATCGATGATTCGTCGTGCGCGATTGGGGATCCGGTGGCGTATCGATCGGGACCGGTCGTTTCAAGTTTTATTCGATCTGTTTCCGTGATGCTCGGATTAGCATAGGTTTGTTGGGGTTTTCTCCTTGATGGATGTGATCGTGTGCTCCGCTGCCGTATAAATCGAACTGCTTGATTGGATGGTGGATCGTCGAAATCTACGGGTTCTATGCACCTCAGATAGTACCGTACAAACAAGATCGCGTTATTTCAAATCAATTAGGGCTATTTGTTTAGAGAAAATATAGACCAATTATTAGGGGGTTTGCATATTTATTGTCTCTTTTTTTGGCTTAGGTAATGCAAAAATTTGCGTGCCTACATACCGATGGATAATTCTTGACCGTGCAGATGCTCCTATTTTGCTGTAGTACCAGTTTTGGGCCTGCATGGGGGTGTTCTGTCCTGAATTTTTTTTGTTTCTCAGATACACGTGTTTTAAGGGCTCTTGATGATGCAAAATCATGCACGCTCGCCTGACTCTGATCGGGTTGTGATGCGGCGTGATCTGCTCTTGATGGTGTGACGATTGTGTGTTGGTTCTGTTTGTATGCATCTGAGTTTATAATTAAATTTTGTGATAACAGATACATGAGGGTCAAATGGTGAACTTCTTTCAATTGCAGATATGTGTAGCTCTAGGTCTAGTTTACAAGACAGGTTTAACAAAACAGAGCCATGACGTTTCTGGTCCATTAGGTTATGTATCAGGATGGACGCTCAAGATGAGATGCTCTTGGAATGGGGAAAAAATGTGTCATTTCCGATTTCTGCTCTGTTTTTTTATATATAGATTTTGCTTATGATGGGACCCCAGCATGTTCTCCAATATGCAGAAAAATGTCAACTACTCACAGTATTTTGTATTGTTTCTAATGAAAAGCGGTGATAGACAATGCATTAGTATTCCAATGTGCAGCATAGGCTTGGTATGGATTTTCATACCGCAGATTATGATTGTTAAGACTTGCTTGGTTTCATTCTGCTTTTTATGGAGAACCATAGCGTTGAATTAAACGCGTGTTAGTAATACTCCTGTAACATTAAATTAAACATGTGTTTTTTTATTGTTGCTTTTGTAGGCTGGATTGATTCATGCTTCTTGACTGAATTATATCTCTTTTCCAACTTCTGGCCAATACAGCTTATTTGTTCAGGAATACATCGAGTAGTTTGTCATGCTGAATCAGTTTTAGCTGTATTATTCTTAACTTAGTTCCTGTAACTTGAATGGCACCTTGAAGTGATGTGAAAGTAGAAAGTATGTCGTGTGTTGTTTTTTCAAACATAAAGTGTGCTTTTCATCTTGAAAAGCTCTGTACTCATACACTGCTTTAATAGAAATTACCACAAATCAGAACTTGTTCTAGTTGCTCCAATGAACTCAAATTTGTCTTTTGATTCTTTTGTTCAACTTCATTCAAGATGCCGTGGTCCAAAGTCTTTGTAGTGTTGTCATGATTGATTGATTCTACATACTAAAACAATGTGCAGTATTATGATCGTTGATGTGATTAATATGTGTAGGAAGTTATCCTCTACTGCTTTGTGAGTCTTTTTTTCTTATCTTAAACTATCTGCCTTGTAGGTGAAGGCTGATCCTCAAAACACTTCCAAGATGGGTGAGGGACACGAAGCTGACAAGAACATTGAGATCTGGAGGGTCAAGAAGTTAATCAAGGCGCTTGATGCTGCGAGGGGCAATGGCACTAGCATGATTTCTCTCATCATGCCGCCTCGTGATCAGATTTCACGTGTCACTAAGATGCTGGGCGATGAGTATGGAACTGCCTCTAACATCAAGAGCAGAGTCAACCGTCAGTCTGTGTTGGCTGCCATAACCTCAGCTCAACAGAGGTTGAAGCTTTACAGTCGAGTTCCCCCCAATGGTTTGGTGCTCTATACTGGTACCATTGTCACTGATGATGGCAAAGAGAAGAAGGTCACCTTTGACTTTGAGCCATTTAGGCCAATTAATGCTTCCCTGTATCTCTGTGACAACAAGTTCCACACTGAGGCTCTGAATGAGCTTCTGGCATCTGATGACAAATTTGGTTTCATAATCATGGATGGTAATGGGACACTGTATGGCACGCTGAGTGGCAACAGCAGGGAGGTTCTTTACAAGTTCAATGTTGATCTCCCAAAGAAGCATGGGCGAGGAGGGCAATCTGCAGTCCGCTTTGCCCGCCTGCGCATGGAGAGGCGACACAATTACCTGCGCAAAGTTGCTGAGCTTGCGACACAATACTTCATCAATCCAGCAACCAACCAGCCAAACATCGTTGGTCTCATTCTTGCTGGCTCTGCTGACTTCAAAAATGAACTGGGGAAATCTGAGATGTTTGATCCGCGCCTGCAAGCCAAGGTAGTTAAGATGATTGACGTGTCCTATGGAGGGGATAGTGGCTTTAACCAAGCCATTGAGATGTCTGCTGAGGTTTTATCTGATGTCAAGTTTGTCCAAGAAAAGAAGCTGATTGGGAAGTACTTTGAGGAGATAAGTCGAGACACGGGGAAATATGTCCTTGGCGTGCAGGACACCATGACAGCCTTGGAAATGGGAGCTGTAGAAACTCTGATCGTGTGGGAAAACCTTGATGTCAGACGGTATGAGCTCAAGAACAGTGCCACAGGAGAAACTGTTGTCAAGTATCTGAACCCTGCTCTGGAGGCTGACCAGAGCAACTTCACTGACGATGCAACATCCGCAGATCTGGAGGGCGTTGACAACACCCTGCTGCTGGAGTGGTTTGCTGAGAACTACCACCAGTTTGGCTGCACGCTGGAGTTCGTCACAAACAAGTCCCAGGAAGGTTCTCAGTTTTGCCGGGGATTTGGTGGTATCGGCGGGATCCTCCGCTACCCTGCCGATGTCACTGCCTTCCAGGAAGGGGACTTGTCTGACGGGGAGTATGATGAAGACTATGAATAGCAATCAACTGAAACTCAAATGAACATGGTCCGGGAGGAGCCTGTGCTGGCCCGGGCTGCGCCAGGACGGGATGACCCTGAAACATCCAAACGATCGGTGCAAGGAATCCATGGTCAGTACTCTTGCATAGCAAAGCTATTTACACATTGTTTTTTTTTTCCTTTCAAGTCCGATTTGTTGCTGTTTCTCTACTGACGCCTGCATGTTTTACTAACAGGAGGAGGAGCTGGAGTGAAGAAGGTCTAAGCAACTAGAATCTGTGAAGCTTGGGTGAATCATGGTGACCTTGGTGCTTTGGAGATGGTGGTGTCTTGCTCTGTTGATCCATGGTTGGAGTCTGGGGATGCTAATACGAAGCACACATGGATGGTGCCTTCTGATGATGCTCTATCAGGAGGGCCTAATTAGTACTATGCCACTACTGGTATAATCTACTACGTAGTGTCTTTCTCGGTAATGATGAGTCGGTGTCAGTAGTATGGTCAATAAATTCCAGTTGAGACGCGCGCTAGTTCGCGTGGCCTCGATGGGTCTGGTTTGAGCTGGTCATTGACGATGCAGCTGTGTTTTCATTTACTGAACTGAGGTTGTGGACTCCGTTGTGTTTGAACTTGGTGTGATCCCATACAGATGTCTGCATTGCGTGTACGCTTATGACGTGCCTGGTGCTGGATTAAAGGAACCTGTTTGTGCCCATGTTATTGTTTCAGATATTCTTGTATGTTCTGCTCTGTAGTTTGCATTGTCTTTCGCAGTACTTTAAAAAAACGCAACTTTCTCGTGAACTTAGGGCATGTACAACGGGAGTTGGGGTGCTGTCTTTATACGGCCATGCAAGCAAGCCAAGCCGATGTGTACTGCGATTAATGTAGAGAGAGAAGCGATGCATGGACTCGTGCTCCGAGATCAAATTGACAGCGCAGCCGCTGTTGTACGAACTCGTCGCCCAGCCAACGAGGCCCTCCGGATCAGCTGCGTCGCATGCGAAATTGGTGGTCATGGCAGCAAAATCAGTCATGCGTGCGGGTGCGGCAACCCCCTGACCCCTCCCCTCGGCGTTGGCCTCAACTACCAGCCACCGCCAGGAACTCCTACGCCGGCGACGATCACTGTTATGTCGGCATGTCGCTGGCACTGGCACCACCGCTCTCCAGAGCACAGGGCGCCTCGCGGTGGTCGAGCTGCGTGCTAGTCGTGCTCGACCGTGCTCCCACCAAGTGCTGAGGCCGGCCATGAGATTATGAGAGAGAAGATAGATTAGAGAGACGGAGAAGACACGAGAGACATAAGAGACGAGAGTCATGGTGGAGCGGAAGGGAATCTGAGATTGCAGAGAATGATGGCTAATAGATACAGCAGCCCATTGATAAGCAAAGTTTTATTGCCTTTGTTAGAAAAAAAGAAACTAGGAGATTTAATTTCTGAACTCTTAACCTATGAATGTTTAGACTTTACATTGCAGATTTGCAATCAGATAAAAAAAAATATTATTCAACTGCATTTTGAAGAAGGAAGGTCATGCTTAATGGGAGAAGACCCTTGCATTGTATTCCCTTCTTGTTGAACTTTTTGCTTGAAGGGAGAAGCCTGCATTTGTATCCATCCTTGGGCAAGGATGCTTGCTGATTGAGAGCTGCATACCTTACTTGTTGAACTTTTGCTTGAAGGGAGAAGCCTGCATTTGTATCCATCCTTGGGCAAGGATGCTTGCTGATTGAGAGCTGCATACCTTAAATTCTTTGTATAGTCATGTATGTTCATGTAGCACCAAAATATGGTCTGAATGATTGATTGCCAAGGTGAAAACCGAAGGATCCCTGCTGTTGCAGCACGCCATTATTCTCTCCATCAAGTCGTGAACATATGTCAAACAAGCAACAAAATTGCATATAAAGATCAAATGCATGCTTGAGTGTCCCTAATTTATGGGCACGTGCATGAATTAAATAGCTTATAAACAACTCAATAAACCGACCGTTGTATAAATTGTTTGTTATGTTGTCTATGTGTGACATGGCATGTTCTTGCAGACAGCAGCCGTCTAAACTGTTGAATATGCCCTTATGTACCTCTTCTCCATGCTGTTAATCTCATGCACGTTGATTATGACAGGGGCTAAAAACCCAGAACAACAGTAGAGGAAGCAACCAAGGGCACAGCCGGACCAGGGCACAGGCACCAGCACTACCCCAGTCACCCTTTTTGGTTTTGGCCCTTACCTTTTGGCAAATGGCTTATACCATTTTACGAAGCTGATTCTGAACTAGTATTTTGAGCTCTTGTACGTGTAGCGGCACCTTCTGATACCTGCACTGAGAGTTGTCTGTTTTCTTGGATAAGTCATTTTGAGTGGTAATTTGGGCTAAAACAGCTAGAGGTTATCAAAAGTTTCTTTTGCTCTCGCTGTCTCGCAACTAACCAAAACACTATCAATAGGAATAAGGGGAAGAAAAAGGGGAGCGCAAAATAGACTTATAGCCAGACATCCACCGTTTATTAGCCTGGAATTCAAACACAAACTAATAGGTCGCTAGCTAATTTTTAGCTACAAGTAACAATTAGTATTAGTCCATACTCCATCCATTCCAATCTACCGTGCCCACCGTACATGCGTCAACACCACCCAACAATTCTATCATCGCCGCCTACCACTACGGCGAATTGGGTTACCATTCTAACAATTGATGTCCCTAACTCTTGATGCGATGTAAACTGAAATTCTGAATTTCGATATTTTGGTAGCAGAAATCCTTTAATAATAAATGGACATGTACACGATGACAATCAAGGGTTTAGGTTGCCATAAGATTTAGGCATGTTTAATTCCATAAGTTTTTCCTATTCATCAAATATTAGGACACTAATTAAGGGTATTAAACGTAGATTAATGACAAATTAATTAGGTTTAATAGATTCGTCTCGCGATTTTCCGTCCATCCGTGTAATTAGTTTTATAATTAGATCATATTTAGCCCTCGTAATCTTCGATTTAGTTTTGCTACAGTAAATTTACTAAACTTATCTTGCTGAATTAAAGAGGGCCTTAGGGAAAGCTTTCCTGATGAATAATTGTTTCTTTATGCCCATTGAATTTGCTTGAGGATGGAAATTTTTTCAGGGTATTAAATGCATCTTTGACCACTAATTAGGGGTATTAAATAATGTCAGTTTACAAAACTACCTCCACAACCTCTAGTAAATTTCCGAGAAAAATCTAATGAGGCCTTTGACCGCATTAGATTCGTCTCGGAAAGTTACGCTCATCTGTGAAGAGGTTTTGCAAATAGACTTCATTTAGTACTCTATGCAAAAAAGATTCCTTTTTGCAAATTTTTTCAGAAGCCAAGCCGATCGGCGACAAAAGTTTCCCGTACCAGTCAGTCTCTTCACGCTTTTGCACCCCCCAAATTTGCGGATTATGCTGCTGTTTCCAGGATATCGACACGACGGCAGTGGGCCCGAGGTCAAGGACGGAGAAATTTAAAGCAGACCACGTGTTGTCGCCCACAAACACGCGGCCCATGTAAACTGTGGGCCCATACCAGTCCACTTACATGCAATTCTAAGGCAGGGCCCGGCCGGCAAGCTCTCCCATGGCCTCCTTCGTACTCGCCCTTGGGGCCTCTCCGTACAATAAGAGCATCTTGCATTCGTGCTCGCTTGGCGACCTTTCAATTTTTACTGGCTATGTTTGGAACAGAAACACTCACCCTCGTGGCCTCGTGTTATTTCCACTTCGCGGACATTTAACTTTTTGAAGAAACATCAAGCAAATATATACCATATCTTATTAAAAATAGTAATCCTTGTGATTTTTCAATGAGAAATACTCGCTCTAGGCACAAATAAATGATGTTTTGCCGTTTTGGACGTCCGAAGATCATGTTGAGAACCAGAACGACAATAAAACACAATTTCGTGACTCGGCACATTGTAGACCAATATCTGATTGAGAACATAATTAAGAAGAATAAGCTAAGGTCCCGTTTGGATCCCTTCATTTTGAAGGAATTGGAATCTACTTAATGGAGTAGGCTATTTGTCTTATAATGTGGCATTCCACAACTTTCCAAAGTTTAGATATAAGCTTATCTTAAATTCATGGGGTGAGTGATGAAAATTGATTCTATAGATCCTCATGCTATGTTTCTAATGTCGAAGTGCAGCATATAGGTATCTATCCCATATGGCCAACAATAATATACAAATATATTTTACATACAGCTATATTAGCTTAATTAGTTTGTGTCTAAATTAGGATTATTAGAATGGAATTCAATTCCAATGATCCAAACGGGGCCCAAGTGTATTTATTTGGTTAGGGTACTTGTGNGACTTGTCATCTATTTGGTAAAGTCAAAGTACAACCGCCATCTATTGGGTAAAATAAGAGCATCTACATTCAGTTGCCAATGAGTTTAGTTTACCAGTGTATGCAATCGTAATGCGAATAAAAAACGAGAACTGAATACGAATCATCTACATAAATAACAGTTTAGCACCATAATAAAATCACAAAGACAGGCAGATCCGATATCAACACTGACATGCACTACTTAAATAGTAACAGTTTAGCAACATCACATAGATCAGACGACAGGATAAACAACTTCAACTCTCCTCGCTCTTCCTCTGCTTCTTCCTCTGGGAGAAGAAAGAGCACCCCTCTCCTCAATCTTCCTCTTCTTCCTCTGGGAGAAGAAAGAGGATCTTCTTGCCACCATCCGTGAAGCGCACCCCCAGCTCGGCGTACCCCTTCTTGCGGTACTGCTTCAAGATGTCCTCCTGCATGTCGACAACTTTGTTCATTTTGGCGTCACTGGAGAGGATGCACTCTCGGAGTCTTGGGAACATCTCGAAGAAGCTTTCGGAGAGAGCAGTAGGCCTCCGAGGCGGGCGCTTCAGCAGCTTTTGTATGTAAGCATCCGGCACCCTCTCCTTGCCCTCCACCTTTGCCGCCGGCTCCACCTTTGCCGCCGGTTCCTTGCCCTCCACCTTTGCCGCCGGTTCCTTGCCCTCCACCTTTGCCGCAGGCTCCATCTCCGCCTCATCCTTTGCCGCCGGCTCCATCTCCTTGCCCTCCACCTTTGCCGCCGGCTCGATGCTGCTCCCCGCCGCCGCCGCCTTGGTCCCCGCCAGGTTGACGCCGTAGATCTTGAAGTCGCCCCAGGATGCCGCCTTCACCATGCCTCTCGCCGTCGCCGCCTTGTTCTCCGCAAGGAGCATCTCGCCCTCAGCACTGGTGACGCCGACGGCCGCCGAATCATCCTTCACGGGCTTGGTGCTGCATCTCGGAGAGAGGCAACCGGAACCTGGCGCAAGACACATCAGCCCGTCCAGCCCCATCCCCCTCATCTCCAGAGCCAGCGCCTCCGCCATGGCCTCTCTCTCCCACCCTCCCCCTCTTCTTTCTTTAACCCTAGATCTGGATCGCTCATTAGATTCGTCTCGGAAAGTTACGCTCATCTGTGAAGAGGTTTTGCAAATAGACTTCATTTAGTACTCTATGCAAAAAAGATTCCTTTTTGCAAATTTTTTCAGAAGCCAAGCCGATCGGCGACAAAAGTTTCCCGTACCAGTCAGTCTCTTCACGCTTTTGCACCCCCCAAATTTGCGGATTATGCTGCTGTTTCCAGGATATCGACACGACGGCAGTGGGCCCGAGGTCAAGGACGGAGAAATTTAAAGCAGACCACGTGTTGTCGCCCACAAACACGCGGCCCATGTAAACTGTGGGCCCATACCAGTCCACTTACATGCAATTCTAAGGCAGGGCCCGGCCGGCAAGCTCTCCCATGGCCTCCTTCGTACTCGCCCTTGGGGCCTCTCCGTACAATAAGAGCATCTTGCATTCGTGCTCGCTTGGCGACCTTTCAATTTTTACTGGCTATGTTTGGAACAGAAACACTCACCCTCGTGGCCTCGTGTTATTTCCACTTCGCGGACATTTAACTTTTTGAAGAAACATCAAGCAAATATATACCATATCTTATTAAAAATAGTAATCCTTGTGATTTTTCAATGAGAAATACTCGCTCTAGGCACAAATAAATGATGTTTTGCCGTTTTGGACGTCCGAAGATCATGTTGAGAACCAGAACGACAATAAAACACAATTTCGTGACTCGGCACATTGTAGACCAATATCTGATTGAGAACATAATTAAGAAGAATAAGCTAAGGTCCCGTTTGGATCCCTTCATTTTGAAGGAATTGGAATCTACTTAATGGAGTAGGCTATTTGTCTTATAATGTGGCATTCCACAACTTTCCAAAGTTTAGATATAAGCTTATCTTAAATTCATGGGGTGAGTGATGAAAATTGATTCTATAGATCCTCATGCTATGTTTCTAATGTCGAAGTGCAGCACATAGGTATCTATCCCATATGGCCAACAATAATATACAAATATATTTTACATACAGCTATATTAGCTTAATTAGTTTGTGTCTAAATTAGGATTATTAGAATGGAATTCAATTCCAATGATCCAAATGGGGCGTAAGAATAAACCGAGAAATATTCATCTTTTTGCTAAAGTAGGAGTTTGAAAGCGAAGCTATTAAACTCTGCCGACAAGAATCCAGAGAGGGTGTCAGGTTGAACATGGCAAATAAGGCCTTGTTTAGATAGGGTGAATTCGATTGAATTCAATGATTGGAGATGCATTGGAAATTGAAAAAGTAGAGAAGGAACACGTAGTTCAATGCGTTGCCTTTTGATCGAATTGGTGCCTTTTCGTGAATCTAAACAGGGCCTAAGTTGAATCCTCCTGTACGGAGTTCAAGCTCCACGACAAGAATTCTAACATTTTACTTATGTAACAGGCATATTCGGTGGTGCTGATTGATTTGAGTGTGCTTGTGCTGTAGTCATGTTGTGCATGTGCCATCAAATGCTATCTCATTTGTTCCCATCTGAAGAAAATGCTATCTCTTCCTTTCAAAAAAGAAAAAGAAAATGCTAGCTCATCTGATGATGACTGGCTATTTGACTTGGTTTTAATGTATATGCCCTAGATTTAATGATATTATTTGCGAATAGACCATGATTACGAATTTTCTGGTTATTTAAATAATAAGACCATTGTAATTCTGGACTAGCTTCATTCTTAAATGACATAAGCAGTGCTCCTGCTCTTGCTGACCTTTCAAAAAAAAAGAACAGAACAGACCATCATGTGGAATCTATGTATATGACTTTAGTCACTGGTTTGCAATGTATTACAGAACATACTACATTATGTACTAAAAAAGTAAGAAAATTCAACTATAGAATTAACTTGTACTTCCTTTTTCCCAATTGTTCAGTTGAGCAGGTGTTCTCTCAAGTTTGTTTTTACTTAATGCTTAAGGTACCAGATTCTCCTACTTATATGTTATAATATCCATAGTGGGAATGACCTAAAAATGATGGTAACAAATAATCAGAACCACCCTAAAAGACTAATTAGAACAAAAGAAAACCAAAATGACAAAGTGTGACAGGTTGAGAAACAAGACATTCTACAATAAAAGCATGATTCTCACATGAACCTTATGAAATTCATACCTTTCAAAATTGCTTTAAGCATGTCAAATAGACCTTTCAGAACTGAGTATTTCAGCATTATATCTATCCAATTTGAGCCTGTTTACCTTGAGATTGTAGAGCTCAATAGAGTTTGACAAGCAGACATCTCTCACTAGCTTATTTAAAAGTAATTCGGACAAAAATGCCCTCTCAGATGAAAAAAAAGAGCTGGTTCCTGGGATGTCAAATGCAGCATACTAAAAGAGGCCAAATTAAAGGAGTGTAGCCAACCCACCCAACTGCCATCCACTAATATTGGCAATGGTGGCCCCACCCACTGATCTTGTAGTAGTGTGTAGGGGACTCCTGCTGGGACTGGGGGCCGAGCCTCCTGGCCATCGAGGCATCGACAGCGCAGACCAAAACAGCGAAAAGAACAACTCCTGAAAGCATGTAGATGCAGATCAATGTCACCTTTGTGAAATGTGATTGCGATGCATGTCATGGATTAGGGAATCTAATCTCCATCCTGTCCTCTGGAGTCAACATACCATGTGGGGAACGAGTGTGGTAGCCTCCTTTAAGGAGATGGAGGCATCCCCATTAATGTTTTTACCTTTTCAAAGAAAGAAACATACTGATTTGAATACATATTTACTTCATAAAGTATTCTCCATTAGAATTAGCATCATCCTAGAATTGTATAGTCCAAATTTTGATATTGCGCAAGAAGGCAGCATGTGTAAATCTCATACATACTAGTATAGTTCTAAACTTTTAATAGAATTTTCGAATATACGATGATAGAAACTAGTGGTTACTGTTATGTTTTCATGGATATGCCCATGTCCAAAGTAACACTTGTTTGTTGATCCCACATGTAAATAATGACAGCTCCCCGATCAGTGACAACACCTAAGACTCACCTAGGAGGCTAAACTATCGTTTTCATGGGTTAGGGCAATGCATATTAATTCCTCAATCGCCACGGAAAGTAGCAATGGAAACATGATCTCCACATTAGTTGATAGGTGAAGGACCAAAAAACAATAAAACAAGGCCTTTCTTTTCAAATGAAGAAGTGGCTCAAGTGCTTATCTATTTTCATAAAAATTTTTTTTTGAAGATAATGTGGACCATAAAAAATCAACTTTCATTTTCCTGAAAAAGATACTAGTCCCTTTGGCAGCTCCCTACAATTGCTGTCAAGATAGAGCAGAAAAGGAAAGCCCACTACACGAAGTCATTCCTTGATTATATATATATATATAGGTACCTTCAGTAACAATTATAGGTCACCCTAGATTTTGCGTGCATGGATTAAGGAAGTGGCTCAAAAGTCTTTTTTGCCCTTCAGTTATCCTAGGTTAGGAATGATGGTTCATTCGTCCATTAGACTATTAGAGGGACATCATTCATACTGAGCAAACCCATAAGAGGAAAAAAAAGGGCATGAAATGCTTATAAGTTCTAGATGACTTAAATTGAGAGAGAAGTTTATAGAAGTATGAAGTGACTTACAGAAAGAACTGGTGGATGGAGTATCACTGATTTCATCAGCAGTTCTGGTGAACTAAAAAACACTTAAAGGAAGCAATATTTCTGAAATAAAATCAGCACAGCATTTACTCATATTTAATGGAAGAATATGCCTCAATTGATTCCTCCAAACCCTAGAAGGGTGGGTAATATAGTAGCTGTACATGGGCCTCTAGATGGGCCAGACTACATGGGCCATAAGGGCGATTATATAAAACACTCAACTAGGTTTGCATCACAACGATGGCCATTAGTTTCAATTATTTTTGTTTACAAATGACTAAACTGATGAGTATACAAGTGCATCTATTATAGTTAGGGTATTTTCATCTTTTATCATGTAATACATACTAAATCTGAACTATTCATGCTACTGGCGTATTGGTATTTATGCGCACATATATGCAGAGTCCCACTGACAGGTGAGACATGGGAGATTATTGTTTTATGCAACCGAGAAGGAGATCAAGAAACAAATGACAGAATCCATTTCAATATGTACAAGGCTCAAATAAACTTTGCCAACCTACTAAGATGCAAAGATCAGCTTCAGTTTGGTGTCCGAGACTACTACTACTATTACATGAGGAGAAGCGGAAATGATACAACAACTATTGAGGCAATTGATAGCGGAAGAGATTTAGAGATTATGCTTTCTAAATTGGATTTAGGTGGTGATAGGAAAATCAGATTGGTATTGTCTAAAAACTAACTTCTTACTAATTCTGTAAACATTACACCCCTGAAATGACCGCGGGGGAATGAGGTTGCTGATGATGATGGTGACGACAATGAAACTTGTTGACGCAAAAACGTGCCGCGCCAAGTACTTGCACACGCAGAGGGGCTTCTTGCAGCACCTCTAAGCAGACCGATCAGACCGGTTCTGATAACCAGTCAGACCGGTTCTCGCCGGAGAACCCGACGATGAACCAACGAATGCTCGCCCGGGAGGGACCCTGTCAGGGCGTGCGCACCTTGGGTTGCCCTAAGCTCGGTAGGCTAGTTAGGGTGCCCTCGAATGCCGTAGAGACGATGGAGGAACAGCAATTAGGGTTTGAAAGAGCTAGGGTTTGGAGAAACAAAAAGTAGAGACAAAATAATAGATAAATTGTGTTTGATCGATTGGATGATGACTCAATCGGCCGTGGCCCTTTATATTTATAGGGAGAGGAGGTCTTGCCCCATTAG
>CM014272.1:52906998-52952897 GCA_004135705.1 Alloteropsis semialata
CTTCAAACGGATAGGATCGGATACCAGAAACAATGAGGGTCCAAGATTATTAGATAGACTCTTAACAATAAATTGGGAAAAAAAGTTCTACAAGAACATAACATTTCTTCCAGAGAAACCTTAGAAGGAATAGCTAGGTAAGTAGCTAGGGTAACAATCGACACCATGCGGGCAAAGGGATTCTACATTATCATGTGAAAGCTCTTGGTCACCACAAAGGAAAAGAATCCTTAGGCATTCCATGTCCATACGACTGAGCTAAGAACAAAATATTGAAAAGGAAATTTCTCTTAGTGGTGTATCAGCATTCCTAAAATTGGCTAGACAGAATGATTCTTACTGATATGTATGTTCTGCAAAAATAGATATGTATGCAGTGTCTAAACAAACTGAAAGAAACTTTATCAGATATGCTCAAGCGGATGTTCGCCACTACAAGTCCAAGAGCACAAATATAGCACATCTACAGCTGCTCCTGCTGAAGCCTGACAGGACATGCTGCACATGAAATCGGATTTGAAGCATCAAGTGGGCCGGCTAGAAAGAAATCAGGTCCGCCGGCCACTTGATATCTATTATGTTACCATCGTTTGGCTCGACCAGAAGTTCAATCCTGCTGAGATATGTCACATACAGAAGTTAAAAATATACCTCTGTGGAGGGGTACCTCTCCCCTCCCCCGTTGACCCTCAAAAAAAAAATATACCTCTGTCACTGCACAATCCGTGCAACGTCACTGTTCTCGTTGGCTTGGTGTCCTGAATGATATGAACCATGATAGACTGAGTCTAATAATGAACGGATAACATCTCTTCCTCTTCCTCCATTCATTCACTGACACATGTTGTGCCACGCTTCAAACAGAAGCAACGAAGCAAGAGACTTCATAAAGGAACACTTGCACCAGTGCAACATGTCTTCATCCATATTTTGCAGTCAAGCCTGTTGTCATACTGATCCTAGTCTACCAAACAGTTCCCAAAGTCTGGACTGACGACACCACCTCCTACACTATTCCATGCGAACCCTCCCAGTGCTTCCTTTAAATCTCCTTCCCTCCCTCCATCTTCATTCCCATCCCTCTACTCCTGCACTGAACCACACTATCTATTACACCATCTTTCTCCTCAAAACTAGAACTGCTGAACTAGTTGGTTCTTGAGATGTAGGTAGAGCCATGAAGCCGTCAGTTCTGCAGTACATGAATCTTTTCCTTCTATTTGCTTTTGGTGGAGTTACCACTGCCCACGTGTCTGACCAAGATGTGCTTGCATCCCTTCGTAAACTACCCCTTGATGGCCATTTCAGCTTCCACGACGTGTCTACTGCTGCTTGGGACTTTGGAAATCTCTCTAGCTCCATGCCGGCTGCTGTGCTTCATCCGGGCTCAGTAGATGACATTGCCAGTACGGTCAGGCATGTTTTCTTGAGGGGTGAGCACTCCATGCTCACTGTGGCGGCCCGTGGGCATGGACACTCACTCCAAGGACAGTGCCAGGCTGCCGGAGGTATTGTCATAAAAATGGAATCCCTCCCGACTCCTAGAATGAAGGTGCACTCTGGTGCATCGCCCTACGTCGATGCCTCAGGAGGAGAACTCTGGATAAATATCCTGCATGAGACATTTAGGTATGGTCTAGCGCCAAAGTCATGGACTGATTATCTCCACCTCACAATTGGAGGCACCCTTTCGAATGCAGGGGTCAGTGGGCAGACATTCCGACATGGCCCACAAATCAGCAATGTCAAGGAGCTGGAGATTGTTACAGGTATTAGACGATAATATGATGATTTAAAACTTTCCACAGCAACACAGTCACTTGCTTATATCCAACTTTTATATCATGACTATCGAACGCAGGAAGAGGAGACATAGTTACTTGCTCACCTGAGCAGAACTCTGATCTCTTCCATGCTGCTCTTGGTGGCTTGGGTCAGTTCGGCATCATCACTAGAGCCAGGATTGCCCTCGAGCACGCTCCAAAAATGGTACAATAAAACAATTCATTTATACCAACTTACATTAGCAACTTTTAGTAGCCACTCATTAATTATTTGAATATGAAATAGGTGAGGTGGATTAGAGTTCTATACTCAGACTTCACAAGCTTCACAGAGGATCAGGAGATGCTTATTTCAGCAGAGAGGACCTTTGACTACATAGAGGGTTTCGTCATCATCAACAGGACAGGGGTCCTGAACAACTGGAGATCATCGTTTAACCCACAGGATCCAATGTGGGCTAGCCAGTTCGAATCGGATGGAAGAGTGCTCTTCTGCCTCGAGATGACCAAGAACTACAATCCTGAAGAGGCAGAAAGCATGGAACAGGTGAGCAGCCAACTTGCATACCATTAAATATGGTTATGACTTGTAACTTATCAAATCAAGTTGAGAGTGATAAAATATGCGTGTATGCATGTCTCCAGGAGGTCAACAGCCTACTGAATCAACTTAGACATATACCTCCGTCTCTATTCCACACAGATGTCACCTACATCGAATTCCTGGATAGGGTGCATTCCTCTGAGGTCAAACTGAGAGCTAAGGGGATGTGGGAAGTCCCACACCCATGGCTAAATCTCATGATTCCAAAAAGTTCAATCCATACATTCGCAATGGAGGTCTTTGGGAAAATTCTGAAAGACAGCAACAATGGTCCCATATTGCTCTACCCAGTAAACAAATCCAGGTATTAGGTGCTGATAAATTTCAGCTAATTAGATGATATGTAAAACCAGAAACCTCATGGTAATGCACCTTCCATAGTTTGATTGACTGACTATTTCCATTTCATGCAGATGGGACAGCAGAACGTCAGTAGTCATACCAGATGAGGAAGTTTTCTACCTAGTGGGATTCCTATCCTCAGCACCATCTTCGTCAGGCCCCCACAGCACTGAACATACATTGAACCTCAATAACCAGATACTAGAATTCTCTGACAATGCAGGTATTGGAGTGAAGCAATATCTGCCAAATTACAGCACTGAACAGGAATGGAAGGCCCACTTTGAGGCAAGGTGGGAGACATTTCTACGAAGGAAAAATGCCTATGACCCATTGGCTATCCTAGCCCCAGGGCAGGGAATATTTGAAAAGGCATCACTACCATTGTCATCATGACTGTATTCTGTATGTATTGTAGTTTCTGTGGAACATATGTTAGTACAGAACCATATGTAGAAGTTCTTTCGCAATCTATTAAGGACAAGAAAACAGAGAAGTGTTATCATATCTTTGAGCCATCTTTGATACTCTCTGGAAGCAATCATTTGATGATTACATCAGCTTCATCTGTTGTTACACAACAAAGACACTGTGGAACAAAGAATGGTCAAGGTGAACTGAGCATTAACACGTGTGACACATGCTGAGTACCGCGTTAACTGATGACAATAGTAAAAGGCAGCAACTATTGGAATGATGAGGAACAAATAAAGCTGTTCAACAAGTAAAGTATACACACAGAACTGTAAGAGTCATATTTCATCAAGGACAATACCCTAGGTTCATGCAAAAGAAGTCAGCATTAACAACTAACAAGTAATATATGAGCCTTGATGTTTTTCTTGCCGAAGTGTCATTTACCTCTTAAGTAGATTAGGGCATTCTACATAGCATCTTAATTTAAAGATACACAGCTCTCCTCTGTGTTCCATAAAAAAAGGCATTCTATAGCATTTCACTTAAGACAGTGATATTTTGCCTGTGATCAATTATTGAAAACTTGGGAGATTTATTTGTCAATCCAGTAGCATAAGAGTCCATTTGACCAGAAATAACCGTGTCTTGAAGTCAGGGCATCCACAATCAGGCTTACTACAAGGATTAGAACTGATGATGCAAAAAATCTAGTACATGGAAAAACAATATGCAATTTAACCAAAAGGGAAAACATGCTCATAAGCATTTACAGAAGCACATGCATCACATTCTGACAGAACAGAAATAAAACATAAAGACAGAGTATTCAGAACTACAGAAACAGGTAGCAGCTAGATACACATAATGAGAAAGAGAGAACACATAATTGAAACAACAAATAAAACATGAACCTATGTTTGGGTTTGAAAGGGCATCACTTGTCTCTGCAAATTCGATAGTTATCTAGCTAAAGCCTGTCCATTCTGATTATGTATGTCCCCATTATGGAAGTTACTAATATGGTTCTTCTCTCAAAAGGATTATACTAAATTGTGGCTCAGTGCTCGTCGAAACCAATCTAGATGTTCCATCTCAATCACTCACACCTATGTAAGCTAAACACTAACAGGAGTCATCTTTGTCTATTTCAGAACTAGGACTATCATCTAAAAGTGATAAAACATCTAAGACAGCAACATCCACACCAAGGAAAGAGTAGATCATCCACACCTTGATTTTTACCGGTAAAAATTGTTATTAGAAAAGGGGACCAAATTATCCAGTCTATTTGACAGTCCATAAATCCATAATATAATAGTATTAACAGTAAAAACTTTTTCTACAGATTGGATTGCCGAATAATTCATTGTTTCATCAAAGCATATTATTCTGGAAAAGAATTAAGGGTGTCGGATTGCACTTTATTTAGGTTTTCCCACCATTTTGTCCTACCATTCCCACAGCTTCTTGCAAAATCCTATGCACGTGCTTCTGATTTTAATATACCATAGGCCATAGCCACTAACGGAATTATATTTAGATCAAGAAAAAGGCCTGTTCAACTTAAAACCACTGCAATGTGAATAAATCATCTGACTGAACCAACTTTTAAATGCATGCTTACTTTTGCCACAAAGTATGAAAGCTTAACCCAGGAGAAAACCCTGTGGACAAATACCTTCATGGTGATTCATAATGTGAATCATCACTCATCAGAAGGAGGAAAAAAAAATACCATGCTACTCTTCATTCTCTGCCAGCTTCTTAGTACTTTTTTTCTCGAAAAACGCAAGAGAGCTGTGCATCTTTATATTAAGAAGAAATAGAAGGGGGGAATCCCCCCAACCAAAACACAACACACAACACAAGGAAACCAGAAACCTGGCAATCCCCACACCACACTCACGCAAACACACACCAACGCACACCAACGCCCAGAGTCCTTAGAGTAGCAACACGCCCATGTTTGTTACACCAGCCGACCAAGATCATCAGGAACCTATCCTTAGCTTCTTAGTACTGACAGAGGTGCATCAAGTATGTAACATTAATTAAATCTCAACTTTGCAGACAAAGTCTGAAACTAAGCACGAAAAACAGAAATAGCATTTCATTTTTATTTTTTACTATGCACTAAAATGTATCATAGAGGAGAAAGTGGTGCTTCCGGAACATGACATCAATTGGCCAAAAGCAGTCCTTGTCAAGAAATCTAAAATTGATTGGTTTCCTAAAAAGTAGCCCGGGGCCATAAATACTATTGGTGATTGACACCATTGAACTGGCCAATGGAAGGTCTGATTCACCTTATCCTTTCCAGCAGCAGCTAAAAGGGGTAATAAATGTAAAAGGAAACACTGTAATCACGCATGCTGATGGCTATATCTCATGAGTGTTTCGAAGTGCGTTTGATTGTGGCTTATCTAGACAGACAGTCACAAAAAAAGTAGTCTGTCATATCAGTGCTATGCAGTGTGCCTGTATGACTGCATGTGGTCTAACTCCCCGAAAAACAATTATTGTACCCACTTAGGACTTTGATAACAATGTCAAACTCTTGCACTACCAATTACAATCATTATAGTGCAATTGTTGTGGACTATCATTTGGATAATAGTTGAGCACATGGAAAGCTGCAGATATACCCTTTTTTGCGAGGTACTGCAAATATACTACCTGACATTCAGA
Source organism: Alloteropsis semialata (assembly GCA_004135705.1). Taxonomy (NCBI): domain Eukaryota; kingdom Viridiplantae; phylum Streptophyta; class Magnoliopsida; order Poales; family Poaceae; genus Alloteropsis; species Alloteropsis semialata. The sequence continues at coordinate 52,912,834 of CM014272.1, forward strand.
ACCTAAGAGATCGTAGTCAGGTCAGATCAAGTCAGGTAAATGTCACCACTATAAATGCGACTAGTTTAAGTTCATCGAGCTTGCCATTGGAAGCAAATGTGCATATCATTGGAGCAACAGTAACTAGTCAAAACTTCGTGATCAGAACTGAAATCTTTCTGTAAGTGATGCACTACCGGCTTAATCAAGATCCAACCACAACCAGTCGATGGCCATTGGCCAGCACTGGACGATGAAAATGGGGTTCTGATAGACTATAAACAAGATGTACGTGACCACAATTCCAATTCCCTCCGCGTAATCTCGCGGTTTCAGCTTCGATCTGCGCAGGCCCGTACAATGTGCGGCGCAATCGGCGCGACCGCACTGGGCCCCCAAAACAAAGGGCCCCCTAATCAGCCATTAGCTCACGTAAAGTACGTGATTATTTCCACATCTGCCAACCCCAGAGCCACACGAACATGGGGATCACGTAAGGTCACAACGCACCGACGCATTGCCTTCGAACTTTTAGCGCGGAGCCGCCGCGAGGGCAGGCCGAGGCCACAGCGCTGCCGCCGTGAGTTGCCGAGGTACAGCAAACTGCGAACCATTGAGTCCATCGATAACGATTAACGAATCAGGCGTAAGTGATTTGTCAACGGAGGAGTTTTACTCCTTCCCGTGCGGCTGCCGTCATCATGCCCTTTTATTTAGTATTCTAATTTCGCATTTCCCATTCTCAATTAGGGTCACGTCTGATCAAGTGATCATTTGATGATCCATGGATGCTTGGGGTTCAGTTTGTTTATCGGTAAGGAAGAGTCGCCCTTTACTCCTTTTGCATCAATGTGCGTGGTTCTTAATTAGTATTTCAGATGCTACTGTTCCATCTAAGAAATGCGAAATAAAATGACAGTTTTTCATGCTACTGTTCCATCTAAGAATAAAATGACAGTTTTTCATGGAGTCAAAATAAATTTTGATGATTTATATGTTGATATAGGGCCCCACTTTGTGTTTCGCACCGGGGCCTCCAAAACTTTGATACGGCCCTGGTCGCATCCATCAGAAATAACCCTTCGTCCTGGAATACAATATCCTAAGCCAACTTACACTTGGCAAGCTTAGAACACTTTGATATTGAACAAACAAAAATTGCCTTATATTTTGGGGTCAAAGGAGCACGAGTGTGAGAACATGTTGTATTTCATAAGTGTGAAAAAATATGACATGATTTTAAAGAATTAATCATGATAATCAATTTTAGTTGATTTCAAGATTTATTAGAAACATGTTTACTATGTCGATATATTCCTATAACCCCATACCATAAATAGATTATAGGAACAATACATAACCAGCCATCCACCACAAACCATAATTTTCGTTTGTCAGATATTGTAGATATAATATTACATTGTTTATTTCAGTTGTTAGCTCTCTATGCAACTCCTACAAATATTATCCAATATATATATTGGTTTGCTAAAGTTTTGGTAACTAGGTGAGTGATNGCCTTTTTCGTGTCTCTGCGCTGTGTGCCGAATTTTTTTTAATTTTTTTTCACGATTTTTCAAAAATAACGGTTGGATGACAGAATTTGCAATTCTGTCATCCAACCGCCGTATCATTTGGCTGCCGCCAAATGATACGGCGGTAACAGAAGCTAACCGCCGAATGAAACGGCGGTTAGAGCAACCGCCGTATGAATTTGCGGTTTGAATTTAAAAATTTAAATTTGAACTGTATGAGGAAGCAAACCGCCGAATGGTTTGGCGGTAGGTGTCGGCACGTGGGCCCGGGCATCCTAACCGCCAAACCATTTGGCGGTAGGGGGATCCCGCCCCTTGCCGCGCCGTCCGATCCGGCGGGAAGCCTCCCGCCGTCGGATCCACGGCGGGATCCCCTTACCGCCGAATGATTCGGCGGTTAGGGGGCTGGCCTCTATATAAGCCGAAATCATGTTTAGAAATTCATTCTAAATTAGAAAAAAAAACTAGGGTTAGAGAGGAGGGTTAGGGAGAGGAAGAATCAGCGGCGAAGCCCTGCCGGATCTGCGCTTCGGTTTAAGGTAAAATCCGATCTCGTAGTTGTAACTTCAATTTGGTAGATTTATGACTTTGTAATTATTTTAGTATTTAGTTTCCACAGTATGAAATCGTAGTATTATTTTTGAGTTACTGATATTAGACTTAGTTACTGAAATAACTATTAGAGACAGTTACTGATATTAGATTTAATGACATTAGTTTGAGTTATCTTATATTTAGTGACATTAGAGATAGTTAGAGTCTTTACTTTTAGTGATATTTGATATTTATTAATATATCTTTTTATATTAGATGGACTGATATTAGAGTTTACCCCACAATTTTATATATACTGTAATTATGCATTTTAGAGTATACATTACAGTTTATATCTTTTTATATTAGAGTTTCTGTTAGAGTTTTATGCATATTAGAATTTATATAATAATTTAAATTAGAGTTTATATTAGAATAATGACATTATATTAGAGTTTATATTAGAGTAATGACTTTATATTAGAGTTTATATTAGAGTAATGCCTTTATATTAGACTTTGTATTAGAGTAATGACTTTATATTAGAGTTTATATTAAACTTTATATTAGTGTAATGACTTTATATTATAGTTTATATTAGACTTTATATTAGAGTTTATAGTAGAGTTCACAGTAGAGTTTTATTGATATACGAGTGTATTATGCATAAGTTTTTTATGAGTAGAAAATCTTATTAATTTTTCCTATTGTCCTGGTTTGGTTTTAGGCATGTCTGAACCATTATGGTTCCAATTGTTCTATGGATCAGGGGAAGTTAGATATGGTCCTGAAGGGGTAGACCTGTCAGATTTTAGTTGTACCACCAGAAAAGTAGCTAGAGCAGCAGAGAGAAATTGGTTTCAATAACAAAGTGGCTTTATCATTCATTTGGACTTGATGAAGCCCAGCATGACCTGTCAGTGATGGCAGTGATGAACAGAAGTGCAACTACATATTGGGAACTTGTTGCGCTTCAAGGAACCCAGAACTGGAGGTCATATGTGACACTATGTACGTAGCATGGTATGCCGCTGGTGTTGCTTGTGCGAGCCTTCCACAAGGCTGGGGCCAGCAGTGAAGTGCACGAAGAAGTTGATGCTGGAGGGGAAAACCTTGAAGATGCTACTGGGGAGGAAGGTGAACAAGTGGAAGAAGCGGCAGCCGGACAAAGAGACAACGCACCCCCTGAACCATCGGGGGAGCTTGATGAAGCAGAAAATTTTCCTGAGATGGTTTTGGAGGCAGAGAGGGAGGGCACAGAGCATGAGCAGTACTTTGAGGAGGACTGGTTAGATGATGACGACGCCGAGGAGGTGCAGGTGCCAAGGAACTGGGTGAACTATGACTTCTCACAGCTTACGATAAATGAAGGCCAACAAGTCCCCTGGGAGTACAGGTGCAACGAAGTTTGCCTCGGTTCGTGCTACAAGACAACAGAAGAAATGAAGGATGCAATCAAACAGTGGTCCACTTTGTGTTTGCAAAGGGAGTTCAGGGTTGTTAAGAGCAGCAAACAAGTCTATGACATATGTTGCGTCACAGAAGGGTGTCCTTTTCGGGTTCATGCATTCTGTGGGAAGTGGAATCCTTACTGGGAGGTGAGCAGAATCGAGGATCACACATGTGTGCTTGAGCAGCTGGACACAGACCACCGGAACCTCACATCTGGTTTTGTGGCAAACTTGATGTATGCACAGATCATTGATAATCCAAGCTACGAGCCCAAGTCTATAATATGTGCCATCGAGGAGAAATTCAAGTGCAAAATTAGTTACGGCAAGGCATATAGAGCGAGACAGAAGGTATTCGAGATGAAGTGGGGGACTTATGAAGCATCATATGACAACCTTCCTGCTTTACTGCACGCCATATGCCAACGAAATGAAGGGAGCTTCTATGACCTTAAGACTTTCCCCTCTGTCTTAAGGCCAGGGAAGCAAGTGCTGCAGCGGGCATTCCTGGCATTGGGGCCGTGCATTAAGGCTTTCAGACACTGTAGGCCAGTCATTTGCATTGACGGGACCTTCCTGACTGGAAGGTACAAAGGCACAATCCTCACCGCCGTTGCCGGCGACGGTAACAATCAATTAGTGCCTTTGGCCTTGGCTTTTGTGGAGAAAGAGAGCGGAGACACCTGGTATTGGTTTCTGGAGAGGCTGAAGAGTATGGTTGTGGGGGATGTGCCAAACGTGTGTGTCATACACGATAGGCACAAAGGTATTCTGCAGGCAATTGAAGAAATGAAGAATGGCAGCACCGAGCGGCAGACATTACCACTATTGCCCGACGTCGTGAGTAGGGATGGCAACGGGCAAAATCCGCGCGGATAGTACTTATAACTATCCGCGCCCACGAGCAAAAACCCATGCCCGCACTCGCGCCCTCTATCCGCCACGGGCACCAACTCACGCCCGCGCCCGCAATCCGCGGATACTCCATGCCCGCGGGCATGCCCGCGTACCCGCAAATCCGCGGATACTCCATGCCCGCGGGCATGCCCGCGTACCCGCATGATATGGTTCAACAACAAATCAGCAACAGCCAAATGCATACATATATCTATATATTTTTTTCATCTCACAACAATAAACACACATATCTGGAGTTTAAGCACCAAGTCACCATCTCAGTAATCTAAGTTCTCAAGTCTGGCACAGATAGTGATATTTGCACAACATTCTCTTCCTGAGTACCAGTTGTAGCCACAACAGCACCAGATGCTTGGGAAGTCGGCACTTGGGAGCTACTAGCCATTACAACTGCAAAATAAAATTAACAAGTGTATGAAGCAACTAACAAGTCATGAAGCAACTAACAAGATCATCAGTGCACTAACAGAATCTCCTAGTAAACCAAGTAAACAACTAACAAGGCTATTAGCCTATTACTACAGCATATGAAACATCAATGACTCATGGCTTAACAAGCAATGGGATCCCAATGGCAAAGATACACACATTCATGCGCAGATCTACAAAAATCAGGGCTTAAACCTACAGGATCGGACAGGGGAAGACATACCTATGGGGACGAGCTCCTGGCGGCGTGGAGGCAGTGGCTGAGGCCTGAGGGGCGGCGGCTCGGAGTCGTGCTCCTGGCGGCCTTGGTCCTGGCGGGCGACGAGCCGGCGACCTTGCTCCTGAGGCCTGAGGGGCGGCGGCGGCCTTGGACCGTGGAGGGGAGGCAGGGAGTGGAGGGGACAGGGGAGACCGGGCCGCCGGGATGGGAGGGAAGGGGAGTCGGGGGCGGCGGCCGGCGACGGGGGCTCGCGGTAGCAGGTCGCGGACTCGCGGCTTGGCGCGCGCGGCACTCGGGAGGCGGACTCGCGTCTCGCTGTCGCGTGGTGCGAGGCTGCGAGTGGCGGCTGGGGGGAGGCCGGGAGGGGATTGGAAAGGGAGGGGGTCAGAGAATAGATGGAAACCCTAATTTTTGCTATATGTAGGATGCTAAGGTCCCACCTGTCAGACTAATTGGAGCGGGTTTCGCGGATTTGCGGGTGCGGATACTATTTTTTTGTGCCCACGAACAGATATCCTCTAGGTCTAGGAATGTGCCCGTGCCCGTGCCCGCGGGCACAACTCTAGACCCATATCCGCGCCCATCGGGTTTACTATCCGCGGGCACGCGGATATTTCGTGCCCGTTGCCATCCCTAGTCGTGAGCAGGTGGTGCATCCGTCACATGGGGGCAAATTTCCATAGCCAGTTCAAGAACAAGGCACTGATGAAGCTGTTCAAGCGCTTATGCAGCCAGAATCAACAGAGGAAGTTCAACCAAATCTGGAAGAAACTAGATGACCTTACGAAGAAACAATCAGAAGAGCTGGCAAAGAAACCCGTGACAAATGCAGCAGACGAGCCCAAGTCTCTTGAGGATGTGGGGTTGGACACTGAGCAGACTAGAAGGAGAAGGGGTCGTGCAATTAAGACTTTTAGCTAGTGGATTGAGAATGAGCCCAAAGAAAAATGGGCATTGATCTATGATGAAGGAGGTGCCCGGCATGGTATAAAGACTACAAACTATGCCGAGGTTTACAATTGGGTGCTTCGTGGAGCTAGGGGTCTCCCCCTAGTGGGAATCATCGAGTTTTTCGTGTACCGCACAATTAAATATTTTCATGACCGGTATGGAAAGACTACGGCTGCCATGGAAAACAACCAATTGATGTACGGCTACAAGATGACCGAGTATATGGATGAGAAGCAGAAGAAGGCTCTATTGCACCGTGCGTATCCGCTGGGTTCGGCTGAACGGCGGTTCGAGGTTCGTTGCAAGGACAAAGGGAGGACGGTGGCCGGACAGGAAAGGGTTACACAAGAGTGTGTTCTCAGAAATGATAGTTGCATTTGCACGTGCCAGAAGCCTCAGCTGCTGCACAAGCCTTGCTCCCATGTGATTGCTGCCTGCTATGAAGCTGGGGGACTACAGCCCCGTATTTACGTCTCTCCCTACTTCTTCAAGCAAACCATTATGGCTACCTGGAGTTTTGAAGTGTATGGCTATGGGATATTAGGCTCCTTCACCAACAACCCGGGGAAATATGCAACATATATCCCAGATCCAGATCCAGAAATGAAGCAAGGCCGTGGCCGACGAAAGAAGAAGCGCATTAGGAATAACATGGATCGATCTGAAGCTGGTCCAGACGTGCGTATCTGCTCTAAGTGCAATGAGGTTGGGCACACATACAAGAAGTGCACTGCGACGTCGTATTATGATCCAAGCGGTGCTGGGGGTCGACGTCGGGAGCAGCTTTCGCTCTCGTGTCGGCATGACTTACATGCCGCTACACCCCCTCTTTTTTCCGAGGTAAGCCGTCACTGCAAATTGTCAACATTTATGATATGTTACAAATTTTTATCTAATGCGAGCACTACTTTGCGTTGCAGGTTACGCGCAGCAGGCCTTCTGCCTCTCGCGCATCTGGTGGAGGGCGACATGGACCGGTCGCACGTGAAGCCAGCGGACCGCATGACGCGGTTTCAGTTCGACTACTCGTTGCTGGCGGCTCTCCTCGACAGGTGGCGGCCAGAGACGCACACCTTCCACCTCACCGTGGGGGAGATGGCGCCCACTCTGCAGGACGTGGCCTTCCTGCTTGGCCTGCCGCTCGCAGGCGACGCCATGGGGGCGACCGACCCTCCGGCCACTTGGCGGCGGGACCTCCTCGACAGGTTCGCGCACGTTCAGCGGAACGAGCGCGCGCAGGGCTACCAGGAGTTCACCAGCACGCACGGCCCCAGCAAGAAGTGGTTGCTTCAGTTCAGCGTAAGTACCTACACCGTTCTGTTTGAGTTTAAATTAGAGTTTAAATTACAGTTCAAATTAGACTTTAAATTAGAGTTTAAATTAGAGTTTAAATTAGAGTTTGAATTAGAGTTTATATTAGAGTTTAAATTAGACTTTATATGAAAGTCTTAAATTAGAGTTTAATTTTGAGTTTATATATTCTTATATTAGAGTTTAAATTAGAGTTTATATTAGAGTTTAAATTAGAGTTCAAATTACACTTTAAATTAGAGTTTAAATTAGAGTTTCAATTAGAGTTTATATTAGAGTTTAAATTAGACTTTATATCAAAGTGTTTATATCTTCTTAAATTAGAGTTTATATCTTCTTAAATTAGAGTTTAAATTAGGGTTTATATCTTCTTATATTAGAGTTTAAATTAGAGTTTAATTTAGAGTTTATATTAGAGTTTAAATTAGAGTTCAAATTACACTTTAAATTAGAGTTTAAATTAGAGTTTCAATTAGAGTTTATATTAGAGTTTAAATTACACTTTATATCAAAGTGTTTATATCTTCTTAAATTAGAGTTTATATTAGAGTTTATATCTTCTTATATTAGAGTTTAAATTAGAGTTTAATTTTGAGTTTAAATTAGACTTCATGTTAGAGTTTAAATTAGAGTATATATCTTATTGCACTTATTGCAGGCGGACTACATGAGGGCAGACGCTGACGAAGTGACCGTCCAGCGTCACTTGGAGGCATACCTGCTCTGGCTCTTTGGGTGGGTGATGTTCTGCAGCTCACAGGGGGACTCGTGTCACAGGTTCCTGATCCCTTACGCGACGGCCATCGCGACGCACCCGCTCGAGCAGATTCCTCAGATCAGCTGGGGCTCTGCGGTTTTGGCCGCCACGTATAGGGGCCTGTGCACGGGCGTGCACAAGATTAAGAAGGGAGACCCTATCTTCGTCGGGTGTCCCTTGCTGCTGCAGCTGTGGTCGTACGAGCGGTTCCCAGTGGGCAGACCAGCGATGAGCCCCGAGCCGTACGACGGCCCGGATCCTGGCACGGACCCGCGCGACTACCCCACCATGGGGTCTTTGTGGTGCCTCCGAAAGGTATGTGTTCGAACATTTTTATTTTTAATATCCTTTTGTTGTTGAGACTTGCTATATTATTTGTATTACTTGTGCAGCCGAGCTGGGCGGGCCAGCAGACGAGGAGGTCGTACGCAGACTTCGTCGGCCAGTTCGACGGGCTCGTTGACGCGGACGTGCGTTGGACCCCCTACACGCCTGACGCGATCCACGCTCGGGCACCGCACGGCCTGTCGTCCTTGTGCCAGCGCGACCAGGACTACTGGATGACGACGAAGCCCCTGGTCTTCGACGTCCACGTGGAGGAGTACGCGTTGCACAGGGTGATGAGGCAGTTCCACCTCTACTAGGAGTCACCGCTCCCGGTCGTCCACTCCGTCGACCCGGTCCACCACAGGTACGTGTGTCGTATTTCCGTCCCGCAAGTTTTGTATATTTCTTAACTCACATGGTCGATCTTTGAATAGGTGGACGAGGAGGGGACACACAGCTGGCACACTGTGGCAGCCCGCGGTGGCGCAGTACGTGGTGGGTTGGGCAGACGCGTTGAACCACGTCGTCGCCGAGCACCGCCCGCACTCCGACGAGGCCTTCGCAGCGTACCTGCGGTGGTACTGGCCTAGGACCCGCGTTCGGGTCCTCCGTGTTCCGTCCCAGCCTACTTTCCCCCCGGCGCAGGTGACGAGCACGTACCCGGTACGACGCGACCTGAACTACACGATTGGGGTAAGTACTACGTCCTTACTGCTATAACACATTCGATCAGTACGCATTTTAATTAACATAATTGAACAGTACGACGTGCTCGCGGAGATCGACGCTACGGCTGCGTTTAGCCGAGCGAGGGCGGACTTCATGACCCCCGCCGACCACGTGGCGACGTACGACCACATTCTGCACCTCCTCACGAAGTTCAGGCGGGCGGTTTCGTGCCGGCACGACGACGCTCCGGCGATTCCACACCACCCCGCCTCGTCCTCGAGCTCGGCGTCCACTGGACGTACGTACCACGCGCCGTCCAGCTCCTCGCAGCCGCCTTTCCCTCCTATGGGAGCAGGTCCGTCGACGGTACCCTCCGCGCCGTCCAGCTCCTCGAGGCTACACTTCACTCCTATGGGACCAGGTCCGTCGACGGTACCTCCCGCGCTTAGCACGCCTGTCCCGGTTCAGAGCGCTCCCTTGGGGATACCCACGTACACGCCGAGGCCAGCAGCTGTCTACAGCACAGGTATGCTATAGTATCCAAGTTTTGTTCGTAACATCCTATCATTGAGTAATTACGTTCTCGACTAACGTTTTATGTGACAGGGCAACCAGCGATGACCACAGGCGGCACGTCCACGTCGGCAGGGCAGGCTGTCCACGGCTTAGGTACGTAATTGACCAAACGATATTACTATATACTTTTACTTGCGTACTAACGTGATTGTGTATAATGCAGCGTACGCTTCAGGCGGGACACCCGACGACCCAGTCGAGGAGCAGCACCCCGCGGTCACCCAGTGGACGGTCCCCTCTGACATTGAGACCTGGTACCGACAGGGGCAGGGGTCGCAGGAGGAGGTTGGTGGTTCGCAGTTAGGTAGCGCCCCTGTACCTGCTACTCAGTTCTCGCAGCAGCCACCGTTCGCGACACCGCCTCCTGCGGATGCAGGACGCCCGAGTCGGCAGGCACCGCCACCTGACCCCCTCACGTACTCCGCGCACCACACGAGGGCCGCGCAGCAGGCGGCCAGGAGGGTCAGGCCTAAGGTGGTCAAGCGAGGCCGCATTTAGTTTTTTACTTTTTACGCTCGAGTGATTATGTATTGTACTGGATGTTGTATTATACTTTTCATGTTTAGTACTTTCTTGTTTGTGGTATTATTCCGTTTGATATTATAATTTTCCTTCATTCGCAAGCATTTTAAATAATTTACGGTTCCACATACAAATTACATCGCTTTTTCAATGCAAAAATGAAAAAAAACCCTTGCCGCCGTTCCATTTGGCGGCAAGTGTAACCGCCAAATGGAACGGCGGTTACTTCACTGCAGGCCGGCGGTTAGAGGAACCGCCGGTTAAAACGGCGGTTAGATTTAACCGCCGATTAAACCGGCGGTTAATCCTAACCGCCGGTTTATTTGGCGGTTTCTCTAACCGCCGATTCATCCGGCGGTTTCTCTAAGCTTCTCTTACCGCCGTATCATTTGGCGGCAGCCAAATGATACGGCGGTTGGATGACAGAATTGCAAATTCTGTCATCCAACCGTTATTTTTGAAAAATCGTAAAAAAAATTAAAAAAAAATTCCTGTGTGCCTCTACGCCGCGGGTGGACCGTGGGCCAAGAAGGCGCCTGGACAATAAGCGACCAGGCCCAGTACCCAGGTCCCCTTCATGCCTGGACCAAAAAAACGCGCCCTTGCACCTTTTGGGCCTTCAGCAAGGAAACCAAGAAAAAAGTTGCTATGTTATTGGACAATGTTCTAAACTAAGTGTGTGGCATAAGAAAATAGAAGTGTTTTCCACTATCTCCAGCAGTCCTCCATTCTCCAATCCAACTATCATATTGGGAGAGTTATTGAAAAAATAGTGCTCCAGCAGATCCCTTTAATCTTTCCCTTTTCCCAAAAATTATTGGGACAAACTAATAATCCACCTCAACTCTCCCCAAATAGAGGGGGAGTTGTGACTCTCCCAATACGGTAGTTGGATTGGGACAAGATTATTGGGAGACTACAAAAGTAACTCTTCCAATAATCATGAAAGAGTTATTGGGATATCCCCATTAACTGGTTATTGAAAAATATGTATTGAGAGACTGCTGGAGATGCTCTTATACCAAGTTAAATTCAACTAGGATTAGAATTGTGGTAAGAAAACTTTGGCTAGTTGGTAATCAAAACAATTCTCACCGGAGGTTAATACTTCTACGATATGTAATATTTTCCGTATACTATTTTTAGCCTGAATTTTAAATTAGACACTACATATTTGATTAAAAAAACAAGTACATTTGTACGGCCCTATGCGTTAACAAGCAATTTTAAGATGGTTTAACAGGAAATATGCACCATATGCTATCTTATGTGTTATCTCATAATAACAACTCTAAGAGTTATTGATTTGTACAAAGAAAAAAATCATGGGTGGCGTTGCAACAATACTTTGTGCAATGACAGAGAAGTTGTATCCTAGTCCTAAAATTTAGTTTACGAGGCAGCTGTTTCGTCAAACAATGTCATCTTTCTCTCAACTCACTTTCTCGCACCTCTAAACTGTTATGTGGCATTGTGTGAGACGAACTAGAAGAAATACACTTGTGCTGTCTAATACGTAATCTTGACAAGAATTAACATACAACTTCTATAAATTGATGATTTTTTAAATTTTATAATAGGAATCGTACTATTAATTCATATATAGAAAACGACATATTTTAAGTCACATCTCAACAAAAATGTCTTATAGTCATAGTTTTTCGTTATAAAACAGTTGCATTGCGAAACAACCGTCGTATTTTGTCGCCTCTCTCGCTCGTTTATACCATTACAAATTCTATATAAAATTGCATCAGATAACAGCCTATAAAATACGTATACCAGTATAATCGTCCTGGGATTGCTGGGGTGCCCTAAGTCGATGTATTAGCAATTGCCAAATGACGTCTATCTTGTGGAGTTGTGGTTGGACTCGAAGAATCCAAGTTCAAAAATCGCAAAGGCACACGTGAAACAGAAGCCACAAGGCCCAGCTCCGAGCTCCGAAATCGCCAACCAAACCGCCTTGTCGAAGCAAACCCTCCTCTGCCCTGCCCTCCTCAGATCAATCAGTTCAATAACGCCGTTCGGCGGGTAGAATAAACAGTGCTTGGCTGGTAGGATAAATAGTATTGTGTAAGAGGAAATAAGTCGAGTTGGGTGAGCCGAGCACTGTTTATCAGGTCAGCCGAACAGGCTCGCTCAATCACGCGCGCCCGCCCTCGGCCCACTCCAATACCCCCGCCCCATTCCCCACCCTTCCAGAGCCCCCGCCGCCGCCGGCCGCCGGCTGCCGCCCCGCCGCCGCGGGGATGCCGCCGGCGGTAGCGCCCGACCCGCCGCGCCAAAACCCTAGCGGGNCCAAGCGGCGCCACGCGCCCGCCACCTCCCGCCCCCTGCGCCTCGCAGGCCCCCACGGGGACGTGGAATCCGTTTGGCGGCGGCGGTGGCACGGATGATCCGAGGCAGGGCGGAATTGGCGGGTTCGGGAGTGGGAACGGAGGCGGTGTAGGGTTCGGCAACGGTCAGACCGGGGGCTTTGTGTTCGGTGCTGCTCCGACGGTGAGTCAGCAGGTTCGGGAGCCCCCAGCGGCAGCGGCTTCACCCCGTGAGGCGCCCTTCGTTTTTGGGAGCGTGAGGGAGAGCCTGCCTCAGTTTGAGGAGGGATTATCTGCTTCGTCAAAGCTGCCCGATAAGATGGAGAAGCTGAACCTGCGTATACCGAGCGACGTTGGGGCTGGTTTCGGTCAGGGAAAGGATCAAAGGGATGGGGGTTCTGTATTCGGTGTTGATATATCTGGTTTGGTTTCTAACAGTGAAGTTAATGTGCTCCCCGAGAAGCTGACGCAGTTGAATTTAGGCCGTGGAGCACCCTTGCAGAGTGAGAAGGGTGGCATTGCTAATGGTGTGCCAAAATCATTTGTGTTTGGAGGTAATGGAGCTGCGAGTTTTGCTGATAGTAGGAACACTGCTGCTCCTGGTGCACATTCATATGCTCCTACCTCAGTTCAAGCTACTGATGCAAAATCTGTGCCTGAGAAGCCGGCACAGTTCAATATAGGTGATCAAGCACCTTCCAGGGGAAGGGGGATTGAACATAGTAATGGAGCACCAACACCTTTCATGTTTGGAAGTACTGCAGCAAATGTTCATTTGGATAATACAAACAATGTTGCGTCTGGTGCCAGTACCAGTTCATACACTGGTGTTAGTGCATTGGATGATGCAGTTGTGCTTCAGGACAAGATAACTCGGTTGAATATAGGAAGTGACATGAAAAGTGCTGGTGGTAGCCATCAAACTGGAGTGTTTACATTTGGGAGTGAAGGAGCCCCATCTGCTGCTTTTGGAAAGGAAACAAGCAGCACGTCAGATAGGAGCAGCGAATTCTTCTCGGCAAATAGCAATGCTTCTAGTTCAAGTAGTGATTTTTTCTCTACAGCAAATAGCAAGGCTTCTAGTTCAGCTAATCGCACTGACAGTTTGCTTCCAGAGAAGACATCGGATTTGAGTGCAGGAGGTGGAGTCATGTCGCAGAGCATGGAAAGTGATAGTGCTAATAGTCCACCAGAGGCGTCATTCGAAAGCAATGGAACCCGGAGCTCTGTTTCATACTGTGCAAGTATAGCCATGGATGATGGAAACAATTTTGCCAATGCAAGTACTAACATTCGCAGTTCAACTTGTGATACAGTGGAGGGTGCGCTTCCAGAGAAGATGACAAAGTTAAATATGGAATCTGGAATTCCATCTCAGAGCAGGAAAGATGAGACAGCTACTCGGCCACCAGAAGTATTTATATTTGGAAGTAATGTTTCTAGCTTTTCCTCTGCCCAGGCTGCAAGCACATCGTTCACTAGTTTTCAAGCTAATATATCCTCTCAACCAAAGGACTTGGGAAGAAACTCTATTGATGAGAACATTAGTAATTCTACATATTCTGACGCAAATAGTAATCAAGGATACGGGACAAGTAGCTTTGTTTTTGGTAGAGGCAGCAATGCTACCGCTTCTTCTGAAGGAGCTGCGGAATATGGACTACATGATGAGATCAAAAAATTGAACATCAACAAGGAAGGGCCTCCCCTTGGATGTGCTAAGTCGAATGATTCTGTGACTCCTGAATTTTTATTTCAAAGCAAAGCAGAGGCTACTTCAGGATATGGTGCTGTTCCCCAACCCCAACAGGAGTCACATCCATTTAAAAATTTGAACTGTTCATCTAGTTTCTCTACTTTTGAGAATACAGTGCCTGCTTTCAGTTTTGGAACCATGAATGTAGAAAGAACAACTGCTCCTGATGATCCTTGTGGTGTCAAACAGGATCTACCTGGGTGTTCCAGAGAGACCTTGTTTGGTTTAGACAGTATAAAGTCTGCATACAGGGACAAAAAAGAAGCACATAAAAGCAAAAGGAAAAATAAAAGACCAGCTAGGCTAAAGCAACATGTTCAGGTCCATCAGGTCGCTTCTGAGGGAATGTGTACCAATGGAGACACATCAGATGCAGGAGGTGATTATTCTCCTATGGATTGTTCCCCTTATCCACCTGAACATGTTTCAACAGAGGCATATGTGGCTTCGGATCAGTCGATTCACAAAGGTGATAGTGGCATCTCTAACTGGGACTCTAGTTGTGCTGACGATGATCTAATTTCTGCAACCGAGCACTTGGTTATTGATGCAAACCTTCCGGCGTTTGGAAATGAAGGTACAGTACCGAATGCAGATGCATCTGAGAGCAATTTTGGGAGTAGCTTTTCTAGTTTTGAAGGAGATTTAAGTAACACATCACAACATTCTTTCACTAATGTGAATACTGGTGTAAATGGTGAACAAAAAACAGTCACAACAGAAGCTTGTGCTGATGGTTATGGGTACAATGTTAATGGGCAAGCCTGTTATGAGAATACCTACAGAGCTCCGCATGATTTTGGTGAAGCTGTTGCTTTTCAATCAAGCTCATCAAATATTAGTGGGCTGAACTTTAGTTTCGGTGCATCATCTGCATCGTCACAAAGACGTAACACAAGAAGGAAGTTAAGAACAAAGGGCACTCCAGCATCTAAGCCTTCAGCTACCAACTCTCTTGTACAGCCAGAATCTTCACAAGATATGAAGGGCATGCAATTTTTCCGTGAAACAAGTAAAAATGAAGACTCAGTGAAAGAGCAATCAACAAGAGATTCTTCTATTTCTGCAGCCTTGGAAACTTGTGAAACCTGGCGTTCTAGGTTTGTGTGAACATGTTTAATGCTATTGTGATGTCTCAGTTTTCAGGACTTGTATCTAATTTTTCATTGACTCATCTGATTACTCAAACTTTGGTGTAACCTAGCCTATTTGTTTCATTTGTTCCAGTGGAAATAAAGCCTATGCAAATGGCCACTTTGCTACTGCAGAGGATTATTACACACGTGGAATAAACTCTATCTGCCATGCTGGCGCTTCTGGACACTGTTCCCGTGCATTGATGTTGTGTTATAGCAACCGTGCAGCTACAAGAATGTCACTTGGCATGATGCAGGAAGCGCTTCAGGATTGTTTAACTGCTACATCAATTGATCCCAGCTTTCTTAAAGCTAAAGTTAGAGCTGCAAAGTAAGGCTTTTGTCATCCTCAATTTAAGTTCTCTTTGTTATATATTGGTGTTCTTTTCAATTTGTAAGTATGGCCAGTTCAGTAGTTGCAAGCATAGTACGTTTGTAAACATTCTATTGATCCCAGTAGTGGAGTGTACTGCTTTTATATGTAACACACTGTTTTGAACCATATGCTTATCCGGGAATTTGTAGATACATGTTTCAGCACCATTGTGCTTTGATATTTCAGCTTGAACATAAACTTGCTATATATGAAATGGGCAAACAGTATCTACTGAGAAAGTTCTGTATTTCAGAATATCTTCACTTGTGTAGTACTTGATGACTAGGCAGGGATTATTGACGCTGCAACTTAATTGCACACATATTTTCTGTATCGTCTTTTTGTCTCCTTAAATGACTATCAGGTTGATTTTTTTATTGCCTATAAATACAGTTGTCAGCTTGCATTAGGCGATCTTGAAGATGCATCAAGGAGCTACATGTCCTGTTTGAACAGTAACACTTCGAGTTCTGACCCTAAGATGCTTTCTGAGGTTTCTGATGGTTTGGAAAGAGTCAAGGTATCCTGTCCTTTTTGCTTAAGGCAGAACTAGAAAATCTGGTGTTCACTATTTCTATTTTTTACATTTGATATGTTTTTTATAAAATTGAACTGATATTTTTTATGTTCTCGAATCTGAAAGTTATAGTATGTATGCAATTGTTTCTGGTTAGAAAGACATATTAGTTATTTTTTTGCTTCCCAAAATTATTCTATTTTTGAAATAGTATTGCCTCAGAGAACTACATATGTGCTTGCTCCCATTGCAAATATATGTCCACTAGGGCATCCACATGGTCTCCAATATTACACTTTTGAGTAGCGATATCTGTAATATATATTATCTTAAGTGGTAAGAGTTGTATATTGTGAAATATTTTCAAAATGAATCTATTAATACCAATCTTGTGTTGTCAGTCTATTTAAAATTTTAGATAGATAGTCAAAGGTAAAATTTTTTGACTTATAATGAACCTAGATGTACATGTATTTTGATTGGAGGAAGTAATCTTTTACCTCCCTTGGTGGGTTTGAAGGGCTGGCTAGCAGTCTGGTGGTATATGAAGATGATGATGCAGATGCAACAGGCTATCAGAACACTTGCAAATCCTAACTTGCAAGGAACTATAATTTTGCACTATTCTTGGTTATATTTAGATGTGTTCTATTCTGTTATTGTTTCCTTAGTGTCTAGTTTATTTAAGCTCAAATATATTCCTCACAAATGAGGTTTTATCATTATACTACATTAATATGCTTTAATGACTTCTGCAGAGAGTGACTGATTGGGTATCCCAGTGCAAGGAACTTCTTGAGAAAAGATCCACTCCTGAAGCAACAACAGCATTAGAATTGATCTCCAATGCATTGCACATAAGTCCACATTCGGATAGCCTCAAGGAGATGAAAGCTGGAGCATTGCTGATGGTTTGTATTCCTTTTATTTTTCTCTGCTTCTTCCATGAATTATTAACAGTGTTTATGCTTCTTCCATGAATTATTAAAAACATCTAAGCTTCTTCCAAGAATTATTAAGAGTGTCTTCTTGTTACTAATATCATCGCTGCACTAAACAGCTACGAAGATATGAAGAAGTGATTCAACTATGTCAGGAGCCTGTGAATCTGGCTGAAAGAAATTCAGTTATACTTGATGCTAATGGAGAACCAAAGGATTCCAGTCTCTCTGAAAAGACACAATTCTCTGGAAGATATTGGCGGCCATACCTCATTTGCAAGTCTTATTTTCTTTCAGGCAAGCTTGATGAAGCTCTTGATTTGTTAATTAAGAATGAGCAAGTCACAACTGTCAAAGAAAGGTATATATATATATGTCATTTTGTTCAATTTCCTTTGTTTTGGCAATTCACACTTTCTCTTGTGAATTGTGATGTTTAACTTCTGAATGGTGCAACATACGCAGTGATGATAGCACATATCAAGAGCGTTTCTCATCGTTATCCGCAACTGTAAGACAACTACTTTCCCTTAAGGTATTGCCTTAAAATCTCTCGGTTCGTCCTCTTACTGAGTAGCCTTGACACGAAGTTGGTGATATGTATTCATCTGTGTTAACCAGATACAAATATGAGTATTGGACATGCGAATATGCTATGTTTGAAAAACCACTGACACGGGGATATACCTAGAATGTTTTATAATACTAATGATTATATATGAAATAACTAATGGTCTGTTCAGTTTATGGGACCTGCAACAGAGCAGAAAAATGAAGAAAAATCGTCAACTGCTTCCTCTCGTTCTATCTTCTCTGCTTTCCCATCCACTACAGCCATTAGCTACTGCTGCTGCACATATTGAACCCCTCCACCAGATGAGTTGGCAGCCCTCCCAGGTACACAGATCCATCAACACAGCCACAGCTTCAGATCATGATGGAGTGAAGCTTGATTTCATTGATCAGGACTTGAGCTTGATTGCGACAGACTAGCGGTGCAGCTCCCTGCTGTGCTCCCACTGTGCGCTACTTGCATCAGAGGAAGGAGAGGAGTGCAGAGTCAGCATGTCCAGAGAAGGGGCTCGCTGCTGGTCACTTTCTGTTGGAGAGAGGGCTCTGAAGGGCTCGTCACTGGCCTCTGGCTCCAGAGCGGTGGTGTGGGGAGTGATGGGCATGACTGCATGAGGGCGAGATAGGAGCAGAGTGATCGTGGCTAGGTCATGAAGGGTGGGGAATGGTGTAGGTTCCACATGTTCCTGCTTACCTGGGCCATTAAGGCCGTTTTACTGCATTGGACCATATCGAATCTGGCCCAGCCATGTCCAGTACTCGTATCTGGCCAATACGTATCCAGATTTTGGTACATGGGTTGGATACGTTTCCAGGTCATATCCATATCTGATACGTGATAACCCCCCATCCTGGCATATCCATGCATTCATCATATCTAATACTTCCCAGTTTATGTTGTTATTTGCTCTATTGTTGATGCCCATGTGTTTTCCAACAGTAATTTTCTCATGGAGATTCAGAACTAGCATGTGGTAGATCTAAAAAATACCCTAGCACATTGTAACTCTTCGTAGGACATGTTGCGAACAATTGTTCTCCTTAACTGGACTATCATATCTCAAGTTACCTTGACTGTTATGTATGGCTCTAGAAAGCTCTAAATTGGGGAACATGCTGAGCTTTTCTGCGGCTTTGTGCTGCTCTTCTTTTTTCTAATGTACACAGATGTTGCTTAGAAACAGAAAAAGAATGATATATCCGTCTATTTAATGTTTAGGCCTTGTTTAGTTACCTCCAACTTTTCAAACTTCACTATTCATCAAAAGGAATCTTACATGCATGGAGTATTAAACGTGTGTTAATGACAAAACCCATTTCATAACCCCCGGGTAAC
The DNA here is from genome assembly GCA_004135705.1 of Alloteropsis semialata. Taxonomy (NCBI): domain Eukaryota; kingdom Viridiplantae; phylum Streptophyta; class Magnoliopsida; order Poales; family Poaceae; genus Alloteropsis; species Alloteropsis semialata. Next base: position 52,931,963 of record CM014272.1, read on the forward strand.
TTTGCGAGACGAATCTAATGAGCCTAATTAGGCCATGATTAGACAACGTCGTGCTACAGTAAACAATCTCTAATGACAGATTAATTAGGCTTAATAGATTCGTCTCGCGATTTTCCATCCATCCGTGTAATTAGTTTTATAATTAGATCATGTTTAGGCCTCCTAATCTTGGGTTTAAAATTGCTACAGTCAAGTTTGCAAGTTTGAACTCACGAACTAAACAAGGCCTTAGTACAAAATCACAGAATAAACTCGAAAGTAGATAACCTTGAAAGTTGATTTTCTACTCCATCGAGGTGCATTCAGGGCCCTTCCTCCTTTCTCACTGACATGTGCCCCCATACCATGAGACATAGCATTAATGTGTCCATGTCCATCTTTGCAGTGCCAAAATATCAATATCCCTTTTTTACTTTCATTTATATGGATGACACAACTAGCATCACTGATAATGTTACCTTCTGATCCTTAGGCTGCTGGAAATGAATTATTTCAAGCGGGTAGATATTCAGATGCTGTGGAGCAGTATTCAGCAGCTTTGGCATGCAATAGTGAATCACGCCCATTTTCAGCTGTCTGTTTTTGCAATCGTGCAGCTGCATATCAAGCACTCGGTCAAGTTACTGATGCGATAGCAGATTGTTCACTTGCCATGGTTCTTGATAAAAATTATCCAAAGGTATATAACTGGAGCTCTTATTCTATTTTGTAAGCATGTCATTTTGCATGTATAGATACTGAAACATGTGTATTAACTGTTGTGCTACATGGTTGTCTTCAGACCTTATATAATGTATATATTTCAGGCAATTTCAAGGCGAGCCACCTTATATGAGATGATAAGGGATTATGGACAAGCTGCTAATGATGTAAGGAAGCTAATCTTGCTTCTTGAAAAGAAATTCAACGTGTCTGGAGCATCACCAAAAGTTTTCAGCAAGCACAGTGATCTAAAGCAAGCACGTGCACGGCTTTTATCCATAGAGGATGAAGCAAAAAAGGACACTTCCCTGAATTTGTATATAATCTTGTAAGTTTTCCATCTCGGGTTTACTTTTCTGTTACTCTTGTAATATTTTCTTTGCCCAACTTGCAAAAAAGGATACTCCTCTGAATGCGTACGTTCTTTGAAAGTAGCTAATGCTATAACTGTATTTGATTCTCACCTGTGATTATCAATTTATTTCTGATCCAGATAATAATAGAACATTGCTTATTATATGCCGACTAGTACTGAGTGCTCTTTTCTTAGTGGCTCTTTAAGGAACCATGCTTTTCAATGTGTCTTTTGTGTTAGATAATCACCCACTCTTGCTCAACCTTCATCCTAGCTAGTAGTAGCTGGAGCTTATAGCTCCAAGGCGATGCCTTGCCATTCTTCACTGAAGGCAACAGGCAGTAGTTGGTAGACTAGCAACAGTAGGAGTAGCTGTAACAGTAGTAGTAGTGGTAAGCCATACTGGCCATACCTGTGTAAATGTACCTGGTCTCCTTGCTGTGAATATAGTTGGAGCGGCTGCAGCTCTGGGAGGTTAAGCAGCCCCATTTCCTTCTTCTTCCTCTGCTGCTTCTTCTTCCATAGTGTGTGTGTGTGTGTGCTGGAGGTGTGGCAGCCATTGCTGTCAACAATTGGTATCCAGAGCTGCGGTAGGGTGATCCTGCGCGCCGGCGATGGCTGACCAACAGGACAGGGGGCGTGGGCGTGGGCGCGACCGTGGGCGCGCTCACTCTGTCGGTCGCCGGGGAGAGTCTCTGTCACCACGTCGCGGGGCGACATATGTGGTGAAGAAGACCGTCCGGGACATTGGAGGCGCCCAGTTCCCCGTCCTCACCCGCAGCAACTACGCCGAGTGGGAGGTCGTCGTCAAGGTGATGCTGAAGGCGCGCGGTCTTTGGAAGGCTGTGAGCATCGGCACCGAGGACGAGGAGGAAGACCAGATGGTCATGGAGGCCATCCTGAAGGCGACACCGTCGGAGTACGCCGTCACACTCGGGTCGAAGGACACGGCGAAGGAGGCATGGGACTCCCTCAAGACCATGCGGCTCGGCAACGAGCGCGCGCGGAAGGCGAAGGCGCAGCAGCTGCGTCGCGAGTATGAGGCACTCGAGTTTCGCGACGGCGAGGCCGTCGAGGACTTCGCGCTCCGGCTCACGGGCATGGTCACCCAACTGGGTGCGCTGGGCGAACCCGTCGGGGAGGAGGCGGCCGTGCGCAAGTTCCTGCACACAAGCGCCGCGGGAAGCCGAAGAAGAAAGGCGGCAAGGCTGGCCCGCAGGACACTTGCCACAGGTGTGGCAAGATCGGGCACTGGGCCCGCACTGCGAGGAGCCGCGCCGCCAAGAAAAGGCGCACCGGGCGAATCTCGCCCAAAAGGACGAGGAGCCGGCGTTGTTGATGGCGGAGGTGTGCGCGCTCACCAAGGGCGTTGAGGAGGCGCCGCGCGCAAGCGTGGTGCTCGACGAAACGCGCGCACTTATCAACCTCGGGCGTGAAGGCGACGAGGACGCCGAGCGCTGGTACCTGGACTCCGGGGCGAGCAACCACATGACGGGGAACCGCGAGGCCTTCTCCGAGCTCGACACCAGCATCACCGGCACCGTCAAGCTCGGCGACAACTCCGCCGTGAGCATCGAGGGTCGTGGAACGATCGTCTTCGCCTGCAAGACCGGCGAGCACCGCGCGCTCACTGATGTGTACTACATCCCCAAGCTGCGCAGCAACATCGTCAGCCTTGGCCAATTGGACGATCGGGGCTGTGAGGTGATGATCAAGAGCGGTGTGCTTCGCATCCGCGACCGCGAGCAGAAGCTGCTCGCCAAGGTGGAGCGCAGCAAGAACCGGCTCTACATCCTGGAGCTGCGCGTCGCCAGGCCGGTGTGCTTGGCGGCAAAGAAGGACGACGAGGCGTGGCGCTGGCACGAACGATTCGGCCACTAGAGCTTCGACGCTCTCGCGAGCATGGCGCGCCACGACATGGTGCGAGGGCTGCCGCTGATCGAGCGGGTGGGCGAGCTGTGTGACAGCTGCCTCGCCGGCAAGCAGCGGCGCGCCTCGTTCCCCAAAAAGGCCAGCTACCGAGCAGATGAGCTGCTGGAGCTGGTGCACGGTGACTTGTGCGGGCCAATCACGCCGGCAACGCACGGCGGAAGGCGCTTCTTCCTCCTCCTTGTTGATGACAGCAGCCGGTACATGTGGCTGATGCTGCTGTCATCCAAGGCCGAGGCGGCGGAGGCAATCAAACGCTTCAAGGCGCGCGTCGAGGGCGAGACGGGGAAGAAGTTGAAGGTGCTGCGGACGGATCGTGGGGACGAGTTCACCTCGATGGAATTCGCCCAGTATTGCGCTGAGGAGGGCGTCGGACGCCATCTCACCGCGCCATACTCGCCGCAGCAGAACTGCGTGGTGGAACGCCGGAATCAAACCATCGTGGGGATGGCGAGGAGCATGCTGAAGGCGAAAGGGATGCCGGCGGCGTTCTGAGGCGAAGCAGTCACCACCGCTGTCTACATCCTGAACCAGTCACCGACGAGAAGCCTGGAGGGGATCACGCTGTATGAAGCTTGGCACGGGAAGAAGCCGGATGTCTCGTTCTGAGGACGTTCGGCTCTGTTGGGCATGTCTAGGTGACGAAGCCCAACCTGTCAAAGCTGGAAGACAGGAGTGTGCCCATGGTGTTCCTGGGGTACGAGGCCGGCAGCAAGGCGTATCGGCTCTTCGACCCGCAGGCATGGTGCGTGGTGATCTCGAGGGATGTGATCTTCGACGAGAAAGCCTGCTGGAAGTGGGACGAGTCCGGCGACGGGGAAGACGGAGGCGGCGGCGTCAGCAGCAGCTTCTCCGTCGAGTACTCCGAGTACTACGTCGCGCCGGGTCACGTCCCTGAGCCGGCGGAACAAGACGCGGGCGGGTCCTCTATTTCGGAAACAGGGGAAGGCCCCATCGGCTCCGACCCCCCGCGGCTCCGGCCAGTGCAGGAGGAGCACCTCCACTAGGGTCTCCTGCTGGACAGGGGACGCCAGCATCTGCGACATCGAGCTCCACCTCCTCGATTCGCTTCGTCACGCCTCCACCGAACGCGTCGCCGTACATCGACGCAGAACACGAGGGCGAGCCACTCCGGTTCCGGGCAATCCGGGATCTCGTCGGGGACGAGAGTCCGATAGGGCACGCGGAGCGCGTCCTTGATGATCAGGAGCTTCACCTGGGCACGGCTGAAGAGCCGGCCACGTTCGCGGCGGCGGAGAAGGAGGATTGCTGGCGGCCGGCGATGCTGAAGGAGATGGGCGCGATTGAGGAGAACAGCACCTGGGAGCTTGTGGATCCACCGATTGGCTGCAAGCCGATCGGCCTGAAGTGGGTCTACAAGGTGAAGAAGGACGAGCGGGGGAACGTGGTGCGCTACAAGGCCCGGCTCGTCGCGAAGGGGTACGTGCAGCGCGACGGCATCGACGTTGACGAGGTCTTCGCTCCCGTCGCGCGCATGGACTCGGTGCGCGTTCTGCTCGCGTTGGCGGCGGCGCAAGACTGGGACGTCCATCATCTGGACGTGAAGTCCGCGTTCCTCAATGGAGAGCTGGCAGAGGAGGTGTTCGTGCAGCAGCCGCCGGGCTTCGCTGTTGCCGGGCAGGAGCACAAGGTGTTCCGCCTCCGCAAGGCGCTGTACGGGCTCCGCCAAGCGCCGAGGGCCTGGAACGTGAAGCTCGACGGCACGCTGATCTCCCTCGGCTTCTCCAAGTGCGACACCGAGCATGCTCTGTACACCCGGCGGTCAAAACGGGGGCTACTGATTGTCGGCGTGTACGTGGACGACTTGATCGTCACCGGCGAGAGCAGAGAGGATGTGGAGGAGTTCAAGCGCGAGATGAGGAGGAAGTTCAAGATGAGCGACCTCGGCTTGCTCACCTACTACCTGGGCGTGGAGGTGGAGCAGCGCAAGGACGCCATCACGCTTAAGCAAAGCTCCTACGCAAGGAAGCTGGTGGAGCGGGGAGGTCTGAGCGGCTGCAAGCCGTGTCAGACGCCCATGGAGGAGAAGGTGAAGCTCTCCAAAGAAAGCACGGCGGCAAAGGTGGACGCGACCGAGTACTGGAGCATCATTGGCGGACTGCGCAACCTCACACACACGCGGCCGGACATCGGGTTCGCGGTCGGCTATCTGAGCCGATTCATGGCGGATCCCAGGGAGGATCACGCCGCCGCCGTGAAGAGACTCCTCCGCTATGTGGCTGGGACGATTGATCATGGCATCGTCTACCCGAAGGCGGAGGGGAAAGGCGCTGGAGCTGATCGGGTTCAGCGACAGCGACATGGCCGGGGATGTGGATGGGCGGAAGAGCACGACGGGCGTTCTGTACCGTCCTCAATTCCTGCCTCATCACCTGGCAATCCCAGAAGCAACGGGTCGTCGCCCTCTCAACCTGCGAGGCAGAATACATTGCAGCGGCGACGGCATGCTGTCAGGGACTTTGGCTGAGATGGCTGGTGGAGGAGCTGACCGGGGAGAAGCTCTCCACGCCGGCTCTGATGGTGGACAACAAATCCGCCATCGCCTTGGCAAAGAATCCAGTCCTCCATGATCGCAGCAAGCACATCGACGTGAGGTATCACTTCATCCGTGACTGCGTTGAGGAGGGATAGATCAAGCTCGAGTATGTTGAGACAGCTCAACAGCTCGGGGACATCCTCACCAAGCCACTTGGTCGTCTTCGCCATCAGGAGTTGAAGATCAAGGTTGGAGTTGAGGAGATCAAGCAAGAGTAGTGCAATTAGGGGAAGAATGTTAGATAATCACCCACTCTTGCTCAGCCTTCATCCTAGCTAGTAGTAGCTGGAGCTTATAGCTCCAAGGCCATGCCTTGCTATTCTTCACTGAAGGCAACAGGCAGTAGTTGGTAGACTAGCAACAGTAGGAGTAGCTGTAACAGTAGGAGTAGTGGTAAGCCATACTGGCCATACCTGTGTAAATGTACCTGGTCTCCTGGCTGTGAATATAGTTGGAGCAGCTGCAGCTCTGGGAGGTTAAGCAGCCCCATTTCCTTCTTCTTCCTCTGCTGCTGCTTCTTCCATAGTGTGTGTGTGCGCGCTGGAGGTATGGCAGCCATTGCTGTCAACATTTTGCAATATTGGTTCCACAATAATTAAAAAGAAATTGCTAGACGAATGCCATTATTTGGAACTATGTAGAATGCATAAAATATATCCTGAGATAGCATAGCTGTATGACATTTCTTCAATTTCAGCAATATAAACTTAATTACCAACGATCCTTTTCCTTATCAGGGGAGTGGAGCCATCCTGCTCTGCAGCAGATATCAAGAAGGCATACCGGAAAGCTGCATTGAGACATCACCCGGACAAGGTCCTTATTGCTTTTGATGATTTCTTAGTGATTTTATACATAAAGTTTTGCTTTTAACACTGCTTTGACCTGCAGGCTGCTCAATTACTAGTAAGGAATGAGAATACTGATGACGGATTTTGGAGGGATGTTGTCAAGGAAGTGTATGCAGATGCCGACCATCTGTTCAAAACAATCGGGGAGGCATATAATGTTCTTTCGGACCCAGACAAGGTAAAATTCAAAGTTAATATCTGCTGCTAGAAATAATAACTAACTAGTATAAATGTTTGCACAGTCTTGATTTATTTATATGCATTATCGAAAAAAAGAATGATTTATATGCATGGTGGGAGGAAGTTGGGATTAATAATTTAATTGCTTATTATTAAGTCGCAATTGTTGTGTAAACATTCTGCTGGAAGTAATATGAAGGAACAGATAAATCTGCTAGCAGCGGACACTTGCGGGGTTTCTCATGCTACCGGATACACAGACCAATAACAACAATAGCAAAAAAGTGTAGACTCTGTAGTAGGAGATGCATTTCTTATGATTTTAAGGAGTTTGTGTAATCCATGACCTTAGCTGGCACAAATTGTGATTTACAGCTCTTTCACTTGGTTTTCCTCTGTCTAAATGCCCACAGCCTTTTTAGAAACTTTTCTTATTTACGCGACAGTTATTCCAAACCTGTTGTAGTTTCAATGTCAGTCTTATGCTGTTTGCTTTGTTTTGAAGCCTTTCCCGTTTGAATTTTGCAGCGTCAAGACTATGACTTTGAGGAGGATCTTAGAAATGCTAGGAAAAAAGGATCCAAGTCGAGGAATACGCAGAGGTCACCTGAACAGAATTACAGCAACAGAGGCTTTAATCCACGCCAGTGGCAGTCAAGTAGAGCATCACGCTCGCGTTGGTCCTACTCAGATGATTACTGGTAAACTTATTGACAGCTACGCATGCTGTGGTCCTGTGGCCAGAAGCAACTTTTGCACCAGTTGCATGTGGAGCAAGGCCTCCTTGCACCAAGATGAGTGGCAGCTGCCTTCCTTTGGCTTTTTGATGTTCCGTTTGTTGTGATTTTTTTTCGAGTGGGTGGAAATATGAGTATTGGTGATTCGGGATTTTTGCTTTCGACACTGCTGTGGCGTCGTGGCTTGGCGCTGGCACATGTGCATGATTGGGAAGCGGAACTTCAAGTTATCTTTGGTTGGCTTGAATGGCGTCTGAACACCAACTGCTTGGGAATGGGATACAGTGGATATCATGGCTAGAATGATTGTCTCCGCTCTGAACACTGACATCATCATCAAAGGTTAGAAACATGGAGAAAGAAATTGGTCTTTTCTGTTTGTGCTGCCGTGCTCTGAACACTGACAAGTTACAACAACATCAAACGTGTGCAAAGGTATTCTTTTGTTGAGTACATGTCTGCTATCTCAGGTTACAGCACCAAAGAAGATCAGCTTAGAGGATGCATGTTCTTTTCTGTTTTGATTATAAATTATCAAGATGATGTAGGGTGACCAGCAATTGGAAACAAAGAGGAATGTACATATTGTAACTGCCTACTTTCAGAATCTCATATTATTTGTTCTTTACTCCACTTGTTCGCTATGCATTTTTGCTAGACGATGTAAGGCATCGCCGTGGTGTGTTTAAACATTGGCGAGATTTTGTAGAAACTTCTTCCATAACGTCTGACACAGACCAGGAATTTATTTTTGTACAGCTAGCATCCTGCTTCCGCATGCAGGTTGTTTCTAACCTGGGGAGTTATCGAGCCAAATTATGTCATTGTAAATCGAATAACTTCACAATTTTTACAGTAGTGATTTTGGAGATGGAATTATAAGTTATGCACTCCTCGCCAAAAAAAAAGAAAGAAAAAGAAAGAGATGGTGATTGTCCGAATTTGAAAAATTATTGCAAATAGTTGTTCAAGATTCTAAGATTTCCAGTTTCAGAGGACAGTATATACTCGCAATATATTATTCTCACAATTGATTATTCTGCTCAAGTCCTTCGGGCCATATTGTCATCAACTGGGCCGTGGGCACTTCTGCTCATAGGGGCTCAGTAGTATCCTATTCAACGAGTTTTTTTTTTTAATCCAGATTCAAAATTCGTGCCAGGATAAAAGGTGGTGGTGGCCGGCGCAGGTCCCCGCCGGGGTTGCGAGGTCGGACAGGTGGCGGGAGAGGTGGCGGAGGTGCGTGGCTGAGGATTGGAAGAAGACGAGGCTTGGACCATTGTTGGGTTCAAACTTCAAAGCCACCGAGGAGCCCCCGCTACTCGTTTAAACGTCGCGTTAGGCTGGAGGAATAAACGCCAGGTTTCGCTAGCTGGCCATGTCCGATTGTCGTCGATGTGTGATGTATCTGCCCCCCACCCCACCAATCCGATTCATCAGCCTCTCCGATGGCCCCAATCTGAACGGAACGTACGTACCCCGAGTCTGTATCGGAGAAGAAGCCGCGTGGCGTAACCCAACGTGCACTCCACGCGACGCGGCGTGCCAGCCGCCTGCCGCCATGCACTGCACCCCGCCGCCTTCTATATATACGCAGCAGGCGCAACGTTCTATCTCGTCTTCTCTCATCTCCCACACGCGCGCGCGGTCCGGTCGGAGCTTGCATTGCGGCTAGCTGTAGCTGATCGACAGGCCGACGACGGCGATTCCGATGGCGGTGCTCCGTTGGGTCGACAGCAGCAGCAGCAGCAGCAAGGCCGCGGCCCACCACCTGGCGGCGGCGGCAGCGGCGCGCCCGTGGCGCTGCCGGCGCCCGCCGCCGGTGCGGCGCTCGGTGGCGCCGTGGGAGAAGGCCTTCTGCGAGTCCCGCGGGGTGCCGTGGCGGAAGGTGACGGACCCGGACGTGGGGCTCAACGCCGACCCCGAGGGCGGCGTCGCGCGCTGGGACGACTCGGGCGCCGTCGAGGCGCTGCTCGCGCGAGGCGGCGGTACTGGGCGGAGATCAACGGCGGGCTCAGGGCCGCGCGCGGCGCCGCGGTCCCGCCGCTGCCGCACTACTACAGCAAGTTTCAGTAGGGGCGGCTCGTAAGCCTCTGTAGGAGCGGTTTTACGAGCCGCCCTTAATCAACCGTTCTTACAGTGGTAAGAACTGTAAGGGCGGCTGGAAACCAGCCGCCCTTACTGATAAATCAATAAGGGCGGTTTTAGTTAAAACCGCCCTTACTGCGAATAAACATTAAGGGCGGTCGCATTTCCAGCCGCCCTTGCTGCTCATAAACATTAAGGGCGGCGGGAGACATAGCCGCCCCTGCAATGTTATCTGTAGAGGCGGCTGGTTATTTACCCGCCCCTAATCTCAGTTCCCAGCCAAAAAAAAGTAAATCAGAAATATATAATATAATCCACAGAATATATATAATTCACATAACTCAAAATCCAATAATTCATATACATATATATAATTCAAAGTCCAATAATTCACATGATCATTCACATACATATAATCACAAGGTCTCAAAGTTCAATATTACACAAAGTCACAAGTTCAATAATTCACAATTCCTCAAAGTTCACCTTCCCAAGCCTAGCCTTTCCCACTCACGAAGATGTTGAAACTTTGGATTACTCGCCAACTCGGATGCATGGTCATGGAATGCGCCTCTGCTGCTTATAATTTCATCCAATATGAAATTACAAAGATCGCCGACGATTTCCAAGAGCTTGTCATCTTCAACAGGGTCCCTATGCCTACCTGTACCTGCCTCTTCTGGAAACTACAAAATGAGCATATATATATAAAAAGATAGTGAGCATATGAAGTTTGTGAGCAAATTTAGAGAGAGAGAGTGCATTTAGATAGAGGGCTGAGCATTTACATCGGCTGGGTGTCTCCGGTAGATATTGGTGTTACTAATCAGACTACACACATAATATCCACAATATACGCTTCCGGGCCTCTGCTTGGGACACTGTGTGTATCACATATACATGTGTTATTAGCAAATTCATATAACAGCATTTTCGTAATGCAGTATTATAGTAGGTCATACTTACACAAACTTTTGTTTTGACACAAAGGACATCCTTCCTCTCTGGATGGTGTATCCCTTTATGTTCCTTAACGTAGTGCCTGAACGCCCTGTTCGAAACGATTTCGCAAAAGCAGCTTGTTAGTATCAAAAGGTGGAGGTTAGAAGGTTATGTATAAATATATAACAGGATAGTATGATATACGTCTTAAGAATCGCTATGAAGTCTTTGTATGTCGCCACGTCGAAGTCGGCTGAGTCACAGACCCACGCCATGCTGTGACTGAGATCAACGGCTATAGCAATCCAATGGTTACTGCATGAATTCAATCATAGAAAACCGATTAGTTCATTTCCATATAATATGTATTATAAAAAACTATGTATATAGTTGAACTTACCCAAAGTGGTATGGTAGCCATATTGTTTTGTTATGTTGGAGATTTTTGAAACACATGGCTATGGTCGCCACAACACCAATGGCCGCCTCCCTGAGTGCCTTCTGCCGGATTTTCTCTTTTTCCTGAGTGGTCTTTCCATCTGCTAACTCTTTGCCATCCAGTGCCCATCCCTTGGGATATATAAACAGGGACTGTGATATTACTTGAGGATCTATGTACCCAACTTTCACACTTGGAAGTTGTTTTGCAAGGTGAGCTTGGTACCTGCGAATCACGGCTTGCATTAGTTGCAACAATATCGAAATATTGCAATCATACAATATGAAGAGGGAAAAGGGCTTACAGGCACCACATGTCAACTAGATTCGCGTCCATAGATCCAAGGTGATACATTGTCTGGATGTCGTTGAAGCCACAACCAATAGTCCCCGCGAAGCCTCCGAATGTACCGGGAGGATAGGTTGCTGATATGAAATCGATCCCTTTATGCACTGTAGCATGCAAGTACCAATCATGGAACTTTTTCATTCCAAGTGGTAGGTCTTGAATGATAGCGTTTGGTAGGAAGGAGCAGCCTCTTTGATATTCTTTGGGGACTTTCTTTGTCCATTTGACATTGTCAACATTTGGATACTTCTTTGCCGGTCGGCGATTACTCGTCCCAACCGCTGCTGGTACTTCTTTGACTTGGTTCTCAGGCCTGAACTGTTCATGGGAGTACCACAGAGTCGTCGACTTGGCGCCTTTAACATCCCTATAGCATGGCCTTATTTTGACTGGATACTTTTTTCTAAGCTCTGTCTCCTCCCAAATATCCTCTTCTGCAACAACTTCTCCTGTACGCCCTTGTTCATCACGAGGCAGTTCCCCCGAAGGCACTTGGTCATCACGAGGCAGTTCCTCCGGAGGTAGTCGCCCCGGAGGCACTTGGTCATCAAGAGGCACTTGGCCATCACAAGGCAGTTCTTTCGGAGGCACTTCTTCTTCACAAGGCATTGGCTCCTTGCGAGGTGAAGAAGTTTGTGCCTCATCAGCCACATGCGGAGAAGAGTGTGGCATCTCTCCTTCCGCAAGCACATTGCCGCCTCGGGTTGGTGACACTTCTCCTTCCTGAAGTTCAAGAACTGAGGCCAGACGTTGATCTGGCGGAGGTGGTGAATAACCAGTCAACACGATGTCCCTTTTGTGCCAGAGGATGAACTGCCCCACTGTATCTCCAAGTTGGTTCACTCCCTCGGGAGTTGGGTAGTCTATCATGTAATCCACATACTTGGGATCCACGCTATGCACCTCGACCCTAGTGTAGTCTGGATGGACCTTTTGATTGTGCCATAAGCCACCAGGAGGATGTGCCACACCCTTTGCGACCTCTGGCGTATAGCTCCCGGTTCTTCCCATCACAACCAACAAGTTGCAGGTAGTTGGTTCTCGTATGCGATCGACCGGGGTTGTTCCTGAAGTGGAACCTTGGCTGCTAGGGACCTCCGGAGGGCTCCCGAGTACTGCAAGTTGCCCTGGCGGCTCCACTATCCTCCGCAGCTCCGTAGACAGTATTCGCTCCTCGAGAGCCTTAGCTACCAGAGCATTCACTGTCTTTTCAAGATCGGACGCTCGGTCCCTACCATGTTTCTTGTACATTGGTCTGTCCTCTTCGAACCCATACTTCCAGGTTGTCCTTTTTCCTAGCCCCCTGGTGCGGCCTGCGTGCTCGGCGGTTCCCAAGGCTAGGCTAAGCTCGTCCCTCTCTCTGGACGGTTTGAATGAGCCCTGCTCCTTGTCTTCAGCGTATTTCAACATCGATGATACTACCTGTTCGGTCTCGGGGTTATCAAACTTAAGGCTGGCACCGGACTTTTCGGTACTCCTTGCAAATACCCAATTCCTTGACCGTTTATTCAATTTTTCCACCTTAAGCCCGGCTGCGGTGGCCTGTTCATCCATCTTCTGGAAAACCCCTTCCTTGGCAAAGTAGCCACCGGGGCCTAGACGAGGGCGGTGTTGGTTCCTCTTCGCTATCTCGGTGTTAAGGGCACTGGTGCGCTTTGCTTCATCTGAGGTCTTTTGAGCCACAAGGTCCTCCCATTGACCAATGGTTATATTTCCATATTTCTGGAAGGGAGTGAGGCCCTTTTGGATATAGTTCGTGTTGAGATCCGACTTCCATCGTCGGAATGCCTCCCCCATCATCTTGTACGCTTCACGTTCCGCTGCTGCCTGGTTATCGGCTGGAAAGATGAAATTTTTCTTTAACTTCTCCCACAGGTTTACTTTTGTCCTTTGATACTGTTTTCCATGATTTGACAACTGGGTTCACCTTATCTCTTACAAGGGCGCCTACTGCATTACGAAATTTTGATCTTACTTCAGTTGGCTGACGGATGTCCCCTTGTGGCCCCACCTCTGTTATCACATATATCTTGTGCTCAGGATATTGGTTTGGTTTTCTAACCCCCCTTTTCTTCTTTGGCTTTGGCTCCGAGTTTGTGGCCTGAGGTTGTGGTGCAGAGGCGGCAACGTCCAACTCTGTGGCGGCTGCCTCTGCTCTTTGTTCCTGTGGTGTATCTTCTCCGTCAAGACGTCGCGGACGTCGGCATTGTCTTTTCGGACGAGGAGTTTCAGGAGTGGCCTATATACACAAGAGGCCAAAGTGTTAGTTATTGTAACACGATAAAAGTGTTACCAAACATTCCTTACATAAGGCTTAGTCTCTACCTCGTCATTAGGGTCGAAATCCTTGTCCAGCTCATCTTCCGTTGGCCTATGCCTCGGTAAAAATGGGTGAGGATCATCGGGAGATACATATCCCCCATCATCATCATCGTCATCGTCATCATCATCATCATCTTCGTCGTCGTCGTCATCACCATCTTTTTCTCCTGGTCTTCCCTCTTCTACTTCATCTTCGAACAAATTCTGACTAAGCAACCCTTCTATATCTTTGGCTAACTCTTCCTGACTCATGACATGTGGTTCTCCCTCTTCAAAGGTTTTCCCGTGCTCAGGGCTTGGGGTTGCACCTTTTCTTGTCGGTGACATTTTGCGATTTGTACTAACAGAAGAAACAAAGGGTATTTTAGATACACCAGGAGGTCTCCTACACGCTTTCGACTCACCAAAGGTATATATATATATATATATATATATATATAGTGTTTTGCTATAATACACCTGGGTGCATTTTATATAGCAAATGCACAGACCCCAGCGAGCGCACATGCATGCATGCAAAACTAATGATCCAGATCAAACGCGTGATGCCAGCTCATTTGCTTCACGTCTCTACTCACCCACCAGATACATGCATGTGGAGAATCTTTCCTTAATTCGAATTGAAAAAATGTGATATCTTTTAAACCGTAAGTCAAATCTACGAACCGTTTGTTGCATCTTACTCGAAAAAATGTGCTTAACAAAACAAGATCCAACATGAATATATTTCATGTTATTTTAGTGAATTGCAACTCTGTGTGCTTTCCATTTGCAACTCTATTCATGTTATATTTGCACCATATCCAGTTGCAACTCAGTTGCGCCCAGAGTTGTAGCTGGATTTTCAGCTGTATGCAATTCGATTGCAATTGCAACAAATGTCTTTCTTTTTAATAAATGCAACAAATGTTTGACTTTTTTCAGAAAAAGAAAAAAACAAATGTTTGACTTTCAGTTGCGCCCAAAGTTGCAACTGGATTTGCAGCTGTATGCAATTTGATTGCAATTGCAACAAATGTTTGACTTTCACCAATTATCTAAGCATTTTGTTGCATTTATCTGTTGTGTTATATTTTTGAATGTTTCTGTCCCTTTGTCACAAAAACAAATATTTGTTGCATTTGTCTAAACATTTGTTGCGTTGTATTTTTGAATGTCTTTGTCTTTGTGTTACGAAACTAAACATTTGTTGCATTTGTACAAATATTTATTGCATTTGTATAAACATTTGTTGCATTTGCATAAACATTTGTTGCGTACAGAGTTGCAACTCGAGTTGCAATTGTATATGCTTCCGAGTTGCAATTGTATATGTTCCGAGTTGCAACTAACAAAAAATGCACGAAATATATCCATGTTGGATCTTATTTTGTTAAGCACATTTTTTCGAGTAAGATGCAACAAACGGTTCGTCGATTCGACTTACGATTTAGAAGAAAAAGTGAATTGGAGTTTTGAACATAAAAAGATTCTATGCATGCAACTTGCATGCAGGCAGTGGGTGGACGGGAGCGCGAGGCGCGAGAGTGTAAGAGCACTGGTTTTTCTTTTTCGGTAGTCTTGCTAGGGTCTGTGCGTTTCCTATACAAAATGCACCTTGTTGCATTTTAGCCTCGCCCTATATATATATATATATATATATATATATATATATATATATATATATATATATATATATATATATCTGTAATAAAAAAGCAATACCTAGAAAACCAAGTTGTCGGTTGCTCTCAAATTAGCGGGCTCCTGCTATAAATAGCCATCAGGCACTCTTTGGTGATCATGGATCATAGACTGTCAGGATTGCTCCTACTTGGCTGTGCTGTTGTCTCACTACACCCTTTTGTATCATCGAGCAAAAAAAAAGATATTGCTATAAAAGTAGGCAAAAAAAACATCATTGGCCTCAGCTATTGATTAACATATGGGTAATCATCAATATAGGTCATTGGTGGCTGCCAATGCAACTAGAAACAAGAACCATGATCAAGACAGGCATGGAACCATGGTAGACGTCCTTCCTAGCCATCAGCTTATTAGGAAGTTGCTAGGAATGGACGTCAGCCATGGTTTCATGACTGCCTTGAGAAACAACTCTCTACTACTACTATTCTACAAAGGCAGCCACCTCCATTAAAAGATTGCATCATCGGCCTTCAAATTTTCCCCAATTGTTCTCAAAATGTCATATGTCATATATCATTTAAATATTTGGCTCAGAAGTGCCCAATTCTTATCAAATCGCGTCTAAACTGGTTGCTTGTATATATGGTATACAAGCCGTCCTAGTTTAGCCACTCAAGTATATATGGGGCATCTCATCATCATCGCCGCTGCCTCAGCATAAAAAGATTCACATCATAGCACATGCCACTGCCTCAGCACAAGTTCACAAGTGAATAAAAAGTTCACATCATTGCACATGCCACTGCCTCAGCACAAGTTCACAAATGAGTAAAAAGTCAGTAACATGGCTTCAGTTCCACAATTCAGGTATCAGGTAGATCACAACATCAACTAGTTCACATTCAGAAACTAAAATAGCACTGCCAGATTGGGGATATAATTTGTCAAATTGCTGATATGCTAACATTTTCCCTACAGTAAAATAGCACTGCAACCACTCATGGACTGCAACATATAAAAGGACTGGAGTTCTAGAGATCAAAATAATCATAGGATTATTTTAACAAAACGCTGACAGAGAGAATAGACAAAAAATGCTGATAGAGAAAAATGCATAACTCTGAACAATAATTGTTTCACATATTGCACAAGTGTTTCACACAGAGCAATGATATCCAGAGGCATAGCCAGAGTCATGTTTACATCAAAGTCATCGGTAACATTACACAATGCCTAAGTGTTCCTAGTTTCTCTCACTCGACTAAGAGAACAAATTGCCCAAAAGCATTTGTTGGTTGACACAAATTCCAGCCTACAGCACTTGTTGGTTGACACAAATTCTGCAACTAAACAGGCCCTAGTACTTAATATTTGACACAGTGCAGCTGTGTTGGCCATGCGGCCGCTAATCAGCTAGTTGAACCCGTAATGGACTGATTTGAGACCCAAATAACGTTTAGGTACCGAGATGACACATTTTTAATATCCAGTTGGTATATAGTTTTAAAAATACATACAATTTGATTATGGGACATCATAGGCAGTGGCATCATAGTGCAAAGTAAAAAATTATACTTGTCAAAAAAATTATAGGCAGTGGCATCATAGTGCAAAGAAAAAAATTGGAAAGACATTCCTCAAAACCTTCATTGGCAGTGGCATTGCTCAGTCAAAAAACAATCTTTTTTCCAAAAGTATCACAGGCAGCATCACAGAGCATCATAGGCAGTGGCAGTGGCAGTGGCATCACAGGCAGCATCACAGAGCATCATAGGCAGTGGCATCATAGTGCTCAGTTAAAAATTGGAAATTAATTCCTCAAAACTTTCATTGGCAGTGGCATTGCTCAGTCAAAGGAACACTCACAGAACATCATTGGCAGCAGTTTTCATCCAAAATTCACCAGTGGTAAAGCATCACAGAGCATCATGAACTAGAGCAGTAGAGCATCACAGACCTCCTGGAGGAAGAAGAGCCGGGGACGAATGAGTAGGGGAACGTAGCCGCGGCGGAGCTCCGGCGTGGTGGCCGGAGGACGGAGGTGGGGAAGGAGGCGGTGGAGCTCGAGG
Organism: Alloteropsis semialata; assembly: GCA_004135705.1. NCBI lineage: Eukaryota > Viridiplantae > Streptophyta > Magnoliopsida > Poales > Poaceae > Alloteropsis > Alloteropsis semialata. Next base: position 52,949,108 of record CM014272.1, read on the forward strand.
GCCTCAGCGGATCCGGGTGAGCTCGACCTCAAGGCGACGGCAAATCCGGGCGAGCTCAAGTCGACGGCGGCGCGCTCCCGGCCCTCGCTGTCCAGAGGGGCGAGCTCCCGGCCGTCGGTGTCTAGAGGGGCGCGCGCGCGACGAGGAGCGGCCGGCGTGGAGGGGCGACGGGCGGAGGAAGGAGGTGTCGGAGATGGGGCCAGGGAGATGGTGCCTCAAACCCTAACCGCGGCGAGCTCAAGGCGACGACGGCGCGCAGAGGCGGCGGCGTCGCGGCGGAGTTAGGGTTCCGGCGAGGCGGCCACCGGCGTCTAGACGGGTCCGGCGAGGCGTCGAGGAAGACGGGGATGAAACGGATCTCCCCGCGGGCTCGACGACCGCGCTAGAGGGCGAGGGGGGCAGCTACGGCGACGGCGGCGCGCAGCTACGGTGGAGGCGCGCGGCCGGGGGGAAATTTCGGCAGCCTGACGGCGTCGCGAGGGAGAAAACGCGCCCAGGACTTAGCCAATTTTCGCCCTCGACGCGCGGCTGCCTTATATACCAGAGGGCCACAGTAGGGGCGGCTGGTGATATAAACCGCCCTTACAGAATAAATAGTAAGGGCGGTTTCTGATACAGCCGCCCCTACTATTGTTTTTTGGTTTATTTGAAATAAAATTATTAAATCAACATTATTAAGTGTTTTTGAGGTACAAAATGATAAAAAAACTTATGTAAATATAAAAATATACATGTGGAGCCTTCATTGAAGCTACCACCATATACATGTGCCCCCGGCTGCCTGTGCCAGCGCAAAGATGCGCCCGCGTCCCCCCTGCAAGCCGCATCCGGCTTCTCCCCCACGCGCCGCCGCCCCTACACGCGCCGCCGCATTCCGCCGCCGCCGCCGGGCCGTGTTCGGCCCCCCCTACGCCGGGTGTGCCCGCCGGGCCGTGTTCGGCCCCACCTCCGCCGCGCCGGGAAACGGCCCCTCCTCCGCCGCAACCCCCGCCGCCTGCCTTCCTCCGGTGTGCCCGCCGGCCACCTTCCGTCCACAGCAGCACGGCGCGGGACTCCATTTAGCTGGATCCGGCGTCGGCCCGTCCAACCCATGTCAGTGGCCGCCCTCCCCTTCCCTGTTTCCACTGTCAAGACCTTTGCCTCGGCCTGCCGTCTCGTTGCAGGCTCCCCTCCGGTTACCTTGGCCTCCTTGTGCTCCCCCCAGCTGGCTGCGCCCCTCCGGCCTTGAACCTCATCCGCCCGACACCATCCATTCCTCCTACCGTCCCACTGTTCGCAACCCTTCCCAGCGTGCTGCCATGCCCGGTGGAGGGGATGACGGCCGCGGCAACTACCCCCCGCCGGACCCCTGGTTCACGGCCGGCTACTACCCCTCCTTCAGTGGGCCGAGCCAAGCACCGGCAGCCGGAGCCATGCCACCGCCGCCACATGGGTTCCCCGCTTTCGACGTCAACAATTACGGCCCTGCCTCCAGTAGCGCAGCTGCGGGCAGCGGCGGCCCCAATGCGCCGGCCAATCCACGGCGCCTTGGCAAGCTGGGCCCTCTGCATCCGTCCCGCACATGCCGATGCATCCTGTTCCTAGCGCTTACGGTGAGTGCCTGCCATCACTTTGCACAACTTACAGCTGGTAGTTTAAGCAGAATTGGATTTGCAGCCTTGTAATTAAACAGTTACTTGCATTTTTTTCAGTTAAAATCAGTTGTTTGTGCTTTCTTCTGATGATGCTAGTAACAGATTCTGTTATGCTTTTTGACTTTATAAATAGTAATTGACTTACATAAGATTCTCCACATTCTGCAATTGTTCTTGGATAGTAATCGTGACAGTTAAATGTAGAGAACAATTTCCTGTCCCATGGTTAATATTTGCTAACTTCTTTCGTTCGTTGCATACGTGCAGGGGGTTACGGTGCGAGCAGTAGCCGACTAGCCCGTGGTGACATGCCACCCTGCCCCCCCCACATGGCCTTCGGTGGCAATGGACGATGATATATGTGCTTCCTCAGCTCCTTCACGTCGGATGACACGAAGCCAAAGCCGCCATGAGAGCAGTAGCCGGCTGGCCCCTTCCCCCGTTCAAGTGCTGTCAAGTAACGTCGACACAAATGATTCTGATGATGACGACGCCCTAGTGTCCTTGGTACGACAACCGGACCCCCTCTAATTAAATTCAAATGTTGAATGTACCATTGTTACTTGCATAGGAGTATCATAAACTGTTATGTTGTTGTAATCCCCCCGTATGCAGTATGGCTGATTAGTCCTCCCTTCTTTATATGGTTACGTAGCACGCGAACCGTAGAGCCCACTGGAACGATTCTCGAACGGAAACGTTATGTGAACTATGGGTGGAACAAAAGCAGCAAGGCAACTGTTCGCAGGGTAGAATGACTCCTTTAGGGTGGAGGAATTTGGTTCAGCGTTTCGAAGAAAGAACGGGCTGGAAACATGACAAGACACAGCTGAAGAGCAGGTATCGGCAGCTAAAAATCATCTACTCATGTCTGACCGTATTGCAAAGCAGCACAGGGGGTGGCCGAGCAGGGGGCGGCTACAAGGCCCGCCCAATAAAAATATGTTTGCCCTCAGAAAATCGTATCATTTTCCTTTTCTATTATGAGCCTGAATGTTATCAACGATTCCTAAATTTTTCCTGTGCAGGCACTTGTATGCTTTACTCCAGATGCAAATCATAGCTTGGATGATAACCGAATGAAAACAACCAATATGAAATGTAATGTACATCAAGTGGGATATCCCCACCATGATCAAGACCATGAAGAAACAGAGTACAATTTCAGACAGAGACACACTCAGGGAATCCATGACTCCTTTCAAAAACCTACCAAAGGTTTGCCAGTTTTCTTGTTGTTTCTGCTCCGTAGAAAATCAGTCCCTTTGATATGTTCCAATTTCAATCTGTATCCCTGATTTCTGAAAACAATATAGAAGAGGGCACCTAATTTGATACATCATGCTCATCTCAGCACAATCAATTTTGATTTCCGAAAAGTAGGTGATAGTTCTGTTATACGTACATATATGTTTATGTACTGAATATTGATAGAAGCACAGCTCATGCTGGATACTCAATACTTTGTGTAGTTTTGACTTGTTAAGCGAACCCATTGTGCTGAAATTCTGTTTGCTTATTTCTGATAGGTAATGGAGAATCACTTCATTCAGAAGAGTACAAAGGAGACAAGACTGATCCCTTACCAGACTGGAGTCCCTCGAGAGAAAATGAATTACCCCCAAAAGTGAATCCCTTACCAGACTGGAGTCCCTCGAGAGAAAATGAATTACCCCCAAAAGTGAACCTCGATATGTGCACACGTTGCACTACTAGCTATTACCTACTACCGAATAATGTAAATTCCTATAAATTCATGCTATTGCCATTTCAACTCATTGACAACAAATTCTTACTTGATCATTCTCAATCTCAGTGTTTAACTCTAAAATCAAGTTACCGGACCGAGCTGGGACAGTCTATATTTAACGACACATTGGTTTCTGCTACCTCTGGGAGGGAGGACTGCTTTAAATTCAGAACCAAAAATCATTATGAAGAAAAAATTTTCAAATGTGAAGATGAAATGTAAGTAATCAATTGTTAATTTGCTTCAGTTTGTCTTTTATCAGCCATCGATCACATTTTGCTTGCCCATGGGACAGTGAATGATCAATGGCCTTATAATGCCCTCCTTAAATAATTTTGTATTTTTTTTTAGGTTTGAGAGTGACATGCTATTGCAGCGCTATAAAGCAACTGCTGACTTTATCGGA
>CM014272.1:52953630-52966031 GCA_004135705.1 Alloteropsis semialata
TGCCGGGCGGGCAGATCATGAGACAGACCAGACCAGCCGCGGAGGCCGAGCGGAAGAGAAGAGAGCCGCGTGGGGGCCGAAATGGCCCAGCAACAAATACTACCGCCAGCCAGACCAGCACAAGGGAAGAGCGAGAGCGAGCGAGGCAGCGCGCGGGGGCGGGGCTGTTTGGTTTCAGATATTTTCCCCAGGGCCTCCCCTCTGCTTCTGTGGGGTGGAATTAATTGGAGATATTTTGGTGCGCGATTTTTACCTTTGTGTTTCGATTGGGTAGAAAGGACATTGACAAATTCAACTTCTTGCTACAACATGTTCCGGATGCAGCCACATGTGTTTGAGTCGCTACATGAGCGGTTGGTTAGCGGCTATGGGTTGAAGTCTACTAGGAAGATGTCATCTAGAGAGGCTTTAGGCATGTTCCTTTACATGGTTGGACCCCCACAACCTGTTAGGCAGGCTGAGAATAGGTTTGAGAGGTCCATGGCGACTGTTAGCCACAAATTCCACGAGGTATTATCTTGTGTCACTAAGCTAGCCAAAGACATAATTTGCCCGAAGGATCCCACTTTCAGTTCGGTGCACCACAAGGTAGCAAATCATATGTCTGCTCCAGCCTTCAACAATGCAATAGGGGCAATAGATGGAACCCATGTCAAAGTTGTCGTACCTTTCAGTAAGGCTGGCCAATATATTAATAGGAGTAACGAGAAAACGCAGAATGTACTATGCATATGTGACTTTGATCGTCGCTTCACATTTGTTGCTGGGCATTCCTGGATCAGCACATGATTGGACAGTGCTGCAAGAAGCCATTCTCAAATATGGCCCAAATTTCCCCCATCCCCCCAGGTACGGTCTGTGAATGATTGCAATACATATGATAAATTTATATCACCATACAGGGGGATAATTTTTTGTGCTGCTGCTTGGTTCCTTTTTTGTGCTGCTGCTTGAACTTGGGAAGGTTACTTGATCATTCGAATCTCTTAGCTGCACACGCTTAAGTGTTTGCCAATGTCAATGCAGGAAAGTTTTATCTGGTGGATGCGGGGTACCCCAACAGGCCGGGGTATCTATCACCATACAGGGGGGTCAAGTACCGTCAAGCCGCACGGAGACAGGGACCACGACCTTCTGGTATACATGAGGTATTTAACAAAGCACATTCTTCACTTAGGTCGGTCATAGAGCAGTCATTCGGGGTCCTGAAGATGAAGTGGAGAATGCTGTTGGCCATCCCTAGCTATCCTGAGCGTACACAAGCAGAAATTATTCTTGCATGTTGTGGGCTTCATAATTTTATTTTGGAAAATGATGATGACGATGTGGACTTTGCTGTGGCTGGGGCATTTGGAGGAATGACACTGGTCGAAGAAGACGAGAATGATGAGGAGAACACGCGTGAGGCCGATGAAGTTGAAGACGATGTAAACATGAATGCTGTCCGCGATGAAATTGCATATGCATGTTTGTTGGCCGGTAGGCGTCGTTGAGATACCTGTGCTTTATGTCGTATGTGCCATGCGTTGTGCCATCAAAGCGTTTGTATCGTCGTTAATATTTGTTGTTGCGACATGAAGTTTGCCCTCGGAATCTTGAGACTGTGTGTGTTGTGCCGGCATATTTGTTTGATGAACATTTGTGTACAATGAACATTACTTTTGTTGCAAACGAATAAGTTATGTATGATGGGTTGCAATATGTTTGTGTGCACTTAGCAATTTCATTGTTGACTTTGGCTGCTAATTTTTTTGCCAAACATGTGCAAACTTTTGCATGCAAGTTTGAAGCCAAGCAAAAACTCAAAGCACTTGAATTGGACGAGGCTTGCATTCTCAGTGAACGGCGTATGAAACGCCGGCCACGGCGTATAATTACCGAAGGCTACGGCGCTTGCAGTATCCCGAAGGAAGGCAACGCCGTATGGTACGACGGTACTGTGCATACACAGGGCGTATCATACGGCGTTATGTGGCATGAAGCTGTTCAAGTTTGGGTTGCAAAACCCAGGTCGCCGTATTATACGCCGTCGACGACGTAGTATCGTCGTACGTGTTACGCAGTGAGCATGTCAAGAGGATTTCGAGGAAAAGCAGCGCCGTATGAAACGTCGTAGGTACTTTGTGTACCGGCGGAACATACGTCGTTCATAAGTAGCCGCTGGAAAAGTGGTTCGACCGTTTGAAAAGTGGACGCCGTGTTATACGCCGGGTGACTTTTGCGCACGACGTATCATACGCCGCTCGCGGTTTTCAGGGGAGTTGTTGAGTTACGGCTAGTTCTTTGTGTCTAGCCTATATATAACCCCTTGGTCGATTCCGTGGCTGCTCTTTGGACCCCTTACCACCTGATACACCCCTTGAGAGTTGCAAGGAGCCACTTGAGTGAATAGAGATCACTCAGTTAGGCACCAAGGATCAAGGAATTCGATTCAGTCCGTGAGGTTTTGGCACAAGTTTCTCCATTAATTTCATTTGTTTTTTCCATGAAAAATTACATTCATGAGTATACATATGCGCATCAATTAATTTTGTTATTTTCAACACCCGTCCATTGTTTCTTCCTTTCCTTAATCAGAAATACGTGTTCATAATTATGTGCTCATGCAGATCTATCTCTATATTAAAAATTGTAATAGAAACTAATTGTTGTTGTTGTAAAAAATACTGAGCTGAATAGGCATTGTGCTATTTGACCACTACATATTTGTTTTCACATAGTATCTACCATTATTAGTACTACATCTGAATTTTTCCATGCTGCTGTATTAATATTTATGTGCACGTGTAGAGAATCCGATTTGACAGGTAAGGTGTGGACTGTGCTAGTCGAATGCCGCTTGGAAGGAGCCATAAAATACATTTGTGCTCAAATGGACAAGGCCGCCATGGCAAGTATCAAAGATGGTGCAGGATTTGAGCAGCGGGACTACATGAGCCGCGCGCTTGCCTCCATGTCGTCTCGGTGGGTCCCACCAGTCGGCGCCCAGATTCAGATGTGCTCTTGAGTTCTTGAAGAACAAGCAAAATTTTTCTTTTTAATCTCTGCATGAACCTTGTAACTAGTCTTTCTCCCTCATATGAATTTCAAATTAGATCATTTTTCCCTAAAAATTCCTAAAATCATGCTCTATCAATTTACAAAACTTATTAAGGCTAATATTTTGAAAAATTTTCTCGTGTTAGTCAGTTCAAACAATATAAATAAATGACAACTACAATCAATATTTTTATACACAAAATGATGTCAAATGGAAAAGTGATGAATACCAAAGTTTCACAACTCATCAAGATCTACAAACTTTATTTAGGTCTTTTTGTCATTTTCAAAAGTGGTAATAACATGAAGTACAAATTTGACAAGTCTCTAACATTGTTTCTTAAGCTATCTAGGTGAATCTAGGATTAATGCCCAACGTATACTACATCTTTTGAAAATGACAAAATGACCTAAATAAATATTGTAGATCTTGATGAGTTATGAAACTTTGGTATTCATCACTTTTTCATTTGACATCATTTTGTGTTCAAAAATCTTGCTTGTAGTTGTCAATTTTTGTAATTCAAAATTTGGATTTTTCAAACTTTGTCAAACGGATCAATGACTTAAATAAAGTTTGTAGATGTTGATGAGTTCTACAACTTTGGTATTCATGACTTTTCATTTGAAATCATTTATTACCCCAAATAAATTTGTGAATTTCTCAAATGTTGAAATCTGAAAATTAAATATTCAAAGCTAACTCGTATGTGGAAATGACCAAAATAAAAGTTGTAGATCTCGATAATTTGTAAAACTATTGTATTGACAACTTTCTCATTTGAAGTCGTTTTTGATGTCTTAGAATTTAAATATATTTGAACCATTAAAAGAAAATAAAAAGATATAAATATCTGGGTATATAATTGTGTGTTGGGCCGTGATCAGCATGCCCAAAGGTTTCATCGAGGGCATGTGGTACCACAAGGTTGACCTCACCTCTATGACGCGTGGGTCCAATAATGGTGGGGCCCATGAGCGAGTGACTGATAACTAATAGAAAACGCGACGAGTTGACCATCGCCAACAAACAGAGTTCAACAAACTGATGAACAAACTAGCAGTTCAACAAACACAAATTAAGCAGTTCTTGACACACATTATTACAGAGGAACAAACTAAGCCGTAGTCGCCCCAGGAGTCCCACCGCTGGTTCCGTCGTCATCGTCGCCGCCGGCGCCATCGCCTTCGCCGTCGTCGTCGTCGTCGTCGCCGCTGGCATCCTTGACCATGGGGAGCTTCTCAAGCTCTTCAGCCAAACCATAGATCCTGAAGGCGAAATCCTTGACGGTCGAGTTCTTCGGATAATCTGGTGCCTTGATGCCGAACGCAGTGGCCACACCGCGAAGCTTCGTGAACGCTTCGCGGAGCATTTTGCCGCTCCAGATGTTGTCGGCGATGATCTCCGCCGCCTTGGCCTGCCGCTTCTCCGCCGCCTTGGCCTCCTGCTCCTCCTTAGCCTTCTTCCGACGGCTGTCGTCGTCGTCCTCCTCCCTTCCCCGCTTCATCGACGACAGGTCACTCGACGATGCCATGCCGCCGCCACTCTTCTTGGCCTACTCTCCCTGCTCGCCGCCGCTCTCCCCGCTCGCCTTTGCCGCCGGTCTGTGTGTTGGACTGGGTGATGAAAATGCCAACCGTCTGGAAGCGAACCGTCTGGCTCCCCACTACTCTTGAAGCGGGAGGCCAAGGCGGGGGGAAGCGAACCGTCTGGCCGGGGGGAAGCGAACCGTCTGGCTCGTCTGGAAGCGAACTGTCTGGCTCCCCACTAGTCTTGAAGTAACTGGCCGGGGGGAAGCGAACCGTCTGGCTCCCCACTATCCACATCAATACAATTGGTATAAAAAATATCCAAAATCAATACAATTGGTATAAAAAAGTTTCAAAAGCAAGAACAAATAACTACTAGTTGCTGAACGGTAATTGTAATTCTTTATATGGCTATAATATATGAGGTTCCAAGATCGATTCTGGAGTCCGCACCTTTTTTCCTCTAATTTTTTGTTTTCCTCTATTTTTACATCCAATCAATACAACTTTTTTAAATTTTGTCCATGAATGTGGTTGTAGGGTTTCCTCATTTGTCAAGAAACTATCTTCCACAATGCAATTTTATATTCTAGTATCCCATGACTCACTTGTCTCTATAACAAATGGTCTTGGACTCTTGGTTTGCATGAAGACTTGGTGTCTTAGTTAGGCTTGGTTTCTTACTCCCTCCGTCCCATTTTATCTGCATTTTTAGCATTTGGAGTAACAGCATAGTATTGATATGAAATGACAATATTACCCCTTTTGCTTGTGCCTGATGGACAACTAATGTAGTGTTTAGTGAAGTTGCAATGGCACTTTCGTGGTACCCTTTTCATATGTTCCTATGTTGAATTGACGAGTCAAAGCATTCATATTTTGATGAATTGGGCTGTGATGGGCCTTGGATGGGCTAAAAATACAAATTGGGACGGTGCCATTCGACAGGTGGGACCCACTGCGTGCGCAGCAGGATGGAAAACTCAGCACGTTTTCTGCCAAAAAAATTTCACATCGCGCCAGATTAACCCTACAAATTTCGTGGCCTCATCCCCACGTCCCCCTAAACCACGCGCGGCAGCTATCCGACGACCATTGTTACGAATTCAGGCCTTCGGGAAGGCGACGACGAAGGGAAGGAGGAGGCCGGAGGGGGAGGACGTTTCTTCTCTGCCCTAGCGCGAGAGTCCATCCATGTCATCTCCTTCCAAGGCCGACGATGGAAAACCCATGGAACTACGAAATGGGGTCAAAGTCTGGGAAGCCGAACTTGTTGACGAAAACGGTATCAGGTGCGTATCGGCCGCATCTACACCTTGTAGTGTTTCCTGGCTTTCTGGAGAAAACTGTGTCCAGTAGATACGTTGTTCCCTCCATGCAATCGATTTGATATACCTCTAAGCCCATCTAGGGTTCTCAATGAATCGATGTTGCCGCTGTCGTTCTTCAATTAGCGCATCTTATAAAGATCACTCAGTTAGGCACCAAGGAATTCGATTCAGTCCGTGAGGTTTTGGCACAAGTTTCTCCATTAATTTCATTTGTTTTTTCCATGAAAAATTACATTCATGAGTATACATATGCGCATCAATTAATTTTGCACATGTGGCGCGCAGCTACGGTGGAGGCGCGCGGCCGGGGGGAAATTTCGGCAGCCTGACGGCGTCGCGAGGGAGAAAACGCGCCAAGACTTAGCCAAATTTCGCGCTCGACGCGCGGCTGCCTTATATACCAGAGGGCCACAGAATAAATAGTACGGGCGGTTTCTGATACAGCCGCCCCTACTATTATTTTTTGGTTTATTTGTAATAAAATTATTAAATCAACATTATTAAGTGTTTTTGAGGTACAAAATGATAAAAAAACTTATGTAAATATAAAAATATACATGTGGAGCCTTCATTGAAGCTACCACCATAACCCAAGTGTTTTCCATGTATAACGCCCCATATTTTGTCTCGCGCACCACGAAAAAATTATAATAATGCTAATAATTGTCCGAAAAATGTGGGGGCTGGTGTGGGATCATATTTTGGCTATAAATGACTGCCACAAAAATCTCAAGCCATTTCAACAAAGTTGGAGTGCACTTGCTTCACAAGGATATATGGAGCCTTTAATTGAACCATGTCTCTACACTAGGGTTCTTAGGGATTGTGGGGTCCAAGTTGTAGTCTTAGATGGCGAGTTTTGATGATAAATGACAATACCATCTATGTGACTAACATGTGCTATGAAGGTTTTATTCTATATTTGTTTAAGTCGCATGGAGAGTATGAAAGGAGGCCCCTCAATTGGACGCAAATCGGATATCTCATGAAGGTTTAAGTCACAAGGAGATGAAGGACACTTGGTTTAGTTAGGTTTTCTAGTTTTCTAGATAGATCGTACTATTAAGGGGGGTTTCTAAGTTAGTAGCTTGATCAAAGCTAGGCTTATGCTTGAGTTAGATGCACACATACCAAAACCTAGCCCAAAACATCCCAAATATATCCTAGATCAAGTTTGAAGCCAAGCCAAAACTCAAAGGACTTGAATTGGACGAGTTTTCAACATTCAGCGCACGGCGTATGATACGCCACCAACGGCGTACAATGAAGGAAGGCTACGGCGCGTGAAGGAACCCGAAGGAAGGCTATGGCGTATGATACGCCGGTACTGTGTGTACACGGGGCGGATCATACGGCGTAATACGGCAGGAAGATGTTCAAGTGTACCAAGGACACCGTACTATACGCCGCTCACGGCGTAGTATCGGCGTACGAGTTACTCAGTGAGCATGTCAAGAGGGTTTCGAGGAAAGCGATCGCCGCATTATACGCCATGTGTACTTGTGTACCGGCGGATCATACACCGTTCATAAGTAGCCGTTGGAAAAGTGTTTCGACCGTTGGAAAAGTGGACGCCGTATTATACGCCGAGTCACTTTTGTGCATGGCGTTTCATACGGCGGTGGAATATTCGCCGGGCCCCACCTGTCCTATATATGCGTTCGCTGTTTGACCTAATCGCGTTCACTTTTGACCAACCGCCCGCTGCCTCCCGCCGCTCCCGACCCCGCGCGCCGCCAGCCCGCCGCCGCCGGTCTCCCCGCGCCGCGCCGCCGCTCAAGCGCCGCCCCGCCGCCGCGCAGACCGCCCACCGGCCCTTATCAGCCCGCGCCCTCCCTAGGTCCCGCGCGCCCGTGCCCTAAGCGCCGCGCCCGTGCCCTAAGGCTACGGCGCGTGAAGGAGCTCGAGAAGAAGAAGCGCGCCTCGTTCCTCTGGTCTCCTTCTCCGCGCGCCCAAGCCCCTGTCCGAACTCGCCGTGGTGAGAATCGGTTTCCCCCTTTTCAAATCCAATCAAGGGTGTACTTACGGCGTGCATAAACTCGCCGTGGTGAGAATCGCTGTCATGAATTTGTGACTCTGAGTTCAATTCCTTCCAAATTCATATGAAATTTGATGAATGTGCCCCAATCCAATTTCATCTAGGGTTCTATTCAAATCATGCCATGCAATTTGTGTGCCTTAGAGTTCAAATTCTCACAAATTCATAAGCAATTACTTGGTGTCTTGATCTATCTCTAGTGCCTAAACTTCATGATCTCGAGTTCATCAATGACATATCTATGTTTCAGTGATCAAATCTCTGCCAAATTCATGCCTAGCAGCATATGCACTTCTTTTTGCTAAGTAGACTGTGGCCAATGCTTAGTGCATCCTAATTTGCTTAGCGAAGTTTTTCATATGGTCAATCTATGCCAAATCTTGTCATATCATTCTAGAGTTCTTGCTTAGGCTCATATCTTTCTTCCATACTCTTGTCGCTCATTCCAATCTTTATCAACAGATGACGAAGAGAAAGGGAAAGGAGATTGCACCCCAAAAGACCAAGAAGAAGAAGACTCGCGAGCAGCGCGAGCTTGAGAGAGTCCTGGCAGTCCCAGATACCCACCAACAGCGTCCTCTCCAGATCGGAGGCAGTCCGAGTCAGGGGGAGGCAGGGGGAGCACAGGCTGGGGGAGCAGGTTCAGGGACAGCAGAGACAGAGACAGAGCAGACAGAGGAGCCCCAGCTTCGACGCTCCGGCCGCGCTCGTACTACTCCGAGCACCGCCACTCGCCAGGGTCCTCGGACTCGAGGTGGCGGTACCCAGCGCGGCCGTCGAGGGCAGAGTCCCCAGCTTGAGGAGCTAGCAGAGGTGCACAGGAGGGACCCTCAGCCAGGAGAGCACCCAGAGGTCGCTCAGTTTCGTTTGGTGGATCTCACCAACGTCAGAGCCGGCCACATCAAGAGGATGCGTCTATCTCAGGACATTGATTGGTTTGTTCCTGTCAGAGAGCCCGGGGTTGATCAGCGCTTCTGGACTTATATTCAGCACAGTTTCTACCTGTCATATCACAAGAGGCGCATCAGTCCGTTTGAGCACCGTCGGATCGACGTGGATCGTATCCGGGAGGCAGCTGGGGAGGACGTCAGGCCATTCTTTGAGGCACAGCCAGGACTGATAGATTTGCTGAGCCACAATGGCTACATTGAGGAGTGGATCCGAGTCTTCTACTCCACTGTGTGGATCTCCCCGGATCGTGAGTACATGATCTTCATGTTTGAGGGGGAGAAGCACAGACTGACGGCACAGCAGCTCAGGGAGTTCTACGGGTTGCAGCAGTCCGAGTACCGGATTCACGAGCAGGCTCACCCTGGTGCCACTCCTCCCCGCTGCAGCCAGCTTGGGGGTGTCTTTCCTACAGACGATCAGGTCGCGATACTCTTTGACCCCCCGCTGATCCCTGGCGCCCCTCGAGTCCCAGATGCCTTGACTCAGTTGGCCTACGCCCTTCTCCGCACTACTCGAGTCTCACTCCTTCCGAGGTCAGGCTACGGAGAGGCAGTCTCGTCAGTTCAGCAGTGGCTCCTGGCAGCGTTGCTCACAAAGACCCGGTTCGACATCGCCGACTTCCTGATTTGTGAAATTCAGGACGTCATCTCTGACGGGTTGCCAGCTGGACGCCGGATGGTCTACGGTCACATTCTCTCTCGGATCTTCTCGACCTATCGACCACCCCGCTTCAGAGAGCTCTACGAGTCGACACCTTCTCGCTACGCCACCTACGGTCCGGCGAAGCCGGATGACAGACGCCGGGGCCGTAGGGCTATGAGGCAGGCTATAGAGCAGATGGCTCCAGAGCAGCGAGCAGAGGCAGCAGAGGAGGACAGTACCTTAGCTCAGGCAGAGGCTCAGTTACCTCAGTACTTCATGGTCTCCAGTGACAGCTCTGAGGACAGCGACTTCGAGCTTCCGCCGCTCTCGCCTCCTCCTCTTGCTCACGACGCCGAGGCAGGACCTTCAGCTCCACCACCTCCACCGCCTCCGGTTGTCTCAGAGGCCGCAGTGACCCAGCCGACAGAGCTCACAGCTATTCTTCAGTCACTAGCGGCGACCCAGGCAGCCCAGCTCGAGCAGTCCCATCGCTTAGAGGAGCAGCAGGCAGAGTTGAGGCGTCAGCAGGTCCAGCAGCAGGAGTCGTCCCGGAGGGAGCAGCTAGCTCTCCAGAACGAGCTCGCTCGTCAGGTGTCCCGGCAGACGGAGATGATGAACATGATGCTACAGCAGCAGCAGGCCACCGCTCTAGCCCTTCAGCAGCAGCAGCACACCTCAGCTCTGATGTTCACCTGGCTGCACGGGACGATCGGCACCTTGTACGACCACGCAGGACTTCCAGCTCCAGTGGTGCCCGATCTTAGACCCCCGGTGACGGCCTCTACTCCTCTACCAGCTTCAGTTGGCGGGTATCAGGTGACTCCTATTGCTACCTTTCCGATCTCGCCGCTGATCCAGACCGGGCCGTTCCCTCGTCCAGTCCTCTCCCCAGAGCCAGTGCAGCAGCAGCCGCAGCAGCAGCAGCAGGAGGTTCCCCAGAGCCCGAGCCTGTTCTCAGTTGCTCACCAGCACGCTCCAGTCAGTTCAGGGCTTCTTCTCTTTGAGTCGTCACCTCAGCCGACACTCCCAGTTTCGACCACTCCAGTCCAGCCGGTCACTGCTTCTTCTTTCGAGACACCCGACTCTACACTTCAGTCGGTGACCGCACAGATCGAGCAGGAGTTGATGGCTGCAGAGGACCCCCTTGCTTCGACTTCGTCCGGACTCCCGACGGCTTCTGCTTCACTTCCAGCCGAGTCCGAGACCGCCGGCACTGCTTCCGACTCCGACACCAACGAGGACATCGACAACGACCAGTACACGACAGTGCCTCGTCGTGCGGAGACTCCTCCAGCCTCTACGCCTCCAGCGCAGGACCCTTGAGGACCTCCTTTTGGTGCTTAGATGCCAAAGGGGGAGATAGATAGGAGGGTTAGAGATAGGGGGAGCTTGGGAGGGAGTGTGTTGCTTCTTTATGTGTTTTCTGTGTATGGACATGTTATTTGGATCTTGAGCGTGCTTGTGTTTTGACATGTCTATATACCTTGTGAGTGGTTTGCTTAAGTAATGCTTGTTTAGTTAGGTTTTCTAGTTTTCTAGATAGACCGTACTATTAAGGGGGTTTCTAAGTTAGTAGCTTGATCAAAACTAGGCTTATGCTTGAGTTAGATGCACACATACCAAAACCTAGCCCAAAACATCCCAAATATATCCTAGATCAAGTTTGAAGCCAAGCCAAAACTCAAAGGACTTGAATTGGACGAGTTTTCAACATTCAGCGCACGGCGTATGATACGCCACCAACGGCGTACAATGCAAGAAGGCTACGGCGCGTGAAGGAACCCGAAGGAAGGCTATGGCGTATGACACGCCGGTACTGTGTGTACACGGGGCGGATCATACGGCGTACTACGGCAGGAAGATGTTCAAGTGTACCAAGGACGCAGTACTATACGCTGCTCACGGCGTAGTATCGGCGTACGAGTTAC
The DNA here is from genome assembly GCA_004135705.1 of Alloteropsis semialata. Classification (NCBI taxonomy): domain Eukaryota; kingdom Viridiplantae; phylum Streptophyta; class Magnoliopsida; order Poales; family Poaceae; genus Alloteropsis; species Alloteropsis semialata. Next base: position 52,965,090 of record CM014272.1, read on the forward strand.
TCAGTGAGCATGTCAAGAGGGTTTCGAGGAAAGCGATCGACGCATTATACGCCGGTGGCGGCGTATATGTTTCGGCTGAGTCAGCAGTTAACATGTGGCATATGACCGTTGGAGTTTATGCACGCCGTATGATACGCCGTTTGTACTTTGTGTACCGGCGTATCATACGCCGTTCATAAAAGTGTTTCGACCGTTGGAAAAGTGGACGCCATATTATACGCCGAGTCACTTTTGTGCACGGCGTATCATACGCCGCTCACGGTTTTCAGGGGAGTTGTTGAGTAACGGCTAGTTCTTTGTGTCTAGCCTATATATAACCCCTTGGTCGATTCCATGGCTGCTCTTTGGACCTCTTACCACCTGATACACCCCTTGAGAGTTGCAAGGAGCCACTTGAGCAAATAGTGAAGATCTTGTGAGAGTTTGAGCTAGTTCATCCACTTAGTGTGCATCTAGCTTGAGCTTGGGTTTAGTCTTTGATCAAGTGAAGTCTTGGAGGCCTGTTACCCTTGGAAAATGTGGGGGCTGGTGTGGGATCATATTTTGGCTATAAATGACTGCCACAAAAATCTCAAGCCATTTCAACAAAGTTGGAGTGCACTTGCTTCACAAGGGTATATGGAGCCTTTAATGGAATCACATACATAAATGAAATCACATACATAAATGAAGTCTCACACATAAATGAAATCACATACATAAATGAAGTCTGACACATACATAAGGTATAGTCTCACATACATAAAGGTAGTCTCTCGAACACATCACGTTCAACAACTAGCTATTCATCCCTAACAACTCTCCCCTTGACCCCTTTCCTTTCCCATGGCAATATGTCTTTGGGCAGCTTCTTTTCCACATCTTCGATCTTCTTCGTAAAGTCTGTGTATAGCTGCATTTCAGCATAGTGATTATACTCATCAGGATCGTCCACGCCATCAA
>CM014272.1:52967031-52980267 GCA_004135705.1 Alloteropsis semialata
CACCTCTGCCATTATATAAAATAAACCAAATAACCCTCTAATCTTCATCAAAATTATCCACTATGCCATTATAAACAATAATTAAAATAATCTTATAAATTTGCAACTCAATTACCCACTACGAATACCTAAAAAATTACTTAAATTAATTGTTTTACATCTATATTACACACATATGTCACTATTAAAAATAACATGAGGTAATCCTACATTGGAATCCAAATCACCTTAATTAAAAATATATGCCAATGTAAGATGATAAATCGTGTATTTCATACACTATTTGTATATTATATAGTGATTAAGGTATATACGCATAATGTGCATTGTTATTTATAAATATACAGGTGAAGTGACGACAATATAGAAATCTACGTTAAAACTATAGTTTAAACTTAGGGTTCATTAAATAATTTCAAGGCATACATGTGATGCAAAGTGAAAATTTAAATATTTGTGTATGAAAACATTATAGAGTAATTACTAACAAAGATCTATCACAATCAGATGAAAATAATAAGTATATATCTATATAGGTATTGTGTTTGAATATTTAAACAAATGAGGGATAGCTCATCATAGTTTGGTAGAAATGTAGCCTTAATTTTTTATTTGGAAACTCTGCATTAGTTATCACGAGACACGCTAGAAAAAAGACAAATTCTAAAAATTCTCATAAAAATCAGAAACATCAATCATGTAAACTCTAATAACCATAGTCATTGGTCTATTATATTTTTAAAAAGTTACCCACCACTATCATTATAAAAGTATTATAAAATTAATTCTAAAAATATATCTAAATTATCGAGCTATGTCATTATAAAAAATAATTTAAATTAATTTCATAATTTTTATCTAATTTACTCATGCATATCATTATAATGGATAACTTAAATTGATATTCAAAATTTGTATCTAAGTTACCTACGTATGTTGTTATTAAAGATAACCTAAACTAAATACCTAAATCTTAATCTAATTATCTTCATGTGTATTCTACCGAAAAGTCCAAAAGTAAACTGATATATGATTCTAAATTACGGTAATTTATCAGTTAACATAGAAATAATAAGTTAAGGTATATACACATCATAAGTGTCACCATATAGACCATTTATACATGTACTAGCAACCTTGCCGTGTGTTGCTACCGATGAAGACCGTTATATCATTTTTTCTAAGCAAGTTAAAGTAATTAATTTGATTTTTCTAATCTGATTGCGGTATACAATGGACTACTCCTAATCTGATCAGAGGACAAGATGAAGCATATCTAATCTCATCGTGAGACGTATATGACAGACCGCTGAAACGTTTCTTTCTTTAGAAATAGGTAAAGATATATATAGAGAGAGAGATAGAGAGGTAGAACATAAAGATTGATGGGTTCAGTTAGGACTCTAATCCAATTAGAAAACCGATGCCGACATTTAGAACCGTGGTTACAGTTCGTCGCAATAGGTGGGACCCACCTGTCAGGATGGACAAAAAAAGGAAGAAACAATCCTCTCTTTAGAAATTGATAAAGATATGTGAGGAAGTAATAAAAAATATTGATTTTTATGTTAAATATAATGTATGGAGGCACGATACAAAGTGTAAGAATTGCGAATGTGGATGAAAAAGTGTATAGAGTAATTACTAATTAAAAATAAATTTCAAATAGAAAATAATAAGTACACATCTTTATGAGTATTATGTTGAACTATTGAAAGAAATGAAAGAGTAGTATGTAAACAATTTTGATTATTAGGTAGGAGTTTAATTTTTGAATAATTTTAAATATAATAGCTTTTACAAATATTAGCCCGTGCGGGAGCACGGGTTGATGGACTAGTTTTACAAAATAGATATCTTCCATTTAAAAAATGAAATAATGTTATAATATTTCAAAATAAAAAAATAAAATTTTATTGTAACTTTTAATATTTATACTGCCGAATGTAACTTTATTGTCGTGCAAATTAATTAAAAATGTTTGCACGTTGGCGTCGTCATTCTGCTTTGCCGCTGCATTCAAACTTTTGTATATCTTTTCTGTACAAATTCACATTCTAGTACCGTCTGTAATTTTTCGCTCGATTCTTTGACAGTGGGTCGTTAGGCTTTTTGCAAACGCTAAATTAATTTGCTGTTGGACGATGCATTATTGTCGCCTTGTCGGACTGTGGTAGCAGCTAAAGAAAAGGTAAAAACGTGAGCACGGCTGGATCGGACTCTGTTTCCTTTGGACACGCGTCTCTTTGTTCGTTTTGAATGAAACTCAGGCCTCACGCAACTCGAACTCGAATCCGATTTCGCAAAGAAGCCGCGTCCCTGCAATCCGCGCGTCGGATCCACGCGTGGCGCCAAACTTCCAACCACATCTCGTCTATATAAGCAAGAAGCATCCCAAAGCCAGCAGCATTCAACTTCACATTGCCCGAACCCAAGCGCGTCGATCTCCATCCCACATCCACCTCGCAAGTCGCGATCCCTGTTCGGCCGGAGCCCTAGACGTTGGCCTGAGCTGATCATCAGTAGCAGTTCGTCGGCGAGGACGATGGCAGTGGCGGTCAGCAGCTGCTGGGACGGCGGCAAGGCCGCGCACCTGATGGTGACCGCGCTGGCGCGGCCGTGGTGCGCCCGGCGCCCGCCGCGCCCGCCGCCGGCGAGGCGCTCGGTGGCGCCGTGGGAGAAGGCCTTCTGCGAGTCCCGCGGGGTGCCGTGGCGGAAGGTGACGGACCCGGACGTGGGGCTCAACGCCGACCCCGAGGGCGGCGTCGCGCGCTGGGACGACTCGGGCGCCGTCGAGGCGCTGCTCGCCGCCAAGAAGCGCTACTGGGCGGAGATCAACGGCGGCTTCAAGGCCACGCCGCCGCCGGGGCCCGGCATGTACTGCGACGTGATCGTTGACGGCGGCGAGGGCGGCGTGGACCCGGAGCTGGACGCGGAGTACGAGGCGGCGCTGCGCGCCATGGAGGTCGCGTGGGAGGAGAACGCCAAGCTGCAGCAGGACAAGCTGCGGGACGACTTCGTGCCGGTGGCCACCGGCTGGGACGTCGACGCTTGACAAGAAGCTTCGTTCTGTACATGATTCTTGAAGGAGCTCTGTCGCTTGGTCGCAGCACACAGATAGCTAGTGTTCAAGAATCAAGCAACCGCCGATTTGATTAATTCTTTTCGCTATGCATGCACGCACATTGTGATGCATGTACTTGTGTGTAACTACTAATCTGCCCCCTATCTGTGGGCTAATCCAAAGAACGAAAGGTTTATGGTTCTCTCTGGGTAAAACATATATAGTTGCATCTAGTTGATTGATTCTCTTGTTCATCGCGCATCTTTTTAGGGATCGAAATTGAGTGACAAAATCACAAAACTAGAGCGGATTGTAAATCCCACATGTTCTTCTGTCTATGATTGTATTTGCTGGTAATTGTGGTACGGTTGATTATTGAATCGTATTACTCGGCCTCGGCCCGTAAGATGAATGATCTGATTTCACAATCGACAATCGTGTCTTCCTGATGCATGTTGCATACTGTTACGTAGTTGATCGACTAGCTATCTGCCACGTTTCTAGGGAAATTATTGTTTTGATGAAATCAGAGGTTCATAACCTTCAGATCTTGGACCTTCGAGTGTACTTGAGCAATCACCTTGACCAACGAGTTGAGGAACACATCATATCATGTGCAGGTGAGGAACTGTGGGGGTAACGTCCGGGTCAACGGCAGCCAACAAAGCGACGACGACATCCCCCAGCCGTCAAGATCGCGCTCACCGTTGTGCTCAACCGGGAGAGGACACACTGCAAGACAAGCTGACGAGCAGGGCACATAGTGGTAATAATATTTGTAGTATAGAAAATAGCTGTAGTTGAATACACTGCACATATAGTGGTAATAATATTGTATAATTGTAAAAGATGACACATCATGATGTCGGCTGTTCTAGATTGTACTCCCTCCGTCCTAGAAACAATGCAATTCTAGCACAATACCATGTTTTAGTATATCGAGTTTGACCAATTATAGGTAAAAAAAAGTATCAATATTTTTTATATAAAATAAATATTATTAGATTAATTACAAAATGTACTTTCATAACAAATTTATTTTGAGCCATAATTATGAATATATTTCCCTAGAAACTTGGTTAAACGTGAACCATTTAAACCAACACGCAACACGTAGTTGCATTTTTTTTTGGGGACAATGGAGTACTGCTCTTCTTCTTGACAAAAAACGTGACAAAACACCATCGCTAAAAAACTAAGCACAATAGTTCTTCTGTCGTTCTTTGTTTGCTATCTCATCGATAAATACGATGAGTCACACTTTTTTTTTCGAGCATCAGTACTTGTCCCTATGCTATCAACGGGTTGGAAGACTTTGGGTCTGTTTAGATTGGTGAGAAACTTTGTGAAATTTACTGTAGCAAATTTAAATCGAAGATTAGGAGGACTAAATATGATCTAATTATAAAACTAATTACACAGATGGATGGGAAATCGTGAGACGAATCTATTAAGCTTAATTAATCCGTTATTAGAAAGTGTTTACTGTAGCACGACATTGTCTAATTATGGTCTAATTAGGCTTAATAGATTCGTCTCACAATTTCACCCGGGGTTATGAAATGGGTTTTGTCAGTTATCCACGTTTAATACTTCTAATTAGTATCCAAACATTCGAATTTATTGTAGCGATGAAAAAAGTTAACGAACTAAATGTTCTTCTGTCGTTCTTTGTTTGCTATCTCATTAATTATTTTAATCTGACTTTCGCAAAAAAATATATTTTAATTTGAGACGCCAAGTTCTTCATCATTTTTGTTTAGAAGTCAACTACAATCTCACCGCAAAGTTGTATTGTACTCCTCCGTACTCAAAATTAGGGGCTGTTTGGATCCCTAGCACTAGCACTAGCACTAAAGGGAATCTTGTATGTATGGAGTACTAAATAAAGTCTATTTGCAACAACCTCTTCACAGATGGGGGTAAATTTTTGAGACGAATCTAATGACCCTAATTAATCCATGATTAGCTACAGTGACGCTACAGTAACTATCATCTGTTCATACGGTCAAAGGCCTCATTAGATTCGTCTCGCGAATTAGCGCAGAGGCTGTGGAGCTGGTTTTGTAAATTGCCTTTATTTAATACCCCTAATTAGTGGTCAAAGTTATAAACAGTAACTAGCACTAGCATTAGCAGTGGCCTCCAAACAGCCCCTTATAGTCGTTCTAAGCAATCGCTTAGTTGTCGAAACTCAAGTCGTCCTGGACGTCTTTACCCGAACGGGCGTGTTCGTTTGGGGGATCAAAAAATTGATCCCCCATTAAATGCATCTTTGACCATTAATTAAGGGTATTAAATAAAGCCAGTTTACAAAACTACCTCCACAATCCCTGTCAAATTCGCGAGACGAATCTAATGAGGCCTTTGACCGCACGATTAGATGATGATTACTGTAGCATTACTGTAGCAAATTATGGATTAATTAGGTGCAGTAGATTCATCGCGCAAAGTTGCACTCATCTGTGAAAAAATTTCGCAAATAAACTTCGTTTAGGGCTTCATGCGGGCGACAGTAATCCGGATCAATTTTTTGATCCGGCCAAACGAACACGGTTGTTTTGGCTTTCCGCGCCCTGCAACTCGCTTTGATTTCTGCGTCTGCATTGAAACGGCGCCGCGCGAGCTGCCGAGCTCCCAATAAACGTACGCATTCCCATTCAGACTTTAAACAGACCCTCTCTCGTTCGCTCACGCAAGCAACCACTCGTATGCTCGCCTTTTCTCGCTCACTCGTCGCCATTGCTCGTGTGCGCGCTCGCTCGCCGACGTTGCTCACGCGCCGCCCTCGCTCACCGCCGTCTGCCGTCGCTCGCGCGCCGTCCTCGCTCGCTCGCCGCGCATGGAAGGCAAGGTCTTGGAGCATGACATGCAAAAGAGCAAAAAACAAAAATGCACGGCAAGGGGATCGAACAAGCGACCTCGTACTCAGAACCCACTGCACTAGCCACTCATGTGGAGAGAGGTTGTCGAATGTAAGTGGCTCCACGGCAAACACGGAAGAATAGATCTAAATTAATTACTATGCTAAATAGAACCTTATTAAAGCCGCGGGGAATCTCGGCCGGGAGACGGCCACGTTAGCGAAAAAATTTACAGCCATTCGATTTACTCATCTATGGCAATGTTTACTCCTCTCGGAATATTCTCTAGATGCCACGCTCGCTCTCTGCTCTGTGTATGCGTCGTCCGCCCTCTCGCGAAACGTCCAGCGGTGGTTGCAACGGAGCAGCGACGACGGCGGGCGACGCACGAGGGTGCGGCGGTGGCCAGCGTAGGTCTGAAGCGGGCCTGGGAGCCGCGTGCCTCGCCGGCGCGCGTGCACGCCGCTCCGCTCGCTCGTCGCCACGACCTCGCCCCCACGGCATCGGACGAATCGGGTGCCGTCGAGTCGCCGGATCTAGGGACGCAGAGCCCCTTCGTCTCTCTCCAGCACTACCTTCCAAGATGTCTGCTCGTCGCCCCTCCCCGCTTTCCCTCCGCCCCTCCAGCGTTGTGCTGCTGCCGCCGTCGCCGCTGCCGAGCCCGTGGTCCTCGTCTTCCTCTCACGGCAGCTGACCGCCGCTCCGCCCGGGTCTGCCTTCCCCACACCAATCTCCCTGGTCGGGCCACGTGCGGGCAGGGCATGGCCGCACCATAGCGGCACGGGGGCAGTGGCCCTGGCGCAGGCCGGGAGCCCGGGACGCCGTCGTGGCCACCGGATCCGCGTGTTACATCATCGCCTCAAGCCCAGCCTCCTCGAGGACTCCGCATCCGTAGCACTGCCCGTCTACGCCGCCGCCCCGCCCCCGTCCTCGCCGGCTCTCGGGGCGCCATCCACCGGGCGCTCCCGTCGTGTCGCCCCGCCGCTCCGCTTGCTCGACGCTGCCGCCTGAGCCGAGCCGCCGCTCTGAGGTCGGGGCTGCTGCTTGGCCCTCCATGCACCGCGCAGCCGCCGCGCTGGAACCGCGAGGAGGGGGCAAAGCGAGGCGGCGCAGGGGAGGGAGCGCGACGACGGGGCACAGCGAGGGCGGCGCGTGTAAGGTCGCCGTCCTCAATCCGCCTTCAATTCCGGCCAGAGCCGTGGACCTCCGTCGCCGGTGAGAATACAAACGGACTCCTCTCGACCTCCTCTCCCTGTTGCGCCACTCGCCTGAGTTGCTAGGCCGCCGGACCGCCGCCGATTTAACCAGCCAGATGCCCCTCCGCCATGGCTGAAGCTCTTTTGAGCTTTTGCAAATTGGCCCTCTAGGAACTATGTTATTTCTTTGGTTTGCACTCAGTGAAGACTAATGTACATCTTACAATCATAATATCAGTGAAGACTAATCTAGATCTTACTTCTAACATTTGGATTTTAACAAAAGATTTACAATCGCAATCACAAGTTGAAACAAGGCTGTGTACTATCCACTACCAACTTGCTTTCTTATGGAAGATGTCACTAATGCCTCAGAATAGGCCTTGCCATGTTTATTTGCTAGATGGTTAAGAAAGAAGAGTATGAGAACATTATGCATTCTATCTACGTGCCTACAATCTATCCTGCAAGCATTATTGATAAGCTGCTATATAAATTAAGCACCCATGGGTGATGTGGCACTGCTTGAGAGGAGGGCAGCAGGGTGCTGTGTTGGTAAGCTGCCCATGGCCATAATGCTCACATTGTGAATAGGATCCCATTATGTCTCCCACAATTTGCTAGCTATGTGTCATGCTCACATTGTGAATAGGATCCTGCTGCCTTATTCAAAGTGAGGGGCCGTGATTTTTTCCCTTAGGTTGTGCCCCTCAATATTGTGGTGCTCTTTTTTGTTGGATTGATTTAGTGCAGTAGCTGAGATGAACCCTGGAAGCTTGTCCAGAGACATACCGACATAACATCTTCAAATCTTTTTGTTTACTTAGTGTAGTAATTGACTATTTTTGTTTTCCATTTTATTTGCCTAGAAACAAAAAAAAAACCTATACTGTATTGTGGATGAACCTTGCAACCTGAACAATTCCTCTCTTTAGTAAGCAGAGTATGAATTTAATGCACTTTACAATTACCACAGGTACCAGATGATTTCCTGTTTGCTTAGCTAACTATGAACAAGGATGGTGCCATGACAAACAATTTTTATATGAAAACATTGGAAACTGAGGTTTGGTTACCTTATTTGGGACAGAAAAAAACAAGGTTCACCACATCAGATCATGCCTTAGGCAGGCCACCAGAACCGAAACAAAGTTGGATAATATATATCTACATGCTTCATAGATACAAATACATGCTCATTTTCCTATATGATCTGCAGACAAAAGTTTCACCCCCCCCCCTCTCCTAATAATTCCTTATGTGAAACTAATTGGTGGTGATGGACCAGTGCTTCTATTAGTCCAAGTGTTTTTCTGCTGCGTTTCATATTTGGAAGGTGGATGCAGGATACTAGCTTCTGCTCTTGTGCTCTAACTCCTGTGTCTGCTCTTGCTTGTTCCTTTTAATTCTTTCTACAGATGCTGAGTAAAATTACATTATTGCTTCTGATGCTTGCAATTTTATTCTAGGGTGCACCATTCTACCCTACCCTAAAAAACACTATTAAGCTAATGTACAAAAAACACTGTTAACCTACTATAAACAAGAAATCCTGCTTCATGTATATGTTCTATTTTGAGATTGCAATATGGACATAATGGAACTTTCTATAAAAAAAAGTAATGGTATGCACACCTTCAATTACCATACATCGCGTGTTCTGCTTAAGATTCAATAATGGAAGATGAATTAGACATAGAAAATCCAATTCAAATATCTCAAAATACTTTTTTTTAAAGTTCCTCGGTGTTTGAGTTTCCCTCTTGGGTCTATTGAAAGTTTCAACATGTTTCCTGTAGCTCCAGCAAAGAAGCAAATGTAGTATATGAAGATATTCCCTTCATTCAAAGGGGATAAGTATCTATTGACTTAGTGTTATGTAAGCTTCTGTAGACTTTTGAATATGCTTTGCCCATTGATTTTGCAAACATGTGATTTTTTCCCACTAAACAATATTTTTATTATTAGATGTTCAGGTACCAAAATGGATGGGCTTCATATGTCCTTTTTACAGTATATGGAAGCACCACAGGTATGCTGATCCTTATCTTAGGTTTGTTTACTGAGAATCCATCTACAAGCAAAAAAAAGGTGTTCACTTCTCTAGGGCAGGTGGTATCTAAATTCTTTTAATAAATGTTTTCTGCTTCCTAAAGAAAATGGCATGTTCAGAAGAGAACCTCAAAGAGGTTGAAATACAGCAGCAATTTTTTTTTATGAGCAGATGATGTCCTTGGGTATAGCAATACTTTGCCGTGTGAATGGCATTTGTTGTTTTGTTACCAACGACACAAATGCTGTAGCATAACAGCTGAACTGTCCTTTATGGAAAATATTTTCTATTTTTTCAATTTGCTCCGGTACAATTGCAAATGAGTTCAAACAATCATTTGCATAGCACTGAATGACCTTGTGTTAACATAATGCCTGCAAGACCATATTGCACCTGATACTACTAAATTTTGTATTCTTTTTTCCCCTATCAACACTTTAAAAACTTTTAACCTGTTACCTATATAATATATTGTGATGCCTACCTTTTATCTGCGCATCACTTCCTAACTGGGACATTTGCCTAATGTTTGATTCAAATATTATATAGAACCTAGCTGGGACACTATGCTGCTTCACTTAATTTTGTTACCTTAAATTAATATGATGAAGTGTTTTCCCAAACCACTTGGAAAACATAAATATTTCTCGTGGTTGCATATGTAGCTGGTAATAGATTTTTTTTTACTCCACCTTATTTGTTGCAACAATTCCAAGTCAACTATGCAATGTCCCACACTGTTGCTGATCTGCAATGATTACACAGGATTGCTGATCATTCCATAGGAATAAGGTATAAATATTTTCCACCCTCTATATTCTTTATATTCCTAATTTTCAGCATGATGTTTTTGTTGTTCTCTAACAGGTTGACTGCTCTCTTTCTTCCCTTTTATTCATACCTTTTTTTATCTCCCCCTCCTGCAATTCGTACTATCTTTATTGTTTGTTGTATAGCACAGTGTGTAATGAAGGAACTCAAAAGGTTGTTTTCATTGTTTGTTATACCATCAAGATAATGACGATGTCTTCACATAAAGATTGAAAGAAATAATGGAAAATGCCTAAGCAAATAAGTCTTCCCAGACATACACAGAACTCTGGTTGCCTATAGCTCTTCATCGCTTAAGATTTGTTCCAGTGTTCACTTAATTCACTCAAGATATCGATTAATGACCTAAAAATCTCCTTTTTTTTCTCCTTTTGCGACAGATTATTACACACGTTCAGCAATGGTATGCTTACACGTTGATCCCCGCGCAAATCACTAGTCATTGTAAAGCCGCCCAACTGCTCCGCGAGCTGTGAATCCCTCGTTGACTTCTTCCTTTGCTCCCTCTAGGAAACTCCGTCCTCCGTCTGAAATTGGTGATCCCCTCGATCCGCTCGCGGCAGTCAGCTACCCTACAGGCCTAAGTACACCCCACCGTACCTGCCATGGAGAACCCGGTGTTCACGGCGGAGCTCGACGTCTCCCGGGGATCCACTTACGGTGGGTTCATCTCCGGCGTGCGAAACCACTGGTGCTCCACGCCGGCGCGACACGCCACCTGGAGCTCGCCCTGCTCCGTCGACAGGAATGTTGAGTTATGATCCAAATTGAGTTGCACATTAAAAGGCCGACATCTGACGGAGCGAAGCGGAGGCCCGTCGCCGGAGGCTTGGGCTGGAGGCCCATTGTGGTGCGACCCAGGGACGCCTGGGGGGTGCGGGGGGCTTGCCCCCCACGGCACGGATTATATACCCTATTATGGTTTCTTCTTGATCATTATCTTCTTGTAAGCCGCCATACGGCGGTGTAACCCGACTCTTGATAGTGAAGTGTTGCTGGCTGGCGCTCGTGGTTTTTCCCTTCTGCCTTAGGAGGGTTTTTCACGTTAAATCTAGTATCCCCTGCGGTTTGATCTGTTTACTTTTATCGTTTATTCGTCATTCGTTGAAGAGGACCCCAGGAAAGCACCGTGGTTTGGCGTCACGCTCCGGTGCAGCTCCGGGAAGTCTGTGCTCCTGCGGATACGCGCGGACAAGGGGCGGTGGTGGGAGTTCCGTGGCGAGCGGGTCATAGGCAAAGCGACGCAGCTCGCGTTCCCCGACAGCTACGAGGACATGAAGGAAGCGGCCCAATTAGCGCTGGCGAAGGTCACCCTCGGCAAGGAGGAGCTCGAGGCGGCGGCGGCCGGAGCCAACGCCGGCGGGAGTCAGCAGGTGCAGGAAACCGTGAGGTCGCTGATGGTCACTGCGGTGACGATCTGCGAGGCCATCAGGTTCAGGAGCATCGCCGGCGCGCTTGCGCGCATCATGTTCAACGCCAAGCGGCGCGAGCAGGTGAAGAGCTGGGGGAGCCTGTCCGAGTACTGGCTAGGCGCCGTCCTCTACGGGCAGGCTTTCCTGCCGCTTGTCGGCGCCGACGGCAGCCAGCTGCAGTGCGAGCACATCCCACAGCATCTGCTTGCGCCGGCGAAGATCGACTGCCCCGACCACGCCATGATGGCGCTCGGCGTCGTGCTCAACCGGCAGAGGCAACTGCAAGACAAGCACAAGCAGGCGCTCGACGAGCACTGGCGCGCCGTGCGCGCCCAAGCACGCAAGCTTGACAGGGAGAGGAGCTGATCGGTTGCAGAAGGTACGAAAGCACTGCACTGTGGTCTGTACCATAATAAAAATAGACCAGTATGAAAGAATCGGACGGTTCAGAATTTTTATATACTGGTGAAAACTTGACCTACGGTATAGGTGATATAGGTCGGTGTATAACCTAGTATAGGTATTATTGAAAAAATTATAATGGCACAAATATAATATTATGATAAAATTTTATTGACATAAATATAATATTATTAAAAATATTATAATTGCACAATCGTAAATATTTTTATTAATATAATCGCGACATTCACATTTGCTGGCCTCACCCACGACGGAAGCAAGAGACAAAAATTTGTCAACGAGAGGAGATTACCAAATTGCCCTTCCTCTATACTATATACCACTGAGTAGTAGTATAGGGCACCGTAAAAAACCTCGAAGCAGAAGGTACGAAAGCACTGCACTGTGGTCTGTAATAGAGTGAAGCAGATGTCAGATGATGCTATGAACTTGATGTTTTGTATAACTCGTGTCAATCTTTTTTTTGTATAACTCGTGTCAATCTTTTTTTTCTCTGAAATGTCGTGTGGTTAAATACTCAAATTTGTAGTATCATAAAAGAAACAAATTTACAGTTGCAACTGGAGCAACAATTCAATCAGGTGTTGATATCTTGCCACTTCGTTAAGTTCCAGCCGCAATTGCAAGCAAATTCACATTTGCAAAAGCAATTAACAGGCCTACGGCAGCACCATTTCTTTTTATCTCGCTTCTTATATTGAGAAGGTAGGTGAGAGATGTTGATCTCTATATGGTCGTCATTCAAACGAAGTTTGAGTGTTTGACTGATCCATCCAAGAACAGGGGGATTATCTCGAATCTAGTCGACAAGGCCCAAGCTTCTGCAGATTTTGGGTTAGCCATTCTAGCATAAAGAAGCATATGAAAAAACAAATTGTGACATGTTGAAGAAATTATGCATGCTGTCTAGAATCCAGATTTTCTACTGGACTTTCAAAAGGAGGCGTCAATAAGAACATTTATATTGGGAGGTTCAGAATTAAAATACCAAGTCAAAGCGGTACCATACAATTTACTATGTAAACCCAGTGGTGAGTCAGAGCACACTACTTGATGTTCTCACTTAAATGAGAACATCAACAAATCAGCACCAGCCAACAGTACTTCAGTCTCACAACAAATCAGCACCAGCCACCAGCCACCAGCCAGCCAGCAGTACTTCAGTCTCACAACAAATCAGCACCAGCCACCAGCCAACCGAACAGGCTGTGCTAGAAACCCATCACACTGATCTTTTTTGGAAAATTAGGGACAAGGAAGAGTAAGAGAACGAAGGTGAGGTACATGTCAACATCTAGGTACAAATTAAACATTGTGATGTGGCCACCGACATGTAAAAAAAGTTCGTGAGTTGAGATGAAAAGTAAACTGTTTTAACAGTGACATGAATAAG
>CM014272.1:52981267-53024398 GCA_004135705.1 Alloteropsis semialata
TTCTCACAATTGATTATTCTGCTCAAGTCCTTCGGGCCATATTGTCATCAACTGGGCCGTGGGCACTTCTGCTCATAGGGGCTCAGTAGTATCCTATACAAGATTCAACGAGTTTTTTTTTTTTAATCCAGATTCAAAATTCGTGCCAGGATAAAAGGTGGTGGTGGCCGGCGCAGGTCCCCGCCGGGGTTGCGAGGTCGGACAGGTGGCGGGAGAGGTGGCGGAGGTGCGTGGCTGAGGATTGGAAGAAGACGAGGCTTGGACCATTGTTGGGTTCAAACTTCAAAGCCACCGAGGAGCCCCCGCTACTCGTTTAAACGTCGCGTTAGGCTGGAGGAATAAACGCCAGGTTTCGCTAGCTGGCCATGTCCGATTGTCGTCGATGTGTGATGTATCTGCCCCCCACCCCACCAATCCGATTCATCAGCCTCTCCGATGGCCCCAATCTGAACGGAACGTACGTACCCCGAGTCTGTATCGGAGAAGAAGCCGCGTGGCGTAACCCAACGTGCACTCCACGCGACGCGGCGTGCCAGCCGCCTGCCGCCATGCACTGCACCCCGCCGCCTTCTATATATACGCAGCAGGCGCAACGTTCTATCTCGTCTTCTCTCATCTCCCACACGCGCGCGCGGTCCGGTCGGAGCTTGCATTGCGGCTAGCTGTAGCTGATCGACAGGCCGACGACGGCGATTCCGATGGCGGTGCTCCGTTGGGTCGACAGCAGCAGCAGCAGCAGCAAGGCCGCGGCCCACCACCTGGCGGCGGCGGCAGCGGCGCGCCCGTGGCGCTGCCGGCGCCCGCCGCCGGTGCGGCGCTCGGTGGCGCCGTGGGAGAAGGACTTCTGCGAGTCCCGCGGCGTGCCGTGGCGCAAGGTGATGGACGAGGGCGCGGGGCTCAACGCCGAGGGCCCCGGCGGCCGCGTCGCGCGCTGGGACGACTCGGGCGCCGTCGAGGCGCTGCTGGCGGCGAGGCGGCGGTACTGGGCGGAGATATCAACGGCGGGCTCAGGGCCGCGCGCGGCGCCGCGGTCCCGCCGCTGCCGGACCCGGACATGTACATCGACGTGGTCGTCGAGGGCGGCGGGGCGGAGGCAGAGGACGACTACGCCGAGGTGGAGGCGGAGTACCAGGCGGCTGTGCGGGACATGGAGCGCGCGCGGGAAGAGAGCGCCCGGCTGCGCGCCGCCAAGCTGTGCGACGACTTCGTGCCGGTGGTCACCGGCTGGGACGCGTGACGTGCACCGGTGCATGTCGCCAGATGCATGGAGGAGAGAGCTCATGCACGCATGCATCGCTGTGATCATCTAGCTAGCTGTGCTGCTTTTGATCTCTCGAGGTGTACCCGTCATTCTGATCTGACGCAGATTATGGATGGCGGTGTCGTTTTATTCCCCCCTTCGCTCTCTGTCTAGGACTTGTTCCTCTCTGCTTGTAATCTGAACATCATGTATTTCCGTTCCTTGCAATGGAAATGGGGGTTGCCTCGATTAAAAAAAAATCTAGGTGTGCTGCTGTAGTTAGCTAGGGTTCAAGAATCAGCAGGGATAGATCTTTTGTGCGATCTGCGAAATCAACATGTATGTGTTGTGCACTTGTACTAGCATGCAGTATACGAGTATACGACATATATAATTCATGATTAGTTGTCCTACTTCCTGTTTGGGTCAAGAATCAAGAACCACAGATGTAGCGTTTTCTTAGGACATGTGGAAAGGTATTCTGTCTCTTGTTGAGCGCATGGCTGCTATCTCAGGTTACAGCACCAAAGAAGATCAGCACCAAAAACAAAATAAGTAGATTTGGATCAATTTGACTTTCATCTCTTATGTTTCAAATGGCGCAAATTGACCCCTTAACTTACTAAACGGATGCACTAATCACCCTCGCCCTGGCTTAACAATGTTTTAGTGCCAAATGATAGTGGTTTAGGCCATATGATCATTTGACTAATCATGGCTTAGCTTGTCATATACTGACTAATCCATGATGCCATACAACGGTTAACTTAAATGCAAGCCAAAACCTTTTAGCAAATTCATGTGCTTCATTCATCTTTGTTTTGTTCCTTTAATGAGCATAAGACATGCATTGTTTATTCTATTTGAGTTTCTAACATCTTAGCTAATATGCCTGTGCATTGCAACGGGAGATACAAAAATATACACGTCTCTAACCCAATGCAATATACATGACACACAACGTGGGTGATAACATGATTTATTGCCCTCGGATAATTATTCTATGATTAGAGGTCAAATTAGTATCATGCACATGAACATTTTGGCGTTTGCAATGTAATAATAAGGTGTTCTTTTATATTTAAAAAAGCTATATTTGGAACAGTATTATATAAGGATTGGACAATCGTGGTTTGGAGGAGGCAGAAACGGAACAAGATAGGGGGAGCAGAACGTGAAACGGACAAGGTGATGGACCTATCGGCATATTTTAACTATCATAAAGTCAAAACATGGGCCATGTGAGAAATCAACGAAGGACCAA
Source organism: Alloteropsis semialata (assembly GCA_004135705.1). Classification (NCBI taxonomy): domain Eukaryota; kingdom Viridiplantae; phylum Streptophyta; class Magnoliopsida; order Poales; family Poaceae; genus Alloteropsis; species Alloteropsis semialata. The sequence goes on from CM014272.1 coordinate 52,983,772, forward strand.
ATAATTATAAGAAGCAATCCTCTCTTTAGAAATAAGTAAGTAAATATTAAGAAGAGAGGTGTACAGTCCAAAAAGTTCAGGAAACAAAAAGGAAACAAATCAAATAAAAAAGATTTTAATAAGTCTTCTAGGCTCTAGCCATAATAACATGGGAGCTTTAAGACGAGCCTTTGCTCGCAGGACAACCAGAGCAAATTCAGCTTTGAACAACTGCCTGACTGAAAGTAAACTTGGTGGAATACCCCTAAATCAGATCATTACGCGCCATCAATGTGCACCAACTCATAATAATAATGATGTTCATGAAGAAAGGAAGCGTCAACTGAGCCTTGAAGGAAGCTAACACTTTAAAAGGATCGTCATAAGGAATTTGAGAAGGAAGCTAACACTTCAAAAGGATCGTCATCAGGAATTTGAGATAAAAAAATGGACCAGTCATGAGCAGCAGGACAGAGGAGGAAAAAAGGCTCAAGCATTTCTTCAACTGAGTTTCCACAAAAAAGACAGGCATAGGATAGTTACTCCATATTCTTTCTCCGAAGTAGATTTCTAGTACTTAATCCGTCTTTTAAAAGCAACCAAAAGAAAACCTTATGCTTCTTTTTATATGCTGACTTCCACTGCCAAATGTTTGGTAGCAAACTTATCCTAGGTCTTGGATTTACATTCAAATCAGATAACATCGTCCCTTGTTTCAAGAAAGAATATAAGATGGTCCGTGACTCTAAAACAGAAAAGGATAGGGTTCACGGTTTTGAAAATAGTCACACAGCTTTCCATCACAAAACGACGCTGCTATAGTTTAATGTTCCTTTTGGCTACTTTGTAGTGCTGATGAACCTCGAAGAGGCTGATGAAATTATCAGTACAAGGAAACAGAACAATCATGCCACTCTACTATAATATATATATGCGAAGGACATATAGTAACCCTTTGAACAAGCTGTATGTATTTATTTCATACAAGCACGGAGACCACACAAAATCTGGAGACTGTAGTTCCACAAAATGATAGTCCCTACCTAGTTTGGCTCTTTAGGTCACTAACATTATTATCTAAAGTCACCCAATGATCCATTGTTTAACCATTAGATATCAATTCACCACTGCATGTACATTTACAAAGATGAGAAGACATGTTCTGAAGAAACAGAAGGGATGATGTACAACAGTACAAGAACTGATTTCTACCAGGTACAACATTTGGATGGACAGATGCCCCCTACCACTTCACCTGAGCAGGAGATGAACCTATGTCAAGCCTGTGCGGAATTTTGTCTGGTAGACGAATACAATGTTGCAAGGAGTGCAGCCCCAATCCTGGACTCCTCCTCCATTACCCTGAGACTAACTGACTAACTCAGGAGATAAACCTATGTCAAGCCTATGCAGAATTTTGTCTAGTCGACGAATACGATGCTGCAAGGAGCGCAGCTCCAATCCCGGATCCCTCCTCCATCACCCTGAGACTAACTGTGGAGGCAATTTCATCCCCGAGGATCTCATCCACGGCTTCGTTCAGATACTCCCTGAAAACTGAATAGCCTTGGTAGAGACCACCTTCAATCGCGACAACTGATCTCTTTGGCTCGCCTCTTATTTTTCTAACCATGGTGGTGCCACAAAGTGTTCCATCACGGCCAATTTTTTGAAGAACTGCAACGATCCCAGCTGCTGCCAGACGGGCAGCTCTTCGGGTGACAATATCACATACTCTCACAACAAGTCTCCGAGTCTTCAGTGGAACATCTTGAATCTGTAAGGGAAATTACATGATTGATGAGATGGTTGTGAAATGGAAATATAGCAGATTCGTATATAAACAACATTCTAGATGAGCATTCAGCTGTCAGAACTAACCTTCAGATGTTCTTTGAGCACTCTACCGACTACACTTAAATCTGGGGAATCATCTTCACGAATAGCAGCTAGACAAGGTGTACTGTATGACAAAAAATAACATGAAATTGTTTAGCTCACCGCTATCATTTTCTTAGGCAACCAGACCATAGAGTTCCCTAAAATGTGCAATTTTGATTATACACGAAAAAGGAAAAGCACAGCTCAACCAGGCCACAGAGTTTCCGAAAAAGTGCAAATTTCATGTTTTCAAAGTATTTATATACCTGATCATTGAATATTTACAAACATAGCATATGGGCTACTATACTGTTGTTAATTTGCAGGAAAGGTAAACACCCACGGTTACGTACGGTTGATAAAGATAGATGCAAAACTTTGAAAGTTACCATGGAAAGTTCAGTTTGGAAGAAACAATGAACATTTTCCAACCGTTAATTGAAAGGTAGTTAATATCCTGATTACTTTATCCTAGTTGTATGGATCACCAATAACCTTACTGGCTGTTTTTAACATTCAGCTAGCTATATAATGTCCTTGTATCCAACTATTTCTTCATAACGCTATATGATTTGCACGTCCTCTAATTTAAAAAATTCCAGAAATTAAAGAAGATAGAGATGCCAAGACAATATTGACAAAAGAGTCGGGACATAAGTAAAGCTGAAACTGTGAAGATTACAACATAGCAAATATATCAGATTTAGTGTAAAGATTAGGCATAACACCCTGATTTTAGAATTTGGTAGCAATCGTATATATGAAACTCACCAGCCAAAGAATCTTCAGAATAAATATCAATCCGTAAGATCGCAATATAACTAAAATTACAAGGATGATGATACCTGAATATGAAAGGTGTAGATAAGGAATTCACAGAAGAACCAAATACATCTGATTCTTGAGCCATTCCTTGGAGTACCAATCTTGCAATTTCCCCAAGATACACACCAGAGATCATTTTCTCAAAAGCCTGTATGCATTAAATTGTGTTGCTTTCATATTAATTGCTGGAATCCTTTCACCTTGATTTTTTTCACAACCAATGCCACAAAGGGAAAGCTTAACAAATAAATACTTACTTGGTCATAGTGGTTGCGCTTCTTCTCAACATTGAAACATATGTCATAAGGAGTTAATGGTACTTGCGGAGGCCGAAAACTTCCCCATTCCACATTTACAACCTAATGAACAGAGTATTAATGATAGCATGAGTAACAATCAAGAATTCACATTTTCACATTTAAAATTTAATCAAATCATAATATCCAAAAAATCCAAATAAATTCAAAAAATGCAAAACAATATACCGTGAGATCAGAGTCGGAAAGAAGACCCCGGCATTTTGTGATTGCGGCGCTGCGTTCAATATAGGAAGCATTGGTACCTGCTCCTATAATCACTGCAGCCACTGTATCCTCATCGTAATAATGCCCCATGGCCAATGTACCCACAGCATTGTTCACCTATTTTACCGTACTACATGATATCAATGAAAACTCGAAAAGATATGGTGCATATGTATGATTCTTCAGTGAATTGACAACTGTCTTGAAAAACAAATTTGTTAGATGCAATGAAGGTTAAAAAAATCATTGTAAGAGAATAACATGTCAGTAGGTCACAAAAGCTGGAACTTACTACCCAATTTTGTTGTAATGTGATTCAAAAGAAATTATGGTCAAATATCTTTCCATTATCTTAAAAGAAAGATACAGTTGTATAGATGAGTGGTTATCTATCCATGTTCAAATATAATAACAATATCATAGCATTCTCCTCAGTTGCACACCTAGAAACACACAAGTACATGTATAATCAACTTAACATTTGCATTCAAGTCATCTAGGCAAACATGTGATTATATTATGATTGAATTTTGCCTGCATGTTAACATCTGTTAGCAACTATAGTTTCCATTATGCTGCTGCAACATTACAGTGATGCTGCTGCAAAATGGATACAACAACCTTTCTACTAAAGTATGATATTTAAATAATGGTATTTGCATAAGATGAACTATCTGGTAAGAATGCTAACTAAGACAGCGCATGCATTACTCAAATAGTGAGATATTTGTTGGTTAGTCAAATTAATTTTCTGAGCAAAAATTGCTTCGCCTAGCAAAATTGGTCAGGGACATACCAATGCAGTGACCCGCAAATCCAATCCATTCCTAACAAGAGCTTCATTTAAGCACTGAGCAACATCTTTCCCAACCTGACATTCCAAAGTTTAAACAAGTGGGTAAAATAAAATCAATCAATAATAACCACAGGGGCGACCAAGTAATAACACAAAAATATGCATCATCTATCTGGAGGAAAAGATGAAATTATATATAAAATAAAATGGTTGCATATCAGGTTATTATCAGCATGACAAATACATATCAACAAGATATTATCAGCATGTTATCAAGTTTCATTTTGTCTCATCATCTGGTGCAAGCTAAAAATTCAGCTCTTTGAGTAGAAATTTCACTTGCAACCATAATGGAACGCAGAAAATTTAAGGACACAACTTTTTAATAACTTACAGCTTCTTCAATTGAAAATTCCTTAGTCCACCTAATTAGTGACCCTGAGGATATGGAAACTTGTCTGACAGGGAAGGAAAATGTAAAGCCAAGTGCTCTTCCCTCATCTTTCCCACCCTCTCTTTCAATAAAGTTCTTTAGTGCCGAGGCAATTAGATCAAACAAATCCTGCAACACAATGTATAGTTAGTATACAGAAGTAATACATATTGCAAAGAAGCGAAATGAGATGATGACAGTTACCTCACTTGTACCCTTAGTCAATTCTTCAGAAATAGGTTGATGTTCAACTTTTTTATTGATAACCATAGACCCTGAACCAAGCTCTAATTTCATTACTCTAAAGCTTGTTCCTCCAAGATCAATGGCGTAATAGATGCCTTCCTCGCTCCTGCTCGATCACATGCACATATAAATCTCCATAATAGGCTGAGAGACTACTACGATTATTTATGAAACTGTCTTCACCCCTATCACTGTATGTGATCACCAGAACATGCATGCACCAAAAGATCCATATGCTAAAAGTCAAGACATATGACACGATTAGGTTGACAACCGTAATTTCTCAATTCAGAGGACATACTAATATAGAAATTCAATGCAGCCAATATTGCTGTTGATGTATCAAATGGTCTGAATAGTTGCAGAGGCAAAACATCAAGTTTTCGAGAAATTTCATAAGCAGTTCCATAATTTGCCCACACAATTAGTAGAACATCAGAATGATTGTGTAATGCAAGATGACAACCGACCCGAAAATTATATTTTTCTGGACTTCTGGTCGTTCGTGAACATGTGCACCAAATGTTTGCTCGTGGTCGTGACTTTTTTGGGAAGTTCAGAAAAAAAGAAGAAATGTGTAAATCGGCGACACTGAACTGCAACAAAGAATGAACAATGGTTAAGAGTCGCAATGCTCACTTGGCATACCAACAATTGCCAACGGCTAACATCTGACTAGACCATTAATTGCAGGAACCCTCCCATGCATGAACACCACGGACTGAAGCCACTGCACCGAACCAAACCGAGGAAAGGGCGAAGAATCAAGGGAATTGAAGCGCACGTACGCGTGGGCACCATGGTTACCCGGCCGCTTACCCGTTGGGGAGGTCGTCGACGCAGGTGAGTAGCATCCGGACCTTGCTGGCGCCCTCGGACGCGAGCCCCGCGAACATCTCGACGGCCAGGGAGTTGACGACCCGCTGCAGCCGTTCCGTGGGCGTGGCGCACCCCTCCTCGAACCCGCGCACCACCGCCACGGCCCGGTTCCACCGGCACCGCGCCGCCGCACGCCGCGCCACCAGCGTGGCCGCCACCGCGCACGTCACCGCCGCCGCGCACGACATCGCCACGCTCAGCCACTGCGCTTTCCCCATCGATCCCTAGCTCCGCTCCCCGACCCGATCGCGCAGCGCCTCTCACCCCGAACGACACGCGCCCTCGAGCGCGAGCGCCGGCAGGGTGTTGGACGATGTGGCCCGCTGGACTGACTGCGATCGGGAGGTGCGGAGGAAGCGCGGCCGCGGCGAGCCAGCGGCGGGCCGGCGAGCGGCGAATAAATAGGCGAGGAGAGGAGAGGGACGGGGCGACGTCCAGGTCGTATTCGAGGCATGTAATCCCCTGCAATTAATTCGCTGTCGTCTTATGCCCCAAGATTTACACCTTACTAGTACTAGTCAATCAATTTGGAAGCCACTGCTAAGATATCCCACACAGATTTTTGCATATCTATCCTTCTAGAGCCAATACATTAATATCAACAATCTTTATGGCAGCAACTGATTCTGCTATTTAATTATTAGTATATATGGTACTATATCATGAAAGGAGGAAGAATCTTATTCCACTATTAAATATGTACTTATATCTTGCATAGATCTTTCTTCAAAATCTTATACATACTTGAAACATAATTATAGCACAAGATTTGCGCTCTTATAATTCCATATCTATATTAAATTTAGAAAATCAATGATCAAAACGGTGGCTCCAAGATATGAAAATGATTGGGAGCTGTTATTGTTCTAAATCAACATTAAGTACAACAAAAAAATTATGATCATCCAACATTAAATATGTATTTACATCTTTAATAGATTTTTTATTGAAAATATTATACATTATTTGAAACATAATTATTGCATAAGATTTGGCTTTTACAATTTCATATCTGTATTGAATTTATAAAATCAGTGATAAAAATAATGGCCCAAGGCATGAAAATGATTGGAAGATGTTATGGTGTTCTAGCTCAACATGTAGCGCAAACAAAAAAATATATTCAAAACGATGTCTCCGGAATAAGTTAAATTCAAAAAATCACTAATCAAATACGTTGATCATTTATACTTCATTTTTACTAGAAAAGGTGTGATTATATAGTAGCCAAACAGAGCCCTAAAAAATATATTAGCCAAATAGATAAATATAATTTGTTTTCATAAGGGTAATAAGCAAACATGTATTCCATGCAACCACATAGGTAATTGATGATACTTTTTTGCAATCCTTATTCACTTGTAATCTGCAACTCTTTGCAAAAATTTAATCTCAACGTCTCATTACTCACTGACAAGCACTTCAACTTACTTTAACATTAAAGCCAACTTAACAAATTTTATCAATATAACTTAGTACTAAACAAATCGATAAGTAGAGCACCTAAAAAATTTTACGGTCTCTCTTGGGGCAAAAAAAATAAAGGTTTTTATAGGTCTTAAATTTTATAGTAAAATTTTTCTATTCACTCCTTTGAAATAAAATATTAGACTTTAGAATTCCTTAAAAATTTCTATATAATAACTTACTAGGAATTATGCTCATGCGTTCCAACGGGTGTGACTGTGTATATAAAGTAGATCTATCATGTTTAACTGTGTCGCAAAATTGAAATACATGTAGTTTATGTTATGCTGAAATTCTTTCTCATCATCACGCATCTCTTTTCCCTTGGGCCTTTTCATTCTCTTTCTGTGCAAGGAGCATGCTGAGTAAAAATAAAACAAAGGAACTATCGTCTCTGTCCTTCTTTTCGAGAAAAAACTACCCTCTAGACCTTTCAGATCTCTACCTTATCCTCTCCGTCCTTCTCTCTAGCACACTGTAGGCTGCCATAGGTACAAGGCAGAAGCAAGCAGAAGAGAGGTGTAGGTGAGAATCGAGCCGAGCTATGATGGCGAAGTTGATTCGGTGAAACGTCAGAGGCTCTTACGCAAAAGTTACTTTGGATTACCCGAGACAATATGTATTGCAGGTTCATTCATGAAAACATAAGGGTTGTTTTTAAAAAATATACAACACACCAGATCCAGTGCCTTTTGGGACTGCGGGTTGAATCGTGAAAAGCTCAGGGACGGCTGAAGCAATCCTTGCTTTATTAATAGGTAAATATTACCCAGGAATTTTAGAGGATTTCAGATATGAGGCCCAACCTCTTGTGTTTATCTCTCTTATTATTCATGTGTTTTATAATGCTTCCTATAAAAACAATTGTTTATATTTTTTTGCATTTTCATAGGATTTGAGTTGCTAAAGCACTCTAATCCTATGTTTTTCTATTCCCGTGTTCGAGAAAGGTTTAAGATTAAAACCACGATATATATAAACCTTCGCACCATGCCAATAATTCTATGTACTTCTCATCCACGAAATTATTGAACATATGCATAGATTAAAATTGAACATCACCCTACATCCTAGGCAATAATGCCTAATCATACATGCCTTGGCCGCTTAAGGTAAGCTACATCAATATTGATTTTGGACGCACCTAGGGATAGGTTTTAACTATTTGCTTGCAAATCATATTTTTTTGTTTTGATCCCTCATAATAGCTCTGCCTTTATAACCAAGACATCCACGTTCCCTTGAATCATGAAAAATGAATTTAAAAGCTGCTTAAAATCTGAACATATCCTTGAATCCAAATTTCTAGCTCAGTATTTATGAATCGAGAGATCTATCTCCACACATCTGAAACCTCTCCAAAAGATTATCAAGATATTGTCCTTATCATTCACCAAACAATTAGAAAAAAGCGAGAGAAACCAATCATGGCCATCATTTATGGAAAACAAATGGCTATTAGTAAATGTTCATATATCTATGAAAAATTGGACTTTTGCAAAGCACTAACATATGGGCGTTGAATAGATGTATGAAATTTGAACTCCCCTTTAGTCCCTCAAATTTATCATTACCAATATTTTTTGTATGATGAGCCATTTCATTCTTCCTTATCGGAGACTCACTAAGCAAAAAAATAATAATTATCCATTCGATACTATGCCAACTTTCTAGATCTTTCCAGAATAAACCATTCAGTGGATTGCTTTATGTCACCACATTCAAACCATACTTCAAATTAAAGCCTAGCTTATAATCACTCTTGACCAAGAAAATTCTAGAATTCTCATAATGTTATGCAATAAGATCAACCTATCCACACATTAGCAAATTGAACTTTCTAATCACATGCACATCATTCATGTAAAGATTCCTAAATCAAGTTCATAGTCCATGTGTAGGTTCTTGGATCAATAAGACATGAAGCCCACCCTACCATGATACTTATAACCGATAAACCTGCTTATCTTGTAGTCTAGTTATTGCACCAAATTTATATGCTTAAACCATCCTCCATTTGCCAAATCACACCCTTTATGAGCCACTACAATCCATAGGTACCCACACTGTGGGTAGGTTGACCACAAAAAAGGAGTATCAATAACGTACATAATGTTTACTTAACTTACATAATCCTCGCACAAATTTAATAATTCATAGATGCTTCACTAGCCTCCATGAATATCGAGAAATATAGCTTGATTGTAGACAAGGTCTAGGAATCCATACCACGTCTATCAAGAAACCAGAGCTTGTGTGAGAAAATGGAGCTTGATTGAAGGTCTAGGAACTCCATACCATGTCTATTCTTGCATCCTAACATCTCTCCCATCCAACCCAATATGTATTTTATGCGCCTTCCTTTGCAGACCATTAATATTTCCTATCTTACTCATCTACTATTCACAAAATCACATGATAATTAAGAACATAAAGTATAATGGTACCACTTGGGCTACTAACTTATGTTGTAGCACTTCTTGCCCACCACTAGACATCTATGTCTCACTCCAATCAACTATCCATTTTTTGAAGTGTTATTCCAATGGTTGAATGTTTCTCCTCATGCGACCATCAGTTGACAAGTTGACAAGCCGAAATAGCACTTCAATGCATTTAGTTTAGGACATGTAAAATACCTTGAATATCATCCTTCAACTATGGTGCTACATTACATGAAAAGAGGATATACCACTTGTAGCACCCATGGTTGGCCCATACCATCATAAATATCAACAATAATCCTATGGTTCAGAGATAGATGCTTGATCAAAACTTGGTTTATCATTGCATTTGACATGCTAGGATTTATTTGCCAAAATCAAATAATAGATTATAGAAAATAACACATAAAAAAATAAAAATAAAAACCAAAATATACCATTGCCATAATATTTGCAAGAAGAAAACAAACATGCATAATGTTTGAGACCTACAATGGGAAGAGGGTGAAAACTAGAGTGCTGCTTTGGTTCTTCACTGAATAAAGAGTTTAAGAAATAGCGACAAGAGAGGTATATGGTATATAGAAGGGTGTACAAGATAAGAAGCCCTAGCATCTAAGAGATCTAGAGGTGCGGGCAACTTAATTAATATCGAGAGAACTAAAGAGGGAAAAGGGGTCCCGATGTAGTAGGGAAGTAGGAATAGTACTAACTAGGATCAAGCCATCAAGGAGTGAAGTGATGCCAAAGAAAACCCTAGCTGATGTTTTCCCTACATTAATATAACGTTCCAAAAGAAGTGTCCACTCAACTTTTGTAATGCAGCAAAATGGCTAAAACTAGGGATAGGAGGTGCAGGGGCCAGAAAAAATTGAGTTTGTACCTCACCCCTAGGTAGAATGCTTCACTGTCCTAAGGAAATTTTAGGAAAAATTGTTTCCTAATTACCAATGTATTTAGTTTAGAAAAGACAAATACTAAGAAAACAATTGAAAATCCATGTAATTCGGTTACCTCAAAACAAAATCATCTGTCATTGGACTAGATTTGGCCTTTCCTACATACGTTAGATGGATGGAGAATGAGGCCTCCTTTGGAAGGGGCTCAAGCCATCAGTGACATATCACTCCAGAAGAGGTTGAATTCTAACCTTGAGTCAGACCTGTGGGCCAAGAGATAGTCTGAGGTAGACATTTCCTATGGGGCAGAAGCCTCCTAAAAGGTAACAGAGGTGTGAAAAGGTTTCCTTCGGCTAGATGTGCATTGGTCCTCGAGTGCAAAGCTGATTGGTCCTCGAGACATCGAGTGCAAAAAAAAAAGGTAGAAGGGAGCTTGATTGCAAGACTCACATGTTGAGCAAAGAAGAAAGACAACCTTAGTAATCCAACAGAGGACCATCACTCAATGGATAAAAGTTACTCTAGGAATAACATGTTGATCTTCCCATTGTTCTTCCTGAAGAAATATATGGATTTTTTTCATGGTTCTTTTAGATGTTGCATTGGATGGCTTGTATAAAATTGTCAGCTAATGGCCAATGTTTTTCCTACACAGTCATTTAGCCTGTTTACACGCACTATAAACATTACATGGTGGCTTTCCATGTCCACTTAATTTCCCGTTTATCTCGTTTAAGAGTCGTTTAACCAGTTTAAATGGCCATTTAGCCTAAATAATTGAAGATCTAACAATGGATGATCGACTATTTAGTACTTAACATTTTGCTAAAATTATATAATGCATACATAAAAGATGGGTATATTGTATCCATTTGTGACGTCCCATTGGTTCTGATCCTTCTTATTGCAGCAAGAGCATTTTTATGGATCAGAAAAACAATGTTCATAATGATAATGAGATATTGAAATAGATTTATTTTATACTTATTTCATGTGTGAAAATATTATTGCTGCAATAACAATGTTCTTGAGTTTCCAATAACAATATGGAATTTAGTATGTTAATAAATTTTACTTGTGCAATAAATGGATATTAGAAATGAATCAAAACTTTGAAACAAATAGTCTTCATAGAAAACCAATTACTCCCTTCCTTCTAAAATATAAGACGTTATAATCTTGTCCAAAGTCAATCCTCTATAACTTTAACCAATTTTATAGAAAACTATATTAACATCTACAATACCAAATAGATACACTTTCAAGACATATTTTCGTAGTGGATTTAATAATGAAACTAATTTGAGTGTCATAGAATGTAGATGGTTGGTGCGTCGTTCTACAAACATGGTCAAAGCTAGAGAAGATCGACATAGGACAAAAGTTGAGCCTCATAATTTTGGAATGAAGGGAGATAATATTTTCATATAACATTTAATAGTTTGCTAGAATAGAAAACAATCCATGGTAAATTGATGAAAACAATAGTGATTAATTTATCTTGATGGAGAAACTAAGATACCTAATAAAAGAAAGAGCCACAATATAATATTTATCACCCAAGCAATATGTGTAAAAATGATTAAATAGACAAAATCTCAATTAGCATGTGATGTAATAAATCAATAACAGTAATATGCATATTTGCTGGATAAGCGCTTAAAGGAGAGAAAGACAAGTATACCCATTGATATGACTATGGGAAACAAAGAGCAATCAACTCAATACTAGTGAGACAAAGAAATGGATGAGGTGGAATGCATGTTGTATAATAGAGCATGTAATATAAATATACACTTTATTTTCTATTATCGTTAGTTTACATCCTAGTCAATAGATATTTTCTCTAGACTATCTTAGTTTGTCCTTCATAAATTTGTAAGAACCTTATCAAGATACTAAAATATACTTTTAGGGAAAATGAAACAAGATCAAAATAATAGTCATTTTAACCACTGAATTCATTTATTGATATATTTATTCAAAAGTAAATATGCATCATAATATCAGTTGAATAACAACCTTTCTGACTTATTTAGTGGAGAAAGGCACAATTTATGCTAGAGGCATTGTCTTCTGGAACTAACACACTCCAACTTGGAGTGTCTCCAACCACTCAACATCCAGAAAACAAGTTGTCTCTCTGTCAATGTCCAGACATCTTGCAAGAAGCCAACTGAGATACATTACCTTTCATGTGATCTACCGACTTCAATATTCAGAACTGAAGCACCTGTAACTAAGTAGAGCACCTCTCATGGTAGGAAATACAGCACCACAACATCTGGGCAGGAAATAAAATCAAAGAAGGGAAAACTCACCTTGAAATAATCCTGATCCAACCCATGACGCTCACTACAGGCACAAGAAAGAAGAGTAGGTGGAGTTAACCGAGATATACTTCTGAAGTCAAACACGAAGGCAATCTCACATGAACAAAGGAAGGAGCCAACTCACCTTGTTGTATGGACGACCAATCCCAAAGCTTACGTCACCGATGCCATGGCCGGCCTTAGGTCTACAAGCATAGAAACAATCACAAATCAAGCCAAGGCTTAGCAGCTCCATTGCATGAAGAAAGAAGCAAAATACAACAAAGGACCGAATCTCACGGATTTGCAAGGCGTCGCCTAGGGAAGGGAAACAACCACAGGATGAAATCACAGAGTTGCTAGGGTGTGGGACCAGAGAGACAGATAGAAGGAAATGAAGCAGGGTGTAGTGTAAATAAAGAGAATGGGCGGCGGCGAGAGCCAATAGCACGCGTGCTCCCTATCCTGATGGGATGGCACAGCCACCCTCCACTGCTCCGATGAGGCAGGCACAACATCAGCATACATAGAGAGAGAGGATACGAGGGAGGAGGGTGCACCCACGTACGGAAGGAGCGGCACCGTGCCGTGCACTGTTCCTATGGGAGGGAACACGCCGCTCTTTTAAGATGGTGTTGATATCTCTTCCGCTCATTTTTTTCAGCATGGCATTTCTAGTTCGTTAACTAGCTGACGTGGGAGGCAACGAAAGGAGCTAGTACGCGTAAAATGTTTCGGTGCGGAAAAACTAGACGGATAACGCCCTGGAGTCACGAGGAGCAAGAGGTATTTAAGAAACTCGTGCCTCGTATTTGGGATCAATGGGAAGATTGCCTTTTTTTTTCTTTTTTGCAGCACATGAGTGCACTGTACGAGAGTGTCCCATCCCACAATTCTGTTTTCTTTTCGATGAGGAAACTACATAATTTGTCGAGTCGTAACCTTTTGGAGCTGGAGCGGCCCATTCCAAGTCCGGAAGAGACGACACTCACTCACTCAGCGTTTAGGCCGGTTGGCCCACAGCATTCCCAACTGGGCCAGGATTGGCAAATACGGCCGCGCAGGTGGTGATTGGTGCGGCTTGAAAAATTGCTGGGGTGCAGCAAGGTTCGCTGGGCCGTGCAGCAAGCCTCCTGGCTTGGCGGCCCACTTCATACCGGCGCTTTCATTTGTCGCCAGCTTCTAAAAAAAACTGTTGCCAAAATCCTCCATTTATTATAGTTTTGTAACCAAAGCTGCGCTCTATTTTTTCTCCCAATAAATCAGTGCCACACCGATCGGACGGCGCAGCTACTTGCACGGGACGGGTCCGATTTGACCTTGATATTCTGATCCGTTGAGCTGTCACGGCCGGGAAGAAAGAAGTCTCTCTGGTTGTCGTCACTCAAGGCCGCCAGGACTACTGTTGCTCGCCATCATCGTCACCCCATCATGACCACCCCGTCGTTCGGCGGTGGATGGCAACCAGGAAACCAACGCCCGTCGCGTCACCGTCCCCGACCGATCAGCCGAGCCGCCCCGGCCCCCATTGATTCATTGACGTCGCCGCCGCAGAGGGACGACGCCGACGCGCGCGTGCAAGTCTCCGTTTCCTCGGGCGCCTGCAATCACCGCCCGCGTATGGCGTCCATGGCGCGTCCACATCGGCCGAGCTGACCGCGCACGGCAGGGGGGGCAGTGGGTTGGGTCTTTTTCGCGGCTCCGATCCTCCGCTGGTCCAGGCGCGGTTCGAATTGGACGCGGGGGTCCTGACTCCTGTCCTGAGAGACCGAGAGAGGTGCACGGCACGGCTGCGCGTGCAGTGGTAAGGGCACGCGCGCGGCGTGGGTGGAGCACGCTGATGCCGGGACAGGATCGCGCACGACGACGTCGCCTGTGGCGTGTCACAGCTCGAGGTCGACGGCCGGCGGACACGACTGGCGCAAGCACTCCGTCGAGGTGCCACTCGTTTGGAAAGAAAGAATCTTGGCCTATAGAGTGCAAAAGGAAAATGCATGGCGCCGTCACGGCCATCATCTACCATCACGCGTCCCTAAAACCGGCGCCGTTTGGCTGGCGTAGACGCGCAACCAAATGGCAAATGCCCGTCCCATCAGCGTCCATTCTCGGCCGGCAGATGAGCCAGGGCGGACAGACCGCACGCACGCACGCTTCTGTTCTCTGACCATCACCGATGGATGACGCGCCATCGACGTGGCGCTGTCGGTCCGCCGCTGGACCGGACGCCGCGCCGGCACGAAGCTCTGCCGGCGTTCTGCCACGGCAATTGCTGTTCGCGTGGCCTGGACCGTTCCATCCATCATTTTATCATCGGCGATAGCCGGCCCGGGCGGGGGATAGGTGTCCTTGGGGCGCGAAATTGCACAGGGCTTCAAAGACCACGCTCTCGTTGACGGGTGCCGGATGTGGTTTGGCACTTTGGCTCTGCCGATGAGTACTCTCCTACTACCAAACAACAGCCACACCCAAATTTGTAAAATGTTATGAAAGATATCAATTAAAACGTCATTCAGATTTTATAGCATCAACCAATGCTTCTTAAATCCTAAACCTGTAACGTCATCCATTCCCTAGTTTCTTTTAGATCCATCACTGTCAGTGGCAGCTGTGAGAACTGAGAAGGCATGCAAACCTTGAGAAATCAATCTTCTCTTTCAGTCAGATGATTTTTTTTTTTGGAGGAACAGTCAGATGAAAGTTAACTTTCCTCTGCTCACATCTTCAGATGGGTTGAAAGTAACCCGCTAGCCAGTAAAGACGACAAATTCAGTGTATTATCATGCTCCTGCCCAACCTTTTCTTTTTTGAGCAGTTATTTTTAATTCTTAGAACATTTTCTCCTTAATTAAAACCGGAATGCTATGGATTTGAAGAAGGAACAAGCAAACTTTACTGCTACCTTGCTTCCCGCTATTGCCCCACTCATGTGGAAATACTTTTCTCTAAATAGAACATTTAATTTTTCGAAAGAACAAAGTTAATAGTTTAGAATTTAAAGGGAAAAAGAACAAGTGGGGGAGAGTGGATGCTTGCTCCTTCTAAGTGCAATAATATATCAGCCTCCTCAAACCTTGGAGTAAACCTTACCAACAAAATTATGCGAACCCTAATCAAGTTATCGTTTGTTAGGTTGCAACTTTATTTCCATTAATTCTGACCTGAATTTCCCTCTAATAATCCAGTTGAGCCTACAAAGTTCATTTGTACGTAGATGCTAAGACAATCATTTGATTCACCATTGATAAAAATAAGTTTCCTCAGACATTGACATAACTCTTAGCACCATCCAAAAAGAATACGGTTCAGATAATGGTTAATTCAAACAAATTGCATTATTCAGCTGGCAGCCGAACTACACAATATCAACAGATCCTATATGAATCTCTTTTGATTAGTTGCCAACTGAAACCCTCAACTGTTGTCATCGCCACGAGATTATGGATAGTGCCCGGCAACGGAATATCCTAAGCACTATCTCCGCCTACCTGCATTATTGGGCATGCATGCTGAAAACCATACAGCGGTATTAATTTATAGTTGCAATACATAGTAGTCGTATCTCCATTTATATCTTATCTCAATGAAACATGAGTAGTATACACAATAAACACATATCGATCGTCAAACTGGAGATTTGGTCGCTCAACTGATCGAGTAGGTACGGTGCCCTCTAAATTAGGGGAGAAAAAAACCGGCCGGCTGAGTAGGCAGTGATGCATACCCTAATCCAGTGCTGAATTATACGCCATCACAAATCTGTCCGCTACTCACTTGTCAAGAAATAAATAGACGCGGGCATACATGGCTGGACTAAATAATGAATTTAGTTATGCTTGTGGATTTAGGTAGGCAGGTTCTAGAGAGAATTTTACGATGGTTGAAACAAATGAGGATCGTCCATCAAACTCAATCTGATGGTTGAGACATGAGAGGTACCAAAAGGTACCACCTAGAAAATTACATGTGCTACATCACTTGTAAGGCTATGGTACTGACTTACTAATTATACTCTACTTGACTAACAACAACCAAAGACAAGCAATCACAAATAATATAAAAAGGACTGTAATGGTAATTTTAAATAACATTGAGCCATTCAAAAATAAAAATGATCATTATGGAATGTGTCAATGTTGTACCACCATAATCTTCTTCACTACAAGTTGAGCGCTTCTTGCCGTGATAACTGCATAGAATGATTGCGTTGAATGCCTCGATAGCAACTACTTCATTGAGATATTTCCTGTAACAAGCGCTTGAGTAAGCATGTACTTGTTGGTGGTATTCAAGCCAGTTTGAGTAAATCTTGGATCATGGCCATCAAAATAATATGATTGCAACACAAATATGAGTTATAATCGACCAATTGCATCATAACAGAGTAATAACTTGTAATTGGCATTAAGAATCAGCATGACAACATTGGCAAAGAAGCATAATGGAGAGACATATATAGAACAAATTGTGCCTCAGTTAACAAGATATTGATGAGGCTATCTTGGTACTCATCATTCATCATTGGCAAATAAAGCTAGTGGCAAAAAAAATCAAAGTATCATTTGGTATTAACAACTTGATGTACTCAATATATAGTCAGTACCTTGGGTAAGTCACACTTGCCTCAATCTGTTTTGGTGGGTTAACAACGTGGTTCACATCTAACAATATATTTGTGCACTCAAGTCCTAAATCATGTACTCCATATAGAAAATGTGTGCAAAGAAAATGAAGAGGCAGATGTACAAATTAAGCATTTCCATGGATTTGCTTCTTCATCCCTTTTAAAAATCAGTCAAGTTACCATAAACCATGGTACCCCAAATTTTGTAGTCATCATTGGCAAGTATACAATGACAACAAAATAATAAACAAACAAACAACTTGACAATAAAACCCTAAATCATGAAATGGTAGATCGATAGAGAGGACAGATAGCTTCACTAGATCTGGACGCTTATGGTGGACTCTAGAGGACAAGGTAGCGTGTATGAAGACAGGTAAGGCTTGAGGAGTGGGCTTTGATGTTGGGGCAGACATGTAGAACGTTCGGTGTTAGCATCACGTCAGTGCGAGAGAAGTATTGTGGCATCAAATTGAGGCCAGGAAGTGCGAAACAATTGATCAGAAATAGACACATGTAGTTGAACACTCTTGAAATGGTCTGATTGATTAGAGACAGGAGAAATGAAGTCACCTAGACAGGGCAACAATGTCAGTGTTTGGGGTAGAAGGTCATCACTGCCTATGTTACCCCGATACGTCTAGGAGGTCACGTATCGCGTGTCCGAGACGTCTCGAAGACGGATGCGGCGGCCATACGGCTTTGAGACGTGTCCCCGGAGTATCGAGAAAAAAATAAATTAAAAGAAAATCGGATACATAGACGGAGATGTATTTACTCATCTTTTGGATACGGCCAGCACCCACAATGGCCCTAGCCTCTTTTCTCTCGTTCCCTGAGCCCCAAGGCCCCAACGCACACAGCACACAAGCAGCGCAGTCACGCAGCCGCCGGCGCACAGCCCTTGGCTCCGGCCACCGGATACGAGCCGCCAGCTCTCGAGCACGCACTAGCCCACCTAGTTCGCCGCGGTCCGCAACTAGCCCCCGGCAAGCACGAGCACTGCACGCCGGCCGCCCGCATGGCGCTCGCCCCCAACGAACCTGCACTGCAGCTCGAGCATACGCACACAACACTCCCCGTCACTGACAAATGGCAATCTCCGTTGAGTGTAATGTTCTCGCTGGATTTAGAGTATTGACTGTTATGTGTCTACGTATTCCATTTCTTATTTATTGTTGTTACTTTGTTGTGCATTATTTTTATTTATATTTCAAAAAATTCTGAAACGTATCGCCGTATCGGGATTTTTTGAGGCATGCCGTATCCGCGTATCGGTATCGGCCTCGATACTGATACGCGTATCAGTATCCGAGTAACATAGATCACTGCGCTCTGAGATGATGTCAGGTTAAGAGGCAGCGACACGAGGCATGGCAATAGGTAGATCAGGCTTGACTTTGCCACGTTGGTGAGGGGGCTAGATTGTTGTTGCCCTCCGAAATGACCTCCAGACTCTAATTGAGAGGCGCGACACAACGACACAATAGATAGGCTAGGCATGGTGGTGCTCCTTTCAAAATTAAGATAAGATATTGGCAACTCAATCTGCACCAAAATAGACAATGCATGCTCACAGAAATATGTATAAGGCAAAAATCCTTGTCCTTGGCAAATTTTGTCAATGACAAGTGGGTCCAGGCCCACTTCTAGCCTTTACTCATAGGCTAGACGGCTTAAACAATATATTCATATGAAATCATATTCAAAATGACCATATGTGTCATCAGCATTGTGTTTTTTGAAACCAATGAGGTAGAAAGAGCAAAGTGTTTAAAATGTTTGAGCCTGAGCCCTCCCTCTCCCTCTTAGAGTCATATATATATAGAGGAGGGAGGGGCTTTTTCCCTCTGCACCCTTGGTGGGGCACGAAACTATACTGAAGTCCTTTGGTCTGGATTCCACCAGTAGGCAAAAAAAAAAATGAGGCACTCTAGGCCCATCAAAGGGGAAGACTTTCACCCTTCCCCCAACAATACTCCCTTGTCCGCAAGCCCTGAGATATTTAGGAGTGAGCAGACATAAAAATGATAGCCCTAAACCTTCCTAAGCTAAGGAGTCTGAAAGATAAGCTACAGTGCATGCATGCCTCCTTAAAGACCTTGTGTGAAAAAGGACTAGAGGAGAAAAGAGTGCATAGTCTATGAAATTTTGTACATGAGGATTTAATTAGCAGAGGCTGGTCCTAAAGATGACATGGTGTGGGATTTGTTTGTCTTTGATTGTGACTCTGTCACATCAATCGGTCATGCCGAGTCACCGTCTAAGCTAGGGTAACTCGGCTTTCTATGTTGTGGGCTTGCCACACAACTGCACGGTGCCACCGCCAAGGCTAGGCTCCAGAGTGTCGGATGGGGGGCTGAGCCAAGCAAGTAAGAAACCGAGCAGAACGCTAGGGTTGATGTGAACAATCTTGTTTCTGCAACTACAGTTGATGTTTCTAAGGATGGTCCAATATTGGCAGCTATAAAATTCTCAAACTACTTCTGAGAGCTCTAGGAAAAGCCCCAAAACCGTGGCCAGTATTCCTAACAATGGTCAGAAAATATATGTTTGTAATTATTGACGATCAAAATTGGCAAGGGACAAGTTCTGCAGGGAAACCGGTGGAACCGGATTTATGAACCGGTGGAACCGGTTTGGTTCACTGTGACGCGTCTGACAAGACAAACCGGTGGAACCGGATTTGGGACCGGTGGAACCGGTTTTCCCTGAGTTGTAATAGGATTGGACTCTTTTTGTAGATCCGAATTGTAATTGAACTTTTCTTGCGGGGCAAGACCTCCCCACCCTATAAATATAAAGGGTTGCGGCCGATTGAGGATCATCCAATCGATCAAACACAATTTATCTTTTATTTGTCTTTACTTTTTGCCTTTACTTTACGTTTCTCAAACCCTAGCTCATCCAAACCCTAATTGCTGTTCTTCCTTTGTTTCCACGGCGATTAAGGGTGTTCTAGGTGGCCTGACCGATCCTAGAACAACCCAAGGTGCGCACACCCTGACGGGGTCCCTCCCGGGCGTGCGTTCGTTGGTCTTCGCAGGAAACCCTAGCAAACCGGTTTCACCGGTTTCCCAAACCGGTTTCACCGGTTTCTGCGCAGTCAGATCTGCATCTTGCGATTCCGCGCGTGTGAGTGTTTGGCGCGGCGCGTTTTAGTGTCAACACACTTTTTGGCGACTCCGCTGAGGAACAAGAAAAAAGGATCTACTAGCATGTCGAATCTACCGAAGCCAGGCGAAGTTGATCCTGACAATATTCAGAGGCCGACTGCTAATGAGCTATCGGCTGAGGATCGTCATTTATTCGAGCAACTCTTGCTGCAAGAAAAGGAGGAGATGGAACGAGCCAAGAAGAAGCTTGAAGACAAGGCGCAATGGTTCCTCTCACACTTCTCCAAGGATCGAAAGGGTGCTATCTCCAAGGACAAGGATGTAGTTGTTCTTTCAGAAGGAGAAGAAGAAAAAGATGAGGTAACACCCACTGTAAGTGCTGCATCCGCGCCTGTTACCCTTGATCAAATTAATGGCTTATTACTTTCTGGTCAAAAAAGTCTTCTTACGATAGTTCAAGGCATGATTGATAAATCCGTAGGAAAACAACCTTCGACCGTAATTAGTAATGCTATTAATTCTGATGCAGTGGGTACTTCACAGCATGCAATTGTACCTCAAAATTCATCGGCAGCAGTATCACCCAAAAATCCACAATATGGGATGCCGTTGAATCATTTAACAGGACAGAATTCTCAGGGACAATTTGGCCAGGCAATTCCGGTGAAACCGGTTTCTGTAACCGGTCCTACCGGTTTTAACGCTAACGCACAGTACGGCCAAAATCCGGTCCAACCGGTTGTAGGAACCGGTCCTACCGGTTCTACTCCTGTTATTGCATATCAGACAACACCTGAGCTTATAACTAGTATGCCAATTGCTCAGGCTAATTCTGGCCGAGTTAATGGTGTTTCTGGTCATGTACCTACATGTACTCCAATGACATATACTACAAATCCTATGCCTTCCCAAAGTTCGGGTTATTTGCAACAACCATTACATGCATCACCGAACCAAATGTCACAACATGTGCCAAATGTCAATGATCAGCAAAACTCAAATGATCTTTATATTCAGAGTCTGATGGAAGAATATAAAAAAGATTTGGCTATTTTGATTAAGGATACTTTTGGCGTAGAGGTTAAGAATAAAACTTTAGTATATCAGAAACCTTATCCTCCAGTTTTTGATACTATGCCTTATCCTCAAGGTTTTAAAGTGCCAGAATTTATCAAATTTACTGGGGAAGACAATAGGACTACATGGGAGCATATTAGCCAGTTTAATGCATAAATGGGTATTCATGGTAGTGTTGATCATTTAAAAGTTAGATTATTTCCTTTGTCATTATCTGGTGTTGCTTTCTCATGGTTTTCGGCATTATCTCCTAATTCTATTTATACATGGTCTCAATTAGAACATAAATTCCATGAACACTTTTATAGTGGTGATAATGAATTGAGGCTATCTCACTTAACATCGGTTATGCAAAAGAATGATGAATCTGTTGCAGATTATGTTAGAAGATTTAGAGATACAAAAAACCGATGTTATAGTTTGATTATTTCTGAAAAAGATCTTGCCGAATTAGCTTTTAAAGGTTTGAAATCTCATATCAAAGATAAATTAGAAGGCTATAAGTTTCTTACCATTAATCAAGTATTACAAAAAGCTTTGGTTCAAGAAAGCCGAAGTAAAGATGCTAGGCCAAAATCTGATCGTCCTAACATGCATATGTTAAACAATAATTTATTGGACGATGAGAATGGAGAAGTATGTGCTGCTGAATTTACATGGCCAAGCAAGTCTCAATCATATAGTTGCCCTTCACTTAAGCCGATCCACAAAAATCGGCAAGAAGAAGTGAAATTTACTTTTGATGTGTCCAAATGTGATAGGATATTTGATGAGTTGCATAAAAACGGATACATCAGATGTGCATATACTTTACCACCACCGCTTGATGAGTTGAAGCGACGTGCATATTGTAAATTTCATAATTCTTTTTCACATGCAACTAATGATTGTAATGTATTTCGTAGGCGAATTCAATCGGCCCTTAATGAAGGCCATTTGACTTTGCATGAAATGAAAGTTGATTCTGATCCTTTTCCTAAGAATTTCTCTGTCAATACCATTGAATTACAGAATCCTAAAGTGTTGATCCGGCCGAATCAAGCCGATACAACAAAGAGAAAAAATGTAATCATTGGTGAAGCACGACCAGAACAGAAAAGGAATAAGAAGGTATGGCTGAAAAAAGACCCTCAAGTTGCAAAAAAGAATTCGACACTCGGGGGGCAAACCAAGAGCAAATGTGCTGGTTCTGATAGAACCGGTGGAACCGGTTCCTCAAACCGGTATAGCCGGTTTATACCTGGAGACTCTGATGGTTCAAAAAGGAAAGTAGGGCCGACCTTTGAAGAGCTTTTTGAAAAGTATAAGAAGAAGGGAGCTGCCCAGAAACAAAGGAGTTGATCACATAGCACTGGAGATGCAAATTCACCACCAAGACATCAAGGTAGCCAAAAATTTCACCAATACCAAGGTAATTGTGCTGCTGCGCCATATTATTTTGGTGGATCCTATATGCCGTTGTCTTGGTCATATCCTTGTTATTATGCTCCTAGTGACTATGGTAGTATGTACATGCCGCCACATATTATTTCTTATCCAAATTATGGTGTTTTGCAACAACCGATTGCTTACGATGGTAATCCGGTTAAAAAGAATGTATGTACTGATCCTAAACAGTGTGAGAACAACAACAAATCAGATTCTAAGTATATGCAGCCGAGGTGGTGTCCCTCAGGCTTAACTCGCACTCAAAAGAGAAAATTACAAAGGATGCGCAGGCAATCAATGGAGCCAGAAGTTGAACAAAAATCAGCGGCGCCTACAAAGATGGTGTGGAGACCAAAACAAGTTGCTTCAACTTCAACATAGGTGAGACGCATGACATGGCCGATGCTTTATATGTTTAACATCGTCCAGAGAACAATTTTAATCTTAGAAGTGTTTTCTAGTGCACAAGTTTACTAGAAAACAGGGGGGCATATGTTGACGATCAAAATTGGCAAGGAACAAGTTCTGCAGGGAAACCGGTGGAACCGGATTTATGAACCGGTGGAACCGGTTTGGTTCACTGTGACGCGTCTGACAAGACAAACCGGTGGAACCGGATTTGGGACCGGTGGAACCGGTTTTCCCTGAGTTGTAATAGGATTGGACTCTTTTTGTAGATCCGAATTGTAATTGAACTTTTCTTGCGGGGCAAGACCTCTCCACCCTATAAATATAAAGGGTTGCGGCCAATTGAGGATCATCCAATCGATCAAACACAATTTATCTTTTATTTGTCTTTACTTTTTGCCTTTACTTTACGTTTCTCAAACCCTAGCTCATCCAAACCCTAATTGCTGTTCTTCCTTCGTCTCCACGGCGATTGAGGGCGTTCTAGGTGGCCTGACCGATCCTAGAACAACCCAAGGTGCGCACACCCTGACGGGGTCCCTCCCGGGCGTGCGTTCGTTGGTCTTCGCAGGAAACCCTAGCAAACCGGTTTCACCGGTTTCTGCGCAGTCAGATCTGCATCTTGCGATTCCGCGCGTGTGAGTGTTTGGCGCGGCGCGTTTTAGCGTCAACAGTAATTCTGCAATTATTTGTAATAATATAAAAGAAGAGGGAGTGCATGTTGATAATGCAGCCGGAGATACTGAGAAGGTTTCTGGGTTTTCGGATGTGATGAATAAGGAGCTGCTTGAGTGTACCTCAAGGACAACTACGTATATGTCTTCGAGTGAAGCGGGAGATCCTATTTATGTGTGGCATGATCAGAAAATTATGAATGTTTCGTGACATTGCAAGTCTTCAATTAATGACCTTGATCATCGGAAGAAAGAAGCTTCTGAATATATTTCAAAGCCGAGGACGGCTTTGTTTCGAGGAAGGGAGAATGATGAGCCCATGGCTCATACTGATGAGGTTTGTATTTCTTCAAGTATGACAACTGGTATTTCTCAAAAGAGTCCATGCTTTCAGTTTGGTTTTAATAGCAAGAAGGAAGAATTATTATCTGTGATCAACATGCTACACTCTGACCTTTACAGCCATGCTTCTTTGCAAGTGTAACACCAATAAAACTTGAAATCAGCAACAGGTGACAATAGATAATAATTCTTCCTTTTTGCTATTAAAACCAAATTGAAAGCGTGGAATTTTTTGAAATACCAGTTGTCATACTTGAAGAAACACAATCCTCCTCTGAAATATTATGAGCCATGGCCTCATCAAGGGTGGAGGATCATGTGTTCATGTTGCTGCAATGTTCTGCAACTTCATGGTAGGGAGTAGGGACGCAGGTTGTAGGGGGGTGCTCTGAACTTTGAATTGTCTAGCTTCGGACTATTTCTCTCCTAGCCTTTTATGTTGATTTATTGCCTGTTGCTACTAGGGCACTAGGCTATTCAGAGTTCAGACAATTGGACACTACAAGCCTGCAACATTTACTAATGTCACGCCATTAGGACCATGCCCGCAACAATGAGGTTCAGAAGAAGGTCATTGACAATCGTTTCAAAGAATATTAAAAAAATGATATTCAATTAAAGATTATGCCAAAAAAGTTGGATATATACGTATTTATTGCTATTTAAGACAATATAACCATACATTATTATTGTTTATTTTTTCTAGGCTGACAAGCCTCATGCTATAGTTTGGCAAGTGACCCTGATTTTGATGGCACAGCCCTGCCAGAACTCATATGCAAACTTGAAAATTATGTTTTGAACATGTGGACTATCCCCTAACCGCTTTTAATATTAAGGTTCCCAAATATTTATAAAAATTATGTTTTACGGTGTGCAAACTTGAAAGTTTCCTTTGAGAAATATAAAATAATGAGGGAGATGTATGTGTTTGTAAACAATGTATAGTCTAATTTGAGATATATGTAGTTCAACATGGAATTGCTGAGAATAAGTACCTAGAAATTCATTTAATCGTTAGAAATAGCAAAGGATGTCAAAAAATTGAAACTCCTCCATGGCAACTTGCCAACTTCTTGTATATAGTATAACACATGTAAAAAATATTTTCATATTAATATGAGCGGAAATAATTTCCAGCGTGTGCAAACTAGTGGGCATGTAGCTCTTTCATATATTTTTTTTGAATCTTCATAATTTTCTAGATACCATACCTTAGGTCTGATTGGGCTAAAAAAAATTTGGTTGTCCCATATCTTGTTCTAGTTCATGGAAGAACATTATAAAAAAATTGATGTATACTGTAACTTAGAACCAGATCCTGGTTGGAACCAATTTGAAAATGGAGTTGATTTTCATAGCCGAGTCAAGTCATGAACCGGATGCGAAAATCATTTTCAAAGCTGGCCTAATTTCGAACCGGCTGGTGCCACTTTTCGAAAAAAAAACATATGTAAAAATGGTGCCTACAAAAACCCATTATGTAGTAGTGGCACAGTGCTGCTGTGGGTTTATTTTCACGCTAACAGAATAGTTAATGGCGGAACATTAATTTTTTTCGAATGTGTATAATTGAAAATCGTTGTCCCATGCGTGTCCTACGCACGCTCCTGCCGAAGTTCTTGACTATTGTCTACAGTGCATACACAATCGCAGCATGCATTGAGATGACAAAGGACGCTGATGGAAACAGTGATTAATACCATCCTCCACCTAAACATAATCAGGTGGCCACGAACATGCATGTGCATGGCGCAAGGCGAATAACAGACCACTATTTCTGATCTCGAAATTAAAGGATCAACTTTGGAGTTGATCTGGACCCAAAAAAAACATACACAGATCAAACTACTCAAGTAACTTAAACCGTTCATATATCTTTCTCAACACCAAAGGCCGGACTCACCAAGAAATGCGTGGATCGATGTAACAACCCTTTGTCCATTCGTCCCTTTCACAGCCGTTGAGACCGCAATGATGCACCAGAGAAAGTGAATGCAGAAAACTGCAAATCTCCAACCGAGCTTTATCACACAGCCAGTGACAGATACACCACCAGTGGCGATTAGCTGCGAAATCATTTAGCTCCACTAACCCCGTTTTCTTGTACGAGGAACAAGTTTGCATCATTTACTTCACATAATCACATTAGAGGCCTAGGAAGTAGGAACCGTGTAGCCGTGGCTGAAAAAAAAAATTGCCAATTTAAGTATCGGTGTTGTAAAACATGGAGACACGTACTTTGTATTTATCAAATTATCTTAGTACTCCCGCCATACCAAATTACTATTCGTTCTAGCTTTTACAGGTTAATTGTTTTTGCTATACATCTAGATATACGACATGTGCAGATCATAGCAAAAGTAATAAATTTAGAAAAACAAAAACTAATAGTAATTTAGGATGGAGGGAGTACTATTTTTTATGTATTTTTAATTAAAAAATTTTATACTTCTTACAAAACCGGTAAATAAAATAGATACCCTATCTGGTTATACCTCTTTATAACTTGTGGAGAAGACCTCCGCTAATTAAATAGCTTAGCCCGCGATTTAAAACATACTCTCCAACGCCACCGGCCGGACTCATCATCAGCATGAAAAAAAAGGCCAACCCTTTGTCCATTCGTCCCTTTCACAGCCGTTGAGATCGCAATGATGCACCAGTGACCGCAGAAAACCGCAAATCCTCAACCGAGCTTTATCACAGGCTCACAGCCATGCATCCAGTGATGATACATCTTTCCAACATCAGTGGCCATTGGTCTGTCAATTCCCATAACCGCCCTTGATCGCAACGGCGCAGAGAACAACTAGTGTTAGTGTGCGCCTCAAGCTTTCTCTTCCAAAGTCGAGAACACAAAGTACTTTCAGCTCAGCTGCTTCTGCCGCAGGCAAACAAAAGCACCCAACATTCGCTCGATCCTCGGCGGTAGCAGCGTGTGGCGTGGCGTCCTTTTCGGTCAGCAGTGCAGCGTCTCTGAGTTTAGGTGAGGCTGGGACATCACAGACACAGAGGCTAGCATCCGGCCAGTAGCTAGTGCACTACCGGCTCCGGTAGGAACCATTTAATTTAATTAAGACACGCATCCTGTCAAGATCATCTGGTAGCCCGGCCCCGATTAAAGCCCGCCCGTCTCTCTCTATCTCTTCAAGTGGATTAAGATTATATACGTACTACGCATCAGCGCGCATATATACCAGCTCCAACTTGATCGCACGATCGAATAATCCTGCAAATATCCGGCACATAAGAGGCAACAAAGGTTGGGGTGCGCAGGAGATGGGTCAGGCCCTGGCCCATGGGAGATGTACATATCCACACAACGGATTGGTGACGCGGAGCGCGGCGTCGAGATATGGTCAGATGGAAGCCCTACCCCCTATCGCCGATCGAATGGACCGGATCGTCTGCTCCCTCCAACAAAGCGGCGCTTTCCGGCGCGCGTCGCCGTCCGGCCGCTGTCGCGCGGCGCACGGCGGTGACCGGTTCACATCGCGTCGCCGGTACCAGACGCTCGATAGCGGTGCCACGCGTCCGGCCACGGATGGCTCCACGTCGGCGCCGGACCACACTCGTCTATTTACCGCAGCCCATATGCACATGCAACGTTCAGAAATAGTAGCGGAACGGTGAAAAAATATATATATCTCAACCCGTATATATATAATTTATATACTGTGCGTAATTTACATGTGTTACAATTGGTGTGTACGTTCACCGCTGTGCCTTCCTAGCCACACGTGCGCACGTACACATATCTTATATCCATTACCCTCTATATACTAGCTATACGAAGGGAGATCAATTGACGAGGCACCGTATTATTCATCTACGGCACGAACGTCTCCCTTCGACGGCGTACGTATACATGTATAGAAATACACTCACTCACGGCGTACGCATCTGGGAGCACCATTTGATCCTCCCAGCGGTCGCAAAGCAAGCCCCCAGTACAATACGTGTATAATCTACATGTACGTACACGCTCGCTTATACGGCGGTGGCGTATACGTACCGACGATCGACAGACGCCATACGGCGGGTCAAATTAAATCAGAAGCTGATGGGGTAGACGTGCTGCATGTTGGGGTAGAAGAGGCCCCAGTTCTGCTCCACGCCGCTCTCCTTCTGGTTCTCGTTGAACATGGAGAAGAGGTAGGTCTCGATGCCGCCCGGGTGCCGCGGGGTGCCGCGCCCGACGTGGTTGATCAGGTACTGGTTGTAGATCCTCGCGTTCGTCGGGTTCGCCTGTACGCCGCCGCCCGACGGCCACCCGCTCTCCGACACCACCAGCGGCACGCCGGAGCCGCCGTGCCGCCCCATGGCGAAGTAGAAGGCGTCCACCGTCGTGTCGAACAGGTTCTGGTACCCGTACGCGCCGTCCTGCACCACGGTGCCGGAGGAGGTGAAGAGCGCGTAGCTCATGTCCATGGCGCTCGGGTTGTAGGCCCACGCCAGGTACGGGTAGATGTTGGCCATGAGCGGCGACCCGGTCCGGGCCAGGAACTGCAGCACGGGGCCCATGTACCCCTGCGCCTCGCCGGTGAACTCGGCGGCGGACGGCGGGCTGTACACGCCCAGGATGGACTGCGACACCGACGTGGTCACCTTGATGTGGCCTAGCCCGGCCGCGGCCAGCGCGGCGTGGACGTTCTCCATGGCCGGCGCCAGGTTCTGCGCCGCGCCGCCGGACACCTCGTTGCCGACGCAGACGTAGCGGAAGGACACCGACGGGTAGGCCTGGATGTTGCTGCGGACCCACGACGCCGCCGCGGCGGGGCTGGCGGCGATGTTGGAGAGCACGTCGTTGGGCGCGCCCACGGTGACGGCGATGCCCGTGCCGCCCACCGCCTGCAGCGCGCCCTGGTCCGGCGCGTACAGCCGCATCGCCGAGATGCCGTTCGCCTTGTACATGTTGATCACCGTGCTCGCCGGCGGCAGGTTGTTGGCGCTCATGCCGTAGCACACACCGATGGCCTCACCACCTGCACGCAAGTATGCCACTCTTGTTAACCCCTTGCTTAATTGAACTTAATTAGCCACAGTATTTTTTTTTTTTTTTTTTTTTTTTTTTTTTTTTTTTTTTTTTTTTTTTTTTTTTTTTTTTTTTTTTTTTTTTTTTTTTTTTTTTTTTTTTTTTTTTTTTTTTTTTTTTTTTTTTTTTTTTTTTTTTTTTTTTTTTTTTTTTTTTTTTTTTTTTTTTTTTTTTTTTTTTTTTTTTTTTTTTTTTTTTTTTTTTTTTTTTTCTTTTTTTTTTTTTTTTTTTTTTTTTTTTTTTTTTTTTTTTTTTTTTTTTTTTTTTTTTTTGTTTTTTTTTTTTTTTTTTTTTTTTTTTTTTTTTTTTTTTTTTTTTTTTTTTTTTTTTTTTTTTTTTTTTTTTTTTTTTTTTTTTTTTTTTTGTTTTTTTTTTTTTTTTTTTTTTTTTTTTTTTTTTTTTTTTTTTTTTTTTTTTTTTTTTTTTTTTTTTTTTTTTTTTTTTTTTTTTTTTTTTTTTTTTTTTTTTCTTTTTTTTTTTTTTTTTTTTTTTTTTATTTTTTTTTTTTTTTTTTTTTTTTTTTTTTTTTTTTTTTTTTTTTTTTTTTTTTTTTTTTTTTTTTTTTTTTTTTTTTTTTTTTTTTTTTTTTTTTTTTTTTTTTTTTTTTTTTTTTTTTTACTTATTCACCGTCCCAGTAATATTTCTTTACTAGCTTTATTTACTCTATGAAATACCAATAAGAGCTTAAAGAAAATTTGAAGAAAGCTAGCGTGTGCACACACAAAACAACAAATTCGATCGGTAGGATGCGAAGCATGTAGAAACACATCTGCAGGCTTTTGACCTGACGCTGGGAAAATATACACTGAATTTTTCTATCCCTAGAAAGCGACATTTAACTGAAAATTTGTATGTATGCATGGACGCTCACGCATCTGCTGGTAACCTTCCTTGCTTCCTTCTCTTTCTATGTAGACGACTCTCTGCTGATGTTACGTGAAACAACCATTATTTTAAATTTTACACTAGTAAGTCGCTGCCGAGGAATATTTTGCCGGCAGCTTGACCGGGATGTCGCTGCGTGCGTGCAAGAAAGTTTGGTGACCAGAAGAAGTGGCTTAGCTCGTGACCTCACCTGACCTTAACCAGCGGGATAACCTTTGACCTGCTGAGTGGAGCTTTTGATTTGGGTTAGCCAGGCCACTAACCACTCTCTTCCTTGGTTCACATCTTACTAGTTCTTTCTACCCTAACTTTTATTTGTCAGATAGCTTTGCTGAAAAGCAGGGTAGAGCTATTCTATTTTACCCTTTTGAAAATCGGTAAAAAAAGATATTTAACTGGCGTGCGAAAGTACTATACAACCAGAACCAGTCAACCTAGGAAATGGACGAGGAATATGCTCAAGGGGTAGAGGGAGGGAGGGAGGGAGAGAGAGAGAGAGAGAGAGAGAGAGAGGACCACATGCTATGCTAGAGCGAGAGGGAAAGAGCGGGGGATGTGGGGATAAAGCTCTTGGTCCAACGTCCGCACCACGACCGTTGGATAGTCCACGTATGATCGATGTGGATCGCCAAAGCCGTTAGCTAGCCTAGCCGTGCAGCAGGGCCACCAACGCCCTAGCTAGCTCTCGACCAGTCCCCTCGCACGCACATACGTGTGCCACAAGCTAATTACCTGCCTTCAGTCACATATTTTCAGATAGCACATCTATCTAACCTCCATCACACAACCTATGTGTCTGTAGACTGAAGCTAGACACACAACACACACATATATATTCCCTTCAGCGATTTGGTAGCTAGAGCTGCAGCCCCTTTCTTGAGAAAAGATTGATGTGGTCTAGCTTGTACTGCAGATGACATCGTATCATTAGTCATGACTAGACCAAGACTACTCAGCAGATGCAACCTGCAAGTATATAGCAACCTGCTTACGATTTGCATTGGCCCCCCGGCCCCTGGTCGTCGTCGAGCTAGCCCTGTTCGTTCATGCTAATCATTAGTCTAATCCCCAAGTGAGTTGGTTACGGATAGCCAAACTAGACCAGCCGCATTAAACTCTGCGCCACCAGCACCAGCAGCTAGCTAGCTAGCTAATCACGCTTCAAGAATGGAGCAGCTGCCGTACACGGAAGCTAGCTACTATCAGCTCGGAGCTAGAGGACGGAGCAGCCGGCCGGTGCCGCATCATGCGTCGTCGCCGTTGACAAAGCGTCAAGTGACGCGACGCCGGCCGGCGAGCCGATGGGGTGGTACTAGCGGAGCGAAGCGAACGACGCGACGCGACGACAGAAAAGGATGGCGGCGAGCGAGCGAGAGAGAGAGAGAGCTGACGGGTTATTGGTTTGGTTGATTGCGCTGGGCAGAGTGGTTGCACCGAATTCTCTTCGAATCATCGGCGGCGACCTCTTTATCGGAGGAATGGAGGAACCTAGCTAGCTAGGAATAATTTGCATGACACTGAGAGAAAGATGGAAAGGCACAATGCAAGGACTAGTCTGATCGAGTTAACTTTTGTGACTGACTGATCGTCGTCGTCGTTTCAGAAGAGATGGTTTAGGAGGGCAACTAAGCTAGCGAGCTAAAGTGACGTGCGCGCGCTCACCGAACAAATAAAAAAGGAAGACTTCATTTGCAAGCTTGTTGTTGCATGTAGACATGCCCCAGCACCAGGCACACAGTAAAGTAACTTTACTAGCTTAGGTTCCATGCATATACTTCTCCATCAACTTTTGCGGTTTAGGTACCAGCTAGCCGGCCAGAAACATCGTTTTCAAGGTGATTTTCAAGAAGCATCTATGCTTAAGATATTGTTCTATGTCCATGTGTTTCTGTAGAAATATTTTTTACTACGAATAATATATATTTTCGCTTGCGGTAAAAAAATATATGTTCCCCTAGATTCAGTTTTGAAGTCTGCATGCCTAGCTACAAACACACAAGAAAACAAGTTTGGAAGCAAAGAAAAAATTATTATTTAACAATTGATGAGCCGGCAGTCAAAAATCCAGATTAATTTCTTGATTTAATTTTCTTTGAGAAAGTGATAGGTGTAAAAAAAAGGTGTTCAAAACTACTGTTCCATTGCTGCACGAGTGATCCATGGAGAGTGAAATACACGGCGTTTACCGGCCCTGTGACCTATCTAGACGGAATAAACGGCCGAAGAAAGCGACGGGCACCAAAGAGGACGGCCGGGTTTTGACGGCTAAAGGGGGCTACTATATCCTTGCATGACGTTGTTGGTGTGAGAGAGATGTGTGACTGTGTGCACGTCTCTCTCCTATGTTTTACCTCAGCTCATGCCATGGCTACGTAATAACTAGAATACTAACCAAATTAAACCCTGGATTAACTTATTTTTACCATCTGGTGGTTCCTCTGAAGGAAGAATTCTCCTAGCTACATGCCGTGCAAGAACAAGAACATATCCTACCTAATCAAAATCTCTTTTTCAACATGCGTGCAAACATATATGATGAGAGAGAGAGAGAGAGAGAGAGAGAGAGAGAGAGAGAGAGAGAGAGGTAATCACTTTGTGGGATGGATGCAAAGACCCCGAGGAGCAATGCCATGGCGAACATGGAGGCTACACCTTGCCTTGCCATTCTCTCTCAAGCTTAGCAGCTAGCCTCGCAATCTCTTTCGTGGCTATGCCAACACGTCTCTCCAACAAGCTTTCTGTGCTAGCTGAAGCTTTGTTCCCTTGCTGAACAACCGGTGGCCAGAGGTCCCCTTATATAGATGCCGAGGATCGGAGAGGAGGCGGACAGGCCGGCCGGGTTCGGTCCAATCCACTTGAAATATATCTGCGTTGGCCGGCCCGTCTCCTCCAGCGGCAGCCAACATTAGTTTAGCCTATTCCAATTGACGAGCCGTTTGCTGCCGTCGCGAGTCCCACACAGTGTCTGGTAGCCAGAGGTTATCCGGTACACTAGGTTGTTGTGACTTGTGACTAGGGGGTGCCTCGTCATACCAAACAACTTTTGAAAAATTGGGTTTAAATTTTTAGGCGCCATGATGTTCGACGAAAGGGAAGTTTCTAGGTCAAAACACAAGTCACGGGGACGCGGCGCACCGAGCCCGGTGTTGCCAACGTAACTCGGTCGGTGGGCGGGCGTGCACGTCTTACTCAGGGACATTCGACGAGCGTTGTCGGTTTTTTTACGACATTTTTTCTAAGTCGTAGAGGTTGACATGAGTGACTTACCTATATGACTTCGTTACGCGGCAACCTTAGATTTTGACACTGTTGTTGCGTATCTTTCTTCTTAGGTCATCTAGATATTTTCATGCACAATCGTAGTCAAATCTATAAAGGTAAGAATTTGAACAGACGTCCTTGTGGCATCTACCTTTTTTTGTTCTCCTATTTTTGTCAATGAACAATAGTAGTCTCCCTAATTTCAACTTCATTTATAGGTTCCATAAATCTGCTGCGAGAAATTCATAATTAAGATGATGACAAACCTAGCTAGTGTTTTTGGTACACCTAATTAATAATCTGTTATGAACCAAAGAATTACTTGCACCACTTTAATGAGATATTAGGTGCTCCATGGACTCTGATATGCATGTACACCTTTATCAGAAGACTAGTTCCACTTCCACTTTGAGTTGGTGCATGTTTTCCCAAAGGAGAGATGATTTAAATTCATCAGCTATACTAAAAAATTCATATATTTTTTATTTTAAAAAATGAAGTAGAGCAGCAATCCACAATTTCTTCTTTGGTTATGATGCTAGGCCAGAAAAATACTTCTTCTGTGAGTAGAGCAGGTTATGATGCTGTGTTGTAAGTACCATATTGGGTTTGCCCATGTGTCATATCAACCCTGAACAACGAGCTGGCTTATACTCCCATCCAACCGTTAAAAATTTCGTAGTGCTGACCCGATCTGTGGATAGGAAGGCACATGCTATCGCTACCAGTGGAGTCCCGTTATGCAACTGCTTTCGAGTATAACTACTAATGAAGAGATAAAATTAGGTGTACCAAATTAGTCCACACCAATAGCAGCTACCCTGATCCATGCATAGACACTCTTAGACATGTATATGCGAGTAGTTAAATGACTATTTAATATGTGTGACACAGTTTGATCGTTTTGATAAATGAGTTCTTCAATTCCAATATATGATCCCTGATGCAACTGAGTACTATCTAGGATTTTGCAGGCACTGGTATAACTAGCATGTAGTACAGAAGCTTCCTGTTATTACCCGCTTTAATATTTCGATTATTCAAAGGATTATTGGCAGCCTCTCCTTTTTGACATGTCAAGGCAAAACTGGTGTAATGATGCATGGTTTAGGTATGCGTTTTATACAGTTACATGAAAGCCAATTCCGAAATTTCTTTGATGTACGCATGCATGCATCCTTTCAAGTCACTGTGTTATTCAAAAGATGGATTTTTTATGCAGCAAATCGAAAATAAAAAAGGTTCCACTTGAGACCAGGGACAAGTAGCTTGTAAGGTTTGTCTCTTACTCTCTTGTAACCAAGTTTGTCTATGGGACTATGGCTACAGAGTTGCAACTTGTAACTAAACAAACTTCAAAAATATTTCTTTCTGTTCCCTATAGTTTTTTTTTATCCGAACACTCAATGCATGCTACCCTATGGCTAATTTTAGTGCAAAAATTGGACATAGTATGGTATGGTAGCATGGTAATCAAATCCCGTGTTCATGCCGTCTTGATCAATAATTGATACCTACACACTTTTTTGCCGGTAGTTGAGAAATATCACCTTTAGAAAAGAAAAACTACGACAATCAAGTTTAGAAAGAGACCCACCAATTGCATTTTCCGCTTAAACGCGTTATTATTAGCCTACCACTAACTTAAACTCGACAACCGAGACGCGACGACACAAATGGTTCCTCGATCGATAGTACCAAGATATCTGCCCATATGTTTGCAAATCTATACGCAACTGACCAAAAGAGCAACACACACATGGTAGTGGACGCAGCAATTGGGGACTTGGTTATCCTGCGCTTTTTGCGTACGTGGATCCCAAGTCACCACCCCCTTGTCCTATCCGGGACGCCCCTGGATGGATGGGAGCCCTGCCGAGTCGGACAGGGCCCGGGCCACCTGGAAAGTTCCGCCCTATCCACAAGCTTCCTGCTTATGTGGCCGCGAGAGGGCAACGTGTCCCGTCGCCGTTGCGGCACAGCGCCGCTCCTGTTGCTCCGGAAGTCCGGATATGCGTGCGGGCGTGCGCACGGCCGGCCTCTGCCGCCTACGTGGCGGCTCCATCTAGCTATCCGCATGGTCCAGGTCCAGGCCGGCGAGTCTCTTTCGCAGTGGGGGAGAGAGAGGAGCATAAATAAATAGGCACATGCAGTAGCGATTTCTAGCGTTGTGGCGCCATTTTTGTTTGATTTTCCCAGGTTTTTTTATTGGCTGGCAGTCGTCCTCCTGTGTATTCATTCATTCTCCTGGGTATTCTTTTCGACAAAAAAGATGTACACATCGATCTCCTGGGTATTCTAGAGAGAAAAAGTTGAACTGGATTCAAGTTTGCTACAGAAATTCAGAAATTGGAGCAACTCCAACAGTTTTGACATCCTAAATGAACAAAAAAAATTCAAAAAAATCTTTTTCAAAAAAAAGGAACACGGATTTATCCTTGCGTAGTGTACGACTCTTCTCTGTATTTAAATGCTAGAGCATTTTTGTGAGCCATCAGCTCTTGTTGTCGATTATCTCAAAGCAAAGGAAATTAATAATTGAAAAGAGAAAAAGGTGGTTGGAAATAAAGGGTTTATTACGAGGGGTCAGTAGAGCCTAGTATACTTGAAAGGCCGTCCTTAATAAGTTTATCTTTATCTTGCTTATGTGGACGCGATGACATATCATGTCCTGTCAGTACACGATGGCTACGCTACACAGGGCCGGGCCGGCCGGGGCTAGTAGCGACTGCTAACGATGGCTTCCTGGAATTCCCCTCACGCTTTACTCTCTGGCGGCTCCCGTCCATCATCCGTGATGAAGTTGTTATCCTCTTCTTTGCAGACCTGGACTGTGATTCTTTTCTGGAAAATATCAGCAATTTGCATTGCTGGCTTCTTTCGCGCCGTGTCCTCTTGCTCTTGTCGATCAGTCTAGCCAAGTCATTGTCCTCCCGGTCTGCCATTTTTCTAACTTCAGCGCATTTTCTGTGAACAGACGACGATTTTCGGTAGACTTTCTTGTTTTGTGCTGTGTATGTTGTGTTTGAAAGCAAATTTGTGGCTGATCCAAGACCCATTCATACAGCTAGGCAAGGCTCCCTTAACTGCATGCGGAAACTGAATTTCATTTATTTAGAGAAAAATTATAAAAAAGCGCAGGGGCCTTTTTCTTGTTAGAGCCACAAAAATGCAATGCCCCCACACATTGTTCCTTTGTACTAAAGAAAATACAAGAGGCCCCAAAAGAACACACAATTGGATCGCAAGAGAAAAAGCAAACAAAAAAAAGAGAGAGAGAGAGAGCAAAAAGGAATCGAGTGGTGGAGGATAAAAGAATGTCACAAGTTGAGAAGGCCGGCTAGCTACAAGAACATGATTATGGCCCGGGCCCACCACTGTTACCTGATAAGTGCAGAAGTTATACTCCAATAGCTAAGCTCAACGACGGATCAACGCGATATTTCGTTTCGTCCATCTACATCGACAAAGCAGCCGGCAGGATGGACGGCCAAATCAGGGGCAGACAAAGGCACGACGACCGGTGAAATCAACTTGCTCTTTCACTTGATCGGACTGATCAGGCCGGCCGGCCGGCGAGCTTACGTGTTTGTGTTTCCTCTTCCCAGATTCTTTGCAGTCTCTACCCCTGGCCCTGTCACCGTATCACCGTTAAGTTAGACTTGAAGCTGATCGTCGTCGACGCCGGCCGCCACCACAGAGTTCCGGGAATCCTTCTCGCCATCTCCATCGTCGATGCGTGTGCTTCCGATCGAGCTAGTGTAGCTAAGGGAGGATCGCACCGGATAAGCCACAAAAACAACTTGAAGCCCCTGATCGTTTCGGCAGAGATAGAGTGATAAGATCTCCACGTCACTTTTACCACAAAGCTAGACGCATGGTGCATCATCCATGCATGTCATCTCATACACCATGCTGTCACTTGAGCTTCTGTGTCCATGCATGGTACGGTTCAGCTAGCCATGCATGTGTGTGCATAGTGCAGTGCTCTAGGTCATGTGTGTAGAACACTACTACAGCAGGAGCATCACAGGCGGTTCGGTTGCCCACATCACAGGCGGTTTTCAAAAGTGGCGCTGGTTAAGTGGCGCTGATAATCCCTTTTTCACAGTCGGTTTTTAACCGGCTGTGAAAATCGATTTTCACAGCCGGTTTACGTTATGAACCGGCTGTGAAAATCAGTTTCACAGCCGGTTTTGAACCTTCGAAACCTGCTGCGTCAGGCATTATCACAGCCGGTTTTTTGCCAAAAAACCGGCTGTGAAAGTGCCTTTTCACAGCCGGTTTTCTTCCAATCAAAACCGGCTGTGAAAGGGCATTTTCACAGCCGGTTTTCTGCAAATCAAAACCGGCTGTGAAACTCTTTTTCACAGCCGGTTTGAACCGGCTGTGATATGTTTTTCCAGAATAAAAAAATAATTAAAATGTCTCAATTTTCACAGCACAATAATTCACAAATATATAATGCATTCACAATTCATCACCAAAAAAATCAAATCTGAAATTCATATATAATTCACAGAATTTTTCTATAAATCACAGAATGCATATATAATTCGCTGCATTCACAAATACACATATAATTCACATAATCTCACCTGCACAAACAGAGCACACTAGCATATACAATGCTACTAGTAATCTACTCAGCCACTAATGCATGATTTATTAGGCTTACTGACATGAACAAGGACTGTAAACATTTTCTCCTAATACACGCTACTATAAGCAATCACACATGCCTGCGGTTAAACCAAGCCTCTGCTTTGATTGTTCCTCATCATTGTTCTAGCCCTCACTCTTTCAGTTTCAGTAAATGGCTCGTCTGTACATGCATAGAAAAAATTAACAGTGAGCTTGGACAGATCATTTTTTGAGGTTCAGTTTTCATTTCATTCAAAAATAGGCCCAAGCTGCTCTAGCACCGCAAGCAAGGCCATGTCCTAGACAACATGTCTAATGCAAAAGCAAGAACAAAATGAAATGGAGCAAAGTAAACTATTTCACCTATGTTTCACTATTGCATAATGGTGGTGATTACCAATATTCCAAATTTATGCTGCATCAATGCCTAAACACTTGTCCCATATCAGATAGATAACAACTGAATGTTGTATGGTTTTACCATGTCCAACTGAATAATTGTGTCATTTGTTATCTAATCTTTTAATTTATGGACAAGTGATAATTTCAACTGACAAGCTCTCAGTGTATACCAATGTGATTCAGTTATGGACAATGCTTTATCAACAAAGGTGGCTACCCTATACTGTTGGCTGCCAAAATTGATTCAGTGAAATACCAATGTGATAGAACAAATTAAACATGTCTTCATCTCATTCAAATCAGAAACCATTTACACAACATGTATACACTGCCTAGTAGACAACAAAATTAGTAACTTCCTCAAGCTTTAGTACAATTGCAGGGATTATGGCACGCTTAACAGCAACATGGAGCATGAACCACTTGGCAATCCGAATATGTTAAACAAATGAAACTAAACAGTAATCCTTGAAGGTAATTTATACAAAAAGAAAAGGAGCAAGAAATAGATTGTAGGTGGTGGGAGCCAACACAATATACCTTGTAGGCTGTCCGTCTTGGGTTGCCTCTGCATGGCAGAAAGTGCCTTCACGAAGCTTTCCGTTGACAGAAATCCAGATTCCATATCCATGTATGACACAGCTCTGAAACTGAATAATTGCTCTTCCATAATGAGTTGAGCACATATGACAATTTTTTATATATGAAGAAAGGACCAATAGGCTGCTGCGAACTTACAGAAATCTTAGAATGTTGCTCGTTGTTGCATCAGCATCCATGAGGGAGTTGAGAATTCCTTTGAATTTCTTATTACTGAAAATGTTCTGCGGTGTATAGGATAACAGATCCATTGTGCAAACTGTTGCAGTTGTACTACCTAGTTTCTTCATCATTTTTGTTTCTCCATGATGGAACAAAAAAATGCTAACGGGAACTGATTGAAATAATATCATATACAGTTCCATTCTGTTCAAGGAAAATTCAGCCATGTTTCGTTTTCAGCCTATAAACCAAGCAAACAGAAAGTTTTCTGCATTTAAAAAGATCATATACCATTACTAGCTGATTGTTCAACTCATAACTACGATGATATAAATTTAAGGGAAAGTTATGGTTAGAGGCATATTTGTTAAGCAAAGTACCACGACAGGTCATGTTGTATAAGGATACAGTAAGTCTTGAGTTATAATCCGTGATATACTTTGCTGGTAAATCCGAATGGTTGGCCATTATTAGCAAATGTTCCACTAACCTGCATTTCGTTAGATGCCAAAAGGTGGCTTGAACAAGAGAAGTTGGGGAAAATTTCATGTTTCAAACTAACAGATCCGGGGAAGCACAAACCTTTGTATATCATCCATTGAAGAAGGAACAAATAAAAGCTTCCTATGAGAGAACCGGGACCTAACCCTTTTCTCTAGGAGTTGATCCGCATCCTAAAAGAATGAATGCCATTGTTAAGAAAAGATAATCATTGAGAAGCAATCATAATTAAACTTTATCAGTACGCTGTGAACCAAAGTGAACTGACAATTAGTTACACAACGTTCAGATTCCATGTTCCCAGCCAACTCATAACTCAGGGATGCTACTGCATAATTACTACTTTATATGCTACTACATAATGGCTACTCCACAATCAAGAGTGACATCTGATAAGAATTTGTGGGTGACAGGCTAATCATATGGCACTCAAACACAAAACAAGAAATCAATTCACCAAATTATATTCAATTGACAGTCTTGAATAGTATACTACTGGTCAAATATAAGCAACCATGATGAAGCTTAGTTCATACCAAGCGGCAGCTCACACCAATGACAACAGCTTGTGATGTGAGAGACTGCATTGCATCAAGTAAGCTGTAGAGCAAACGCTGCTTACCCTGCAATAGAATATCATGAACATAAGTATCTTCTCATGTCAAATTTGTCCATAGAAATAGTAGAAAGCATGCGAGCAGGCCTCGAACCCCTTTCCCCATGAGAGCAGGAAGCGGTCGCGGGCGGGGCGGCGCGGCGCGGTCGCGGGCGGTGGGGGGCGCG
>CM014272.1:53029627-53043819 GCA_004135705.1 Alloteropsis semialata
GGGCCGCGCCACCAGCCCCCCTCCCCCCGTGTCCTGCACCTTCAACCCTCCTGGTAATGGACTCTTAGATGTACGCATGTTTTCTTCATTGTGATTCTTAGATGTTTAGACAGCGTGCCATGATGTTTTGGTCTCATTAGTGTTATTCGATTTAGTCTCAATGTAAATGAGTACGTTTGTTTCACTGAATTATCCAAGTATCCATGTTTTGGACCAAGATTAATGATTTAGGCTTGCGTTTATGCATGTTTTGAGACTTAGTGTTGGATATTATTTTAATGCTCAGCACACACTAGTAACTTTGGAATCATATGCGATTGTCTTCATTTTTTTCTAAAGGAGAATCTATGTGGTCGGTTTGAGTTAATGGTGTTAGAATTACCGGAGTTAGAATTTCTTAGTGTCTTTCTTAGTTAATGATGTTGAATTTTGAATTTGGATGTGGAATGACAGTTGGTTGTTGAATGTGCTCGGCCATCGTGCCGCTTTTCGAATTGCAGGGTTTGGAAACCTCCCTTTGCAGGGGAGGTGCTGCCGAAATTTTCAATTTTTAACACTTTTTTCTTTTTTTTGGCAGACGAGTGTCCCCTCCATCGAGGCCGGCCTACACCCCGCCGACTTTACACGGTGAGACAAACATGCTCTCTTTTCCTTTCTTGTTCATTGTCCACGTTTTTTGGACAGCCCGAGGATGTGTAGATGGGTTTAGTTTTCATGGTCTACTCTTATCTGAGTCAGAATTTCGGCATCACCTCCCCGTTGTTCTCCGGATACACAATATCCTTTCTAGGACGTGTATTTGAAGAACAGCGGGTAGGTGCTGCCGAAATTCTGGCTCAGATAGGAGTAGAGCATGAAAATTAACCCAATCTACACATCCTCGGGTGGGATTAGGACCTATCTATACCTAGTAGAGAATGATAGACATTTCGGTAGATGTAAAAGTTAGTTTGATATCGCTCGGTGATCTGTTAGAGGATGGAGGACCGTGAGTGGATGTACACGGGCTTTGCTCAGAAGACTGCTGAATGGTTGACCAAGACTGAAGATTTCGTGAACAAAGCGTTTGCATTTGCCAAGAGTACACGGGCTTTTTGTCCATGTGTCAAATGTGCAAACCGAAAACGACAAACAAAGACAGACATGAGCAAACATCTCATCAAGTATGGATTTACGCCGGACTATACTCGGTGGACTTGCCATGGTGAGGCCCAGCGTGTGAGAGACAAAGTCGTGAGACAACGCATCGAGGAATTTGATGATGATGCCAGGGTCGGAGACATGTTGAATGACTTCGATGAAGCACAGATAGATGAAGTTTCTACGGAGGAAGAGCCGGAGGCCAGTGCGAAGGCTTATTATGAGATGTTGGCTGCGGCACAGAAACCCCTTCACCAGCATACCATGGTCTCGCAACTGGATGCCATTGCCCGTCTGATGGCCGTAAAGTCTCAGTTTAGCCACAGTCGAGAAGCCTTCGATGTCATGTTGACAGTATTTGGCAGCTTGCTTCCGGATGGTCACATTCTACCCAAGAGCATGTATGAGCCACAGAAACTTCTTCGCGCACTTAAGATGCCGTATGAGCAGATACATGCTTGTCCGAATGGATGCGTCTTATTTAGGAAAGAATATGAGAACGCGAAGTACTGTCCACAGTGCAAGTCGTCCAGGTTCGTGGAGGTAGAATCAGCTGATGGCACTAAGAGGCAGACCACGATTCCCGAGAAGATCCTATGGTACCTTCCTTTCATACCGAGGATCCAACGGCTTTACATGACCGAGGAGTCCACGAAACAGATGACATGGCATAAAAATGGTCGTCGATACAATCCTGAGAAGCTGGTACATCCAGCCGATGGTAAATCATGGAGAAGATTTGATGAGATTCATAGTCAGAAAGCTCTGGAGGCTCGCAATGTACGTATTGCCTTGGCAACCGATGGGTTCAATCCGTATGGGATGTCTGCTGCCGCATACACTTGTTGGCCCATGTTTGTTATCCCTCTCAATCTCCCCCCAGCGTCCTCTTTCAACGACAGAACATCTTCTTGTCGTTAATCATTCCTGGATACCCGGGGAAAAAAATGGGTGTGTACATGGAGCCTCTGGTTGATGAATTGGAACGTGCTTGGAAGAAAGGTGTTTTGACATACGGCCGAGCTACGAAGAGAAACTTCACAATGCATGTTTGGTACATGTACTCCCTGCATGATGCGCCGGCGTATGGGTTATTCTGCGGACACTGTGTTCATGGAAAATTCCCATGCCCGGTATGCAAGGCAATGTTGAGGTTCATTTGGTTGATGAAGGGTGGCAAATATTCTTCTTTCGACAAACATCGTCAATTTCTCCCTCTTGATCATCCATTCAGACGAGACACGAAGAATTTTATGAATGGTGTCGTTGTTGAAGACCCTCCACCACATCTGATGACAGGTCTCGAGATCCGTGCTAAGTTAGAAGCTCTGAAGCTCAACAAAAAGAAGGATGCTTTTGTGGGATATGGTGAGCTACATGCCTGGACTCATATTTCACCATTGTGGAGGCTCCCCTATATGCAGGACATTCTTCTACCGCATAACATTGATATGATGCACACGGAAAAAAATCTTGGCGAGGCTCTTTTTGGTACTGTCATGGACCATGCTGACAAGACAAAGGACAATGTGAAGGCTAGAGTGGATCAAAGCCTGTTATGCGATAGACCGAAGATGAACATATGCCTCCCACAGACGGCGGACGTTGGAAGAAGCCTAGGGCAGATTACGTCCTGAAGAGGGATCAAAGGAGGGAAGTTCTCAAATGGTTCCAAACGTTAAAGTTCCCTGATGGGTATGCAGCGAATCTGAGGAGGGGGGTGAACTTAGCTACTTTGCGAATCAACGGGCTCAAGAGCCATGACTACCACATATGGCTTGAGCGGCTCCTTCCGGTGATGATTCGCGGGTATGTACCTGATCATATCTGGCTAGTGCTGGCAGAGTTGAGCAATTTCTTCCGCGTCCTTTGTGCTAAGGAGATATCTCCTACCGTGATGGAAGATATGGAAAGGCTGGCCCCGGTGTTGCTCTGTAAGTTGGAGAAGATCTTTCCACCTGGCTTCTTCAATCCGATGGAGCATATGATTTTGCACCTCCCGTATGAGGCAAGAATGGGGGGGCCTGTGCAGAACCGTTGGTGCTATCCAGTTGAAAGATGTCAAAAGGTTCTTCAAACGAAATATAAAAATAAATGCAAGATTGAAGCGTCCATTGCAGAGGCATACATTCTGGAGGAGGTCTCAAACTTTACTTTAAAATACTATGCTGACAATCTTCCTAACGTGCACAATCCACCAACTCGTTACAATTCTGGTGAAGTTGACACGACCCTCAGCATATTTCGAGGGCAACTCGGAAGTGCAAGTGAAGGCACACCCAAGACCTTGAAATACGAAGAGTGGCGCACAATCATGCTATATGTGTTGACCAACCTCTCCGAAGTCGAGCCGTACATCCAGTAAGTTCTCAACAAACTTATTCCATTACTGACCCATATTCTTCATCCAACCATCGTTTTTCTCGGTGGTACAGAGAATTTGTTGAACAATCCTGGCGTCAATCGAGGCAACCTAGACCGGACGAAGTAGATACCCTTCTTAGAGAGGCCAATTTTATTTCTTGGTTCAAACGGAAGGTTCATTCTAATTTCCCTCCTATTAGTTTCACATTATAACTTGGTCGTCCAATAACATAACAGACAATCATGCTCGAACTTGCAGGCCCAAACCGATGCGTCTATGAGTGCCGAGTTGAGACAA
Organism: Alloteropsis semialata; assembly: GCA_004135705.1. NCBI lineage: Eukaryota > Viridiplantae > Streptophyta > Magnoliopsida > Poales > Poaceae > Alloteropsis > Alloteropsis semialata. The sequence continues at coordinate 53,033,430 of CM014272.1, forward strand.
GTTGCCGATGGTTGTGCCTATAGGGTCAAGTCCTTTGGCTGTTATGATGTGAATGGTTATCGTTTTCGCACAAAGAGCCATGAGCAGAAGATGCCCAATCGAAGGACCACAAATACCGGAGTTTGTACGCCAAGCCTTGATGGGGTCGAGTATTATGGAATAATTGAAGAAATATACGAACTCAATTTTGGTGGATGCAAACCTCTTCATCCTGTCATATTCAAATGCCATTGGTTTGATCCCTCAGCTGTGAGACAGACCCCTAACGTTGGGCTAGTTGAAATTCAACCATCATCCGTCTATGCCGGAGAAGATGTATATATTGTGGCTCAACAGGCCACACAGGTTTATTACCTCTCGTATCCGTGCACAACTGACAAGAGTCTTCAGGGTTGGGATGTTGTGTACAAGGTATCAGCACACGAAAAACTACCAGTCCCAAACAATGACGATTACAACTTCGATCCAAACACGTATGCCGGAGAGTTCTTCCAAGAAGATGGGCTAGAAGGGAGTTTTGTGATAGACTTAACCGAAGCGGACGAAATGGAAGTAGAGCAAATGAATGAACAAGTGGACGATGGAGATGTGGTTCTTAACTTGAAGGACGTGCAGTTATTTGAAAACATGCTTTTAGGCGTTGGGAGTGATGATGAGATAGAAGAACCTGAGGAGCACGGGCATGAGGATCTCGAAATACGTGATAGTGATGATGAGAACCAAGAAGAAAATCTCGATCACGATGATTATTTCTAATACATGTATGATCCTAGCTATTTTTTTATTTGTAATACCATGCATGTTAATTACTTTATATATTTTGCTCAGTTTGCTTCTATTTCTCATTATATTTTGCATATCTTTCTAATTATGTTTATTTTGCCTTTTTCAATGCAGATGGTGGGCGGAGTTAGGAACGTGAAGTCCCTTTACCGGAGGGGGTCACGTGAGGAGGAGGCACCTTCAGGGTCTGGGAGCGGTGGAGCCAGGGGGCGAGGGAAGGGTGGACGCAGGGGTCGACGTAAGGGCAAGGTACCGACCCCTGTACCTTCGTCCTCGTCTTCGTCTGAGGAGGAGGTTCCTCCCGCGGTGGTGGAGGGCGAGGTGGAGTCGTCGGAGGAGGAGGGGGGGGATGCGGGGGAGAGGTCCGGGGAGGGTTCCGCTTCTAACGCCCGATTATGGGCGCGCGGTCCCTCCCAACTCCCGAGGCGGCCGATACCCCAGCACACCGTCCGATGATCCGACCTAGCGGTGCAAGGTAATAAACTTTATATGTTATCATTCCATTTTTATTTAATATGTTGAATATCACTATAGAAACTAACAATCTATCTTGATCACTTTGCAGGGGTTGGGACGTGGTAGAGCGGGGTGCTTCTCACAGCCGGAAGGTCAACGGCATCCTGGGTCTTCTGTGCAGGGCAAACTTCCCTGGCATAGTTACGCACCAAGGAGTCCAGGAGCCGGCGGAGTCGTTCGCCCACTACTACGACGCCACGGACGACCAAGAGGACCGGGAGGGCAGGAGCTTCCCCAACAAGGCCCAGCGGGTGCTTGCCGAGCTGTGGGTAAGTGTTTCCCGCAATACATATTTCAACACACATATATATATGCATGCTTTCTATATTTTTCACCACTATATCGCATATATATATGCAGGATTTTTACAGATGCGCCCCGGGCCACGAGGTGGAGGCGGGTGAGCAGGCAAAGAGGGCGGCTCACAAACTGGTCAAGGACATGTATTACGAGGCGCGGATCCAGGCCGTCATTGACTACTGGAAGGACAAAGGCACAAAGTACTCCAAAGAGCAAGCCAGAACCATTTACCTGACCCACGATCAATACATCTCGGTAAATATAAAACTTTAATTACGATTCCTTATATGATTAAGCACGTATAATCTAATCTTCTTCTACATCATCCTGCGTAGGTGATTCCCTGGTGGTGTGCCTCGCATCCCCAGGCTTGGGAGAAGTGGGTGGCCTACTGGTGCTCCCCTGAGTGGATGGAGACACACCTGGCTGCCCGGGAGCGCCGTTTGCAGATGCCAGGTCCAGCACACCACCAGGGCAGCCTTACCCTCCCCGAGTACAAACAAAGATGGGTATGACATCTCATTTTATAATTGAAACGCTCAATTCTGCAATATTTGTAATCATATTATTTTTTTTTGTGTTTTGTAGTCGGCGGCACATGGAGGCGAGGAGCTGACTGACTTCCAGGCTATTGCCGTGTCCCACATGGGCAGGGCCACGTCCGAAGTCCGCTACAACCCCGAAGCCGGGCCGGAGGCGTACAGCAATCCCATGGTCCACGCCCGCCTCACCGCCTACTCGGATATGGGAAGGCAAAAGCATGGGCCTGAGTGGGATCCGGCCGCCGCGCCGCTTGATGGAGAAGTCATCATGAGGATGGCAGGAGGCAAGAGGCATGGGAGGTACGCCGTCGGCGACAGCACGATCGACACGGCCAGTACCCCCACTCTCTCCCAGATCCGAGCCGGTAGCGCTAACCCCGACATACGCCAGCCGCAGACCGCTAGCCACTTCAACATGCAACTAATCCAGGTTATTTCTGCTTTATTACACTTTAGTTCATTTTTCCTTACCGTTGAATTCTAACGTTTTGATGGAATATTGCAGGCCCAGCTAGAGGAGGAGAGGAGGAGAACCACCATGCTGGAGGCCCGGCTGGATGAAGAGCGGCAGTGGCGGGAGGAAGAGCGAAGGCGGCGGGACGAGGAGCAAAGGCAGCGGGACGAGGCCGAGCGGCTCCGCATGCAGCAGATGAACGAGTGGTACAACTGGTTCAACGGCATGGCAAGGGACATGGGCCGATCTCCGCCTCCGCCTCCGATGACTTTCGCGCCGCCAGTGATGCCACCTCCGACATATTCTCCTGTGAGTCACCGCTGAAAGTTTCTAATTTCATTTCGATCAATGACAACCTTAGAAAACTTTGATTCACAATCGTAGCTTAGAAAACTTAGCTCTAGTTGATTTCTGACCTAAAACTTATGCAGAACTTTGCTGGATCGGCGGCGGCGTCCAACGAGGCTCCTGCGGGGGAAGAAGACCTGCCGACACGCCTCAGTCGCAGTCTGTTCGGCGCACCGCCTGGGCCTACTCAGTGATGCTTTGTGAACTTTGTGATTATGAACGTATTGAGCTTGTGAACTTTAAACTTTACTGTGCTTGTTACTTGTGAACTTATGGATGCGATACTAGTTGTGGATGAGATACTACTTTGTTATGGTTATTGTGGATTTATGCTTGTGGATTTTATCTATATCAACTGCCTGTAATGTGTACATATGTCTATTTGAACTGCCTGTGATGTGTATTGAGTGGGGGCACTTTATACCTGAAGCAACAAATAAAACAGGGCAGGGTCTTTGCCGAGTGTACACTCGGCAAAGGTGCCATTTCTGTTATTTTATGGTCACCTTTGCCGAGTGCCGAGTCTTTGCCGAGTGTTTTTTTCGGGCACTCGGCAAAGGGTGACACAGGAGCACCTAATGGTCAAGCTTTGCCGAGTGCCACGTGGAGGCACTCGGCAAAGCCTGGCCCTTTGCCGAGTGTGCCATGCCACGTCACTCGGTGTGTGCGGCTTTGCCGAGTGCTGACACGTGGCACTCGGCAAAGGGCACGGCTTTGCCGAGTGTTGCCACCTGGCACTCGGCAAAGCTCGGCCGTCAGCCGTCAGCCGCCGTCGCCGCCACGTCGGCGTGACGTCAGCAGACGGCGGTGAGCCGTCCGCGGGGCGTTAGGCCCAGCTTTTGCCGAGTGTGGCCCTGGGCACTCGGCAAAGTCTTTGCCGAGTGCCCGTAATACTACACTCGGCAAAGAGCCCCTTTGCCGTCCCTAGCGGTGCCGAGTGTAGCACTCGGCAAAGTCTTTGCCGAGTGTATATTGTCCTTTGCCGAGTGTTTGGGACACTCGGCAAACCCCTGGTTTCCCGTAGTGACGACCTCACCACCACTACAGTCGAACAAAAAGGATAAGGTTTCCGTGTCACCAATGCCATCGAGCCGTACGTCTGCGCGCGTGTGTCTGTCTGAGCAAATATTGTACACACTAGAGGTGAAGGAACGAAGGGACGGCATCGACCGGCCGGCGCATCAAGGTGACGGCCGTCGAGTCCTGATTGGCCTGCCTGCGGCGGTCGCCGCCCGGCGACTCACGGCGGCGACGGCCGACGGTGACGTCTTTCTTTTTTTCATTTTTGCAGGACTGTGTGCGTATGAGAGTCAAGGACTGATGGAGGATAGTGTGTGAAAGGGAGACGATGGGTCGATATGGGAGCTCGCGTTTCTAGTGATTTTCTGCCTTCTTCTTGTCATGATGGCTTTGTCATTGGCGTGCCACATGTTGCGTTCTCATGAACGATAAGATTCTGAGAAGATTGGGGCTCAAATAAAAACTCCTGCTGCGGCAGAGAAGCTGCTTGCTTCAGCATCAGGAAGAACACACAGGGGTTAATCGCAAACTTAGTCGTTGCAACTAATTTTGTCATTGCGCGTACGTTTAATTCTGGTCCTTTAATTAGGCTTCATCATGAAATTTTAAAAAAAAAGTAAATTTTGATTAGATCGTACATGTACTAAGGTGCTAGACTATTTACGCAACAACTCTGTTTCCATGAGAAAAATAAGCACGGTGCAGGCAGAGCTGATGTGGCTAGCTCGAGTGCTCAACATTAGAGTACAAAACTTAGTCCAACAAACTACGGCATTATTCCACAATACATGCCAAACCCTGCAATCTTTTTTTTCTCTCTCTTGGACGACAGAGAGAATGTGAAAGGAAATAGAGCAGTGGGGGTACTTAGGTGGCAGGTTTGGGCTTTGTTTTTCAAACATGTAACATCAATATTACCTCATGCATGAATGAACTTGCTTACAAGGCTCCACTTCCATTGATTAGTATAGGTGACGACTAGTAGCAGTAGCAGTAGTGTAAGTCTTGATCGTCCTTGAAGCATCGAGACGTATTAAGTCAAATTTCGTGCCACACATAATAAATAAAATTAACAAAGGAAGAAAAGAACACCGCTAAACTACTACAATGGGGAGATGCAATGATGCATGATATACTCTTCCAACTCTGTTGAATCACTCGTCAGCTTTACATACAGATGCAAATACTTTAAAGAGCGAGTTGACGGTGCATTTGGTTCACGCTTCCTTCCCTTTCACCCATATAAACGACTCTTGACAAAAACAATAGAGACCATATAAGATATCACCTCCCAAATAAACAAGGATTAGTTTTTGTATTAGCAAATTTTAATCTTATCCCAACAAAATGTTTCAGTCTTGGAAGCTGCTTTACCTACTCGATCATCATCTCATTTCTCCAAGTCGCCACTGCGAAAGAAGACTACAACCTTATTAGCGTGCCATGACACGCCTTGTTCACTATCGTCAAGGCACCAACACGTAATGTGTCCAATTTGGATGCCAAGTGGCCGAATTAATGTGAGGCACAACGCATACCCGTGAGCTTTTCCAACTCCGTTGAATCACTCGTCAGCCTCAATTTAGATATACAGTACTTTAAAGTCTGAGTTGGTGGCGCATTTGGTTTGTTTAAGCTTCCATCTCTTTCACACCTATCTGAACAAACAAACCATAACGAAGAAATAATGGAAAACACATCGCCCTAGAGTAAACAAAACATAATTTTGAGCGAATGATAACATTATTCCAATGAATATACCCGCAAGTCGCTTTACCTACTCGTCACCTCACTTCCCCTACTACTTGCTGCTGCCGAACAAAACTGCAACCGAGTTAAAAATGGGTGCACGAGAGTGTGTGGGATAGAACATAATTTTTAGCAAACGATAACATTATTCCAATGAATATACCCATCTTGCAAGTCGCTTTACCGACTCGTCACCTCACTTCCCCTACTCGCCGCTGCAGAAGAAAACTGCAACTGATTTAGAAATGGGCGCATGAGAGTGGGGGCATCAAGTGCTATATTTTGTTGGCACATTCATTCGTCAGTAGAAAAAAAACGGCATCTAGACGAGGACAAAAGTCGGGGTGTGCAAAAGATGAAACCATGCTGTTGTACCTTAGTCTAATGGATGGAAAAAAAAACAAGTGCTAACATATGCTTCCCGAGTGTGGAATAGATGTGTCCAACTCTGTTGAATCACTCGTTAGCCTCAGTTCAGATACAGTACTTTAAAGTCTAAGTTGGTGGCACATTTGGTTTGCTTAAGCTTCCTTCTCTTTCACCCATCTGAACAAACAAACCATAACGGAAAAAATGGAAAATGCATCGCCCCAAAGTAAAACAACTTAAATTTTAGTGAATGATAGCATTGTTCCAATGAATATGTCCATATTGCAAGTCGCTTTACCTACCCATAACCTCACTTCCCCTGCTCGCCACTGCAGAACAAAACTGCAACCGAGTTAGACATGAATGCATGAGAGTGCGTGGGATGGTGCTATATTTTGTTGGCACATTCATTCATTAATAGGAAGAAAGAGCATTAGACAAGGACAAAAGTCGGGGTGTGCATAAGATGAAACCATGTCATTGGATCTTAATCTAATGGATGGAAAAAAAATCAAGTGCTAACATATGCTTCGAGTGTGGAACAGAGTGTCAAAAAAATTATATTGTGCGGAATAGACGGAACTAGCATGGAGAGTTTTTATCCTACGTTCGTTTTACGCAAATTTTAGCATCATACTTGGCCTCAGAGCTATATATATGTATATGGTGGGTCGATCAATTGTTTCCGCGCTTTCACCATCGAGGCCATCAACCGTTGCTGCTTGGGTTGGATCCGGTGGGAGTGGGATTGGACAAATCTGTGTGTCACGGGGAGGAGAAGGAAGGATCGAACCTTTCGGCTTGTACAAGGCATGCAGCTTTTGTGCGTGTGATATAAGTTAGCAATGTCCATTGGTGAGGGCGAGCTCCAAGCGTCGCCGATCAGCAGAGAGCCGGACGCTAATAAGCCCTGAGCTTAATTAGTAGGACTCATGGCGTGTAATGCAATATATAGATGATATGGTGCGATGTGTCCTGATATATCTAATCTAATCGCATGCTTTGCTTGTCCCTTACGCCGCCCATTTGTAAGCTAACACCGAAAGCGATCGATAAGAAGAAGTGCGGGCGCACGCACGAACACGGTACAGTACACACCGAGCTAGCAATGCGCCTGATGCAGGGTCCAACTGCCGTCCCAGGCACAGGCAGGGCTCAAGTCCACGCCAGCCATTAGTCCTCGTCACCCATCTGGCCATCTGCGCTGCGACACAAGGCCGGGGCAGGATCAGGTCAGCGTCATGGCGCATGACGAGAGGGGAGATTCACGAGGGCGGCGGGCGCTTCGGACACGCCATGTACGTGTTTCCAATTGGACAAGGTCGTTATGTTAGGTACAATTCATCCGTTTTCGAAAATAAAAAACGTGAAGGTTAGGTATACTTCGATCCGGACAGCACCCGTGCTGCATTACAATACCAGTTACTAGCTCCGTTCTTAAATACATGATAACATTGACTTTTTTTCTTCGTTTGACTATTCGTCTTTTCTACAAATATTTATGTAAATAGATAAATCTACTAGTTAAGTCCAAAATATTATTGATAATAGATATGGTGGCACCTATTTTACTTTATTTGACAAACTAACTAATTAAATATTGTTGGTCAAAGTTGAAGTTAAAAGTCAATGTGTCATATATTTTAGAACAGAAGGAGTAGTTTTTAGCCGCATTATATTAGCACCATTTGGCACGGCTTCGACCGGTTTTGGCTAGCGCACTATTCAAGTATTGTTCATTTAAAAAAAAAACTAGCTTCACCAGCTTAACCTCTCTCAGTTCATTTTGTTCCTCGCTTTGCATTTTGTCCTACGCTGCAGCCTATAGGCTATATAGTGCCACACAGTACCATTCACTATAGAAAAAGCCAAAGCCTAATCGAGGGCAAACCGTGCCAAATGAGGCCTTAATTGCGACTGGATGGGTGTGGCGCACCAGGCCTGGGCAATGGGTTTATACAGTTATCATATTTTTTAAGGCGGAAACTGAGCCTAGAAAGCCAAAATATTTGGTAGTGTTTATTGGGTTTTCTGGTTTCAGACAGAAATTCTTAGCATCATATATGTAAGCCTCAACCAAGAATAGTTCAACAATACAAAAGATGGCCGTACGGAGATGATAACAGTGAGAGTTCAACGACTATGATAAATATTAACAGTGCATTTGATGATGACAACTGTATAGTCAAAGGATACACAAACTTAACATTATTTTAAATATGATTGTTAGGAGCTACTCCCCTGTATTGGAGTATTTGTCATTGTTTACTTTTTCTGAGACTTTGATCTTTCGTTTTATTCTATTTTAATACAAACATGAAAAAATAAGTCACACTTAGAATACATATAATGATAAGGCGAATCACAAACAAAATAAATGATATACACACAATATCTTGAATAAGACGAATGGTCAAAATCGTGATAAAAATTCAACGACGAAAAATATTTCGATACGGATGAAGTGCCAGACGAAGTGCCAGCTAAGCCATCAAAACGGTAAATGCTCAACCATTAGGCACCAAACATGGTAATGAAAACATAAACCATGAGCTGAGCTCCAAGGATAAGCACAATACAATAATTGTGGATCATGAAGTGATTAGGGAACAGTCTACTAGGTTGAACCTCTTTTTCATAGAAGGATTAGGCACTCCTGATTTAACTACGGCAATGTGGTTTTTTTTTCGCTTATTTCGGATTTTTGGATGTTGAACTAATAAAATAGATACTAGGTTAATTACTTTTTAGAAATGGAACGGTTTGGTTTAGGCTTGGGTGTCCGGTTTCGGGGATCTCAGTCCACCCCCAGCTACGGAGATATGCCCCTGCTCTGCTCTGGTGCTCCGCGGCAGGTCACATGTCAGCGCGCGCTGGCCAGGCCACCGGACGTGGCGTTTGCTTGTGCGTGTCCGGCGCGCGCGCTAGCTAGCTTTCGGCAAGAGACCCGCGCGGCCGGCCGGCTTGCGTGCCGCACGCCACGCCACCCGGGCTGACGTGCCCAGCGCTGACCGCCACGCACTCGGCGTGCAGCGGAGGGAGGGGCGGCGCTCGCTTGCTTGTGAGCGTCTTGCGCGCGGTGACGTCCGCCGCCGGTCGCCGCCTTGCCCGGCCGGCTTGGCTCGAGGCACGGAGGCAGGGCGCCCGGACGCTGCTGCGCCGCCGACGCGATTTGCCGGCGTGATTCCTGCGCCTTCGTACGTCTTAAAATAAAATAGTACTCCTACGTGCGTTGGTCCGTTTGTTCGATTTGGCAGAAAAAGTTACTTGAAACCGTGCGAAATTCAGGCATGGCAATGGGGAGCCGTGGTTTGCTTGCGCCGAGTTAGAGTAGTCAATACTAATGCTATGTTTTCGGAGCCCAACGGTGCCGTGCCCGGCCGTTGTGGGTGTGCAATAGGCTGCTGCGGCTACAGCGGCCATGAAAGGGATGCTCTGCTACGGGTGATGTATATATCCTTGTGTGAACCGAGTCGATTTGATCGATCGAGCGGTCGCCGTTGCACGGTGGTTGCCGTAGCCAAGCTGGCCTCGCACGCACGCTTGGCAGCCGCCACCTCGTGCGTGCAGAAGAAGGAGCAACCAGATATATCGCGCTTGGCAGAAGAAGTAAACGAGGCAGCAGCAACAAGCAAGCAAGGAATAGTAGGAAGCTGTCAGTCAAAGTGCCGCCTCCGCTCTCCATGTGACTCACTGGCTGATTACTTGATTAGTGACCTGACCGCTGACTGCTGATTAGAGTAACAACCAGCTCATATATCGTCGATCAGGTTTGGTACGAGTACTGGCTAGTGAGTACTGAGCGGTGAAAATTGGAACACCTAGCTGACCTCATCCCATGGACGGACGGGCTCTGTCCCTGTCGAGTGTCGACGACGACGTTGACTGCACATGGATTAATCGATGACAGGTAATAAACATGGGTTCATGCAGGTTAATTATATAGGACTTAGCAGTAGCACACGTGGCGGTCGTTCTCGACGTCGTGTCTGTCCACCCTCTCCTTTATTTACCGTAGAGGGCGCACGTCTGCGAGCGAAAACGACCGGTCGTCGATGAGCCAAGCTATAGCCGTATAGGATAGGACACATTTTGTGAGGTGTGAGCGCAGGATGGAGCAGTAGTTGGGGTGATGCGCCAGTGACAGTGAGACGGGGTGCCGGGTTGGTGCAAGGAGCAGGGGCAGATTCAACTCCTCCAATGCAATCAAGTATGTCAAATTAGGTTGGCTAATGCATGAGTCCTAATACGGAGTCCTTGGAACCTTCCATGGTATACCCTGTCCCCGTAGGTCGTGCTCGCCTCGGCG
>CM014272.1:53043946-53078341 GCA_004135705.1 Alloteropsis semialata
TAGGATCCAACAGACAGGGATTTGGATCGCGCTTTTGGCGTGCGCGCGGTCCCCGGCCGGGGGGAAGAACAACCTACTACCAATGCCGGCAGCTGGTCACAAACACTTTTTTTTTAAAAAAAATGTTCCATCGTCTAGAAGAAAATAGAGACTTGCACATGTTTTTTCCGGAAGATGGGCCATCGGCCATGGATGCTGACTCAAAAACTAGATGACGATGATCATGGAAAGCTTTTTTTTTTCGAAAAAACAGGCTATGCTGCTGATTTCTAATATTTCAGCTACTTTACCAGCATAATTGGGCTTCCTTGACTGTGCGTGTTCACTAGTTGGGCCTCGCCGCGGAAACACAATGCAACGGGCCAACTTGGCGTGTGGACCCAAAATGTGCGCAAACATGAAGCACTGCGGGCCAACTTTATTTTGGGCCTAAGATCCTGGGAGCACTTGGATGAACCTTAAGCCAATTGAAAATGGAAGGTTTCGTATTGTTATGTTTACGAAGCAACATCAAAAACCGTTGTGATAAGATAATAAAACATATTCGGTTTCTTTTCATACTAATATGTTGAACTAAGGTTTTAAAAGTGTTGAGCGCATATGAAAGACGTTGTAACAAGATGATGAAACTTTACTTTCGAAAAAAGGATAATAAAACATGGAGCATTATATGAAAAACAATTTAATTTAATTTCAAAAATATGGAAAATTCCATTCACGCGCGTGTGGTTACTCCTCCGATGTCCATCCTCCTCCGTTCGGTGCCCCCACGCGGAAAAGTGTCGGAGGCAGGCTTAGGATTAGTCGGACGACTTAATAATATTGATTACTACAGGCTAATGCCTAGAAAGAAAATATTTGGTGAAAACACCTTTTTAGTGGAATCGCGAATACTCACTAAAATAAGCAGATTCTTAGACTTTTTTAGAAAAAAAAAAACAAAACTATGTATGTATAGGAGGCGGCGACATGTGAATTACGAAATTAACAAATCACATGTGAAAATAACTCTAACCAAGGAAAACGAATCTCATGTTACGTACTCACTCTGTTCCAAATTATAAGTCATTGCAAGATTTTTGGAAAGCCAAACTATTTTAAGTTTGACCAAAATTATAGAGATACCACAAAGATTTATTGCATCAAATAAATTTACTATGAAAATATATGTTAGCAGAATCTAATGATATTTATTTGGTATGATAAATGTTTGTACTTTATTGTAAAAACTTGGTCAAACTTGAGATGGGTTGACTTTTCAAAAATATTGGAATCACTTATAATTTGAAACAGAGGGTGTATATGAAGTGCTGCTCTCGTATTGACAAAGTTATCATGACCGTGAAAGTTTAAGTTCAACGATCCATTTTTTTTACTCCAAACGGCCCTTTGCGGACGAAATCCGGGTACAAATCTCAGCATTTTGGACATCCTCTGGCCATCTCTGCGGTACAGCTCGTACCAAGCGTACTGCGCCACTGCGTGCACGGCCCTATTAGACGCCACGCCAACTTTGACGCGCCCCGATTGGGCGGCGGATGAGGCGCGTGTGAGCCACACCGTGCCAGGCTGCGCCCCCCTCCGCCGCACAACCTCACCGGCCGCTCCACTCTTAAGCCACGGACACCCTCGCTACCCGCCGCCGTCTCCTCGCGTCCGCGTCCGGCCGGCCACCACCTTGCTGCAATGGCTGCGGCGGCGTCGCCGGCAGCGTGCACGCGGGCGGCGGCGTCCGGCCCCCGCGCGGGCGGCCCGTCCGCACCGCCGCGCTCCCGGCGGACGGGCGCGGCGACGGCGCCTCCTCCCCCTACAAGGAGCTCGGTACGTCTGCCGCTCGCAGCTTTTAGCGCTTCTCTTTATGGGCATCGTGGGTGTACAATGCTGGTCAATTGGACGAACTGAGAATGGAAAAAGGGGTACCAAAATAGCTAATTTGTTGGGTAGAGAGATTGACGGGTATGGATCTTCCTCGACGAGGAGTAGCTCTCCGTAAATAAAGTCCCAGCTCATCTGATTTCCTGATAAGGAGCATTCCGGAATATAGAATACAGATTTTTCTTTTGGCATCAAAGTTCAGAGGATGGGAAAACATTACACTGAGCCAACCTGAACAAAATACTGTTCGTTAAAACCAAGAGCTCAAATTGCTAAACACTCTGTTTCTTTGTTGTTTTAAGGTCTATACTCCTTGAAGAAGAGGATCGAAGATGCGGTCGTCCGGGTTGAAACGACCGCATCCAGTGCTCTGGAGCTGGAGGAAGCTCGGAGAATTGAGCAGGAAGAAGTGCTGCGGAAGCATAACTTGTGGGATAATCCAGCCAAGTCACATGAGACGCTCTCTGCTCTGGCAGATGCCATCAGAGTGGTCGACCATCTAAAAGATCTTCGCTTCAAGGTGATTTCTATTCAGTAATTTGAGTTGAACAAACAGTTTTCTTGTTAATATTTGAACAGAAAAAATATGCTTTCTATAGGCTTGAGAATACATGCTAATCCATGTCTACTCTTTTGTCTTTCAGTTCCCTTCACTAGGTAGTTCAAATTTACAATTTCATATCTTTTGTCTTGATTTTATGAATGTTTATCTAAAAAGGCTGGTAATGGTTAAATGTACTGTGCAGGCTGAAGAGGCGAAGTTGATTAGTCAACTATCGGAGATGGATGTCATAAATGGTGAGCTATTTAAGCAAGCATACAAATCTTCGCTAGATGCTAGTGGGTATCTGGATCGCTACCAGATGTACAAGCTTCTTAAGGGTCCATATGACAAGGAGGGAGCTTGTATTATTGTTACTGCAGTATCAGACGGTGTTGCCTCTGAGGTAAGTTGATTGGTATGTATATTATCGGAAAAAAGTTAATGATCACAGTACAAGAAATGCCGATGTAGCTTTAGTCATAATTTCACCTTGCTACTTTGAATACATATCTTTCTGTCCTGTTTTCTCTTACAAATTAGTCTTTAATTAGTATTCTACTCAAGTCCACCAAAGAAATAAAGCTAATGAGTGGTCTATATATGAATAACATATAGAGACAACTTCAATCTTTTGAAATTCTGATATTTACTTTTGAAATTGATAAATTTAAGATTTTTCTATTGCAGCTATGGGCAGCGAAGGTATTTGGCATGTATACAGGTTGGGCACGGAAGCAAGGTTGCAAGGTTGGATTGATTGAGAAGATTTCTTCAAAGAGTGACCATGTCCAGTCTGCGGCATTGGAGATCGAATCAGAGTACATGTTTGGCATCCTTTCTGGAGAAAAAGGAACGCATCGAATGACATACTCTTCCCTTGAAAGTTCTGATACTTATCAGGTGATTATGCTTTCTGTTGTTATCAAAATTCATCAGGAACTTTGAGTGCAATGTTTAGATTATGAACATGACTTATCCATGCAATTATCACAAGGCATGCAGATGCTCTACAAGATATTTAACCAATAAATTGCTAAAGAAATGGAAAGTAATGCTTGAGCCTAACAATTTCATAATTGTTCTACAGTGTTGAGTAATGTGCGTAGACCGACCAAACACAGAAATATTTTAGATAGACTGATCATAGATAATATCATGTTGCCTACTCTCAAATAGGTAGCAGTGGAAGTCACAAGTCAATACACAAAGGTCGGCCGAAACTGCACCATTACAAGTAAATATACAATTTGAAAATAAGATCATGGGAATTCTGAAGGACTTTCTAACACAGTTAGACCAAACACGCTGATGGAAGTGAGAACATCAAGTAAAATGTTATGAACTTATGATGTATGAAGAGTTTTTTGTGTGGTAAAATGCTTTCTGACTTGGTATTTCCGTGCTAAACCTTATAATTTAACACCTCATTTGCCACCTAAAATCTCTTTTCCTGAGAACTTGCATCGCAGTTTTTAATTAAGAGACTTTTGCCTCCGACTTTTGAGAAATTCAGGTAGAAAATCTGGATTCTAGCTTGTGTGCACAACTGTATCGTGGTAAAAAAAAATTCTATCATGATCTTTTTGCACTCTATTTATCAGAATGGCTAACCCAAAATTTACCAAAGCTTGCAGGCCTTATCAGCTAGTGTCGACGTAATTCCCCTGTTCTTGGATAGACCAGTTAATCTTCACTTGGATGACAATGATATAGAGATCGCTCCCACACCTTCTGAATATAAGAAGCAAAATCGCAGAAATTGTGCTGCTGTCAGGGTTCTACACATACCAAGTGGAGTCAGCGCTGAAAGTTCAGGTACTGAACAAAATAAAGTCTCCTGCATTTGTAAATGTAATTTGTTACTGGCATTTAACAAGGTAGCCTTTCAACAGGTGAGAGAAGCTACTTTGCAAACAAGCTAAAAGCTACGAGTAGGTTGAAAGCAAAGCTCCTTTTAATAGCTAGAGAGTTGAGAGTATCAGACATGAAGATGGTCAGCAAACAAGCTGTAGAGGATAAGTGCAACCATGAAACACGAAGATACACATTTGGGCCTCGGAAATCTGTCCATGATCTCAACACAGGCATCCAGTTGTCAGATCTGAACTTGGTTATGGAAGGTGACATAGAATCATTCATCAGAGGCCGTATTATTGCCAGACATGATGAACACCACACCAATTGATTGATTACGTTCCCTCATTGAGACCTTGTACATTTATTTCTTTTCTGATATACGGACCACACCACATCAAAAGATGACCTCTGTAAAGTATATCACATGTGAAGCCAAAAGGCATGACACCAAGTATACAAAACATGAAGTTCCTAGCACCATCTGGGTTCAGTCCATTACGGCTAAAACTCATTCGTTCATGATGTAACGAACCAGTCTCTTGCGTTGTCAAGCTTGCCCTTCAATTCTTCTGTTGTTGTAGAAGTTGGGGGAACAACTTGGCAATCAGCGCCAGATCCTCAAAAAATAGTCGCTGCACCTACTTCTCTGACATAGATATCAAAGAAAGATATATAAGTTTAGTTCATGCAAAAACTCAATTGAACATACCACTCTAAGCTAGATCTAGGCTTTGAGCTTGCTAAACAGCTCCACACAAGTATACACCTCACCAAGGGGCTCTGCATTATCTATTCCAAAACCGCTCGACATCATCAACTCCGAAATTCCGAACTAGCGCCTAGTCCATTAGCCTGTGCTTCTTAGAACTAGTAACTTTAAGTCATAAATGTTAAAAGTTCATGAATAAATTTTTGCCCATATATCGTCAGAATTGCTCTCCCTATAAATACTAGCCTATCAACATGTGCTCCAGCCTCCAGGGCGGGCCAATAATTTTAAAAGACATGACTATTAAGAATTTATAAAACAATTATTACCTTTGTTACTTATCAAAATTATTTATCTTGCGCTCTCTCTTATATGTTAAATCTTTTTTCCCACTTTGCATCCCACTTCTATATGCGTTTAATTGAACTCCCAATTTGAGCTATGTGGTTAACATGGACATTGGTATTCTCACTGTTTTTTTGATACATATATACATGTGGTAATGGCAGGGTGGTATGTTCAATTGAGTAATGAACTACAATAGCATTTTTAATAATGACATATTTAGTAGTAATGGCATGCATGCATGGTAATTTAGATGGAATTGTAGAGTTTTAGCCACGTATTTAACTCATGGGAATCTATGTTATCATCGTTTTCTTTGTACATTTGTATATGTTCTATATGGTGAGACACATCATTCATACACACTTTAAGTTAATATTTCTATAATAAAAATAATGGAAGAAATAGGTAATTTGGAATAATATAGTTTTGTACTTTAGGATATTTTTATGATGATATATTATTTTTAATAAAGGCATATATAGATAACATAGTTGCAAATTAGGGGGTTACTATAAGTTACTTTATGATGACATAGGTGAGTAATTTAGATGAATATTAGGGGTTATTTTAGATTATCATAGTGCTTGAGATGGGTAATTTATCTATAAATTTAGGGGGTTATTTTAGGTTATTTTCATAATGGCAAAGTGGGTAGTTTTTACAAAATGTAATAAATCTAATGGCTATGATAGTTAGAGTCTTGGGATTGATGGCTAGATTTTTCTGATTTTTATGAGAATTTCTAGTATTTATATATTTTTCTAGCGCGTCTCATGAGAATTAACATGGAGGCATCAAAAAGAGTCTCCAATTAGTAATAGTAAGATTCTTAATTTCTAACAAAGTACAGATGCACATACTTTCTTATATTTACCAGGTTGTGATAGATGATTTTGGATATCCACTGCTATAATTTTCCATCCACTCCGACTCATTGCGGTAGCTAGCTACCATATATGTTTTTGACATATGTACTTAGCTAAAAAGCTTAGATTGAGTTGTATGTCTGACATGGAAGCGATATGATTATTACATTGTGCATACACACATCGTGCATGAACACCTTGAGCTAGTTTTTTTCCCTATATTAACAATGTCAATGACAGATTATTAGAAGCATATATTGGAGTGTTTACATTTTTTATAATGATAGATATGGTAATTTAAATGAATATTTAGAGGATTACTTTAGATTATTTTTCATAATAGAATTTGGGTTACTCTATGTTATTTTTAATAATAGCATAGATGGGTAATTATATGCAAATATAGGAGTTTATTTTAGATTACTTTTTTATAGACATAAATTGAGCTAGTTTAGATTATTTTTAATATTGGTGAAGATAGGATTTAGATGCATAATTTGGGGGATAATTTAGATTATTTTTACAATAACATAGGTGGGTAATTTAGATCAAGATTATAGGGATCATTTTACATTATTTTCTATAATGAAAATGGTGGGTAATTTAGAGATACGCTTAGGGGATTACTTTGGAATATTTTCATAACAAGAAACTTTAGAAAATAAAATAGATCTAGTGGCTATTATTGTTAATGTGATGATCTACCGGATTGATTCTAAGGAGATTATTGTAGAATTTCTATGAATTTTTTTCTTTTCTTGCATGTCTCGTGAGGATTAATGTGAGGTTCAAAAGGAGTGTCGAATTAGTGATATTAAAATAGTTCTATGCAAACAAGAGGTTAAAACATCATATATGCACAAAGGGAAGTCCGCGCAATTTCAATGAATACACTTCAGAATTGAGAAAATCAATTCAATGAATTACATAAAGAGATCCGAGACAGTACAATTATTGACCACAGGTCGTTTTGACCCAGCATATGCTTGGTCTCTCGACGTAAGAATAATACCTCACGGCGCACGCATCTGAGAGCAGCATTCGATACTCCCAGTGGTCGCAAATTAAAGCAATCCCTTCACAATACACAGTCTCCTGGGATGCACGAGTATAAATGTACTTGCATATGTATATACGTATGTATATTCTTATTGACGTACGGAGACGTACGGTTAGCAGAGGAGAGCACGTGGAGCTCGAGCGAGATGAGCTAGCTTCAGTTAGTTGAAGCTGATGGGGTAGACGCGCTTGGTGCTGGGGTAGAAGAGCCCCCAGTTCTGCTCGACGCCGTCCTCCTTGAGGTTCTCGTTGAACATGGAGAAGAGGATGGTCTCGATGGCGCCCGGGTGGCGCGGCGTCCCCTTGCCGACGTGGTTGATCAGGTTCTGGTTGTAGGTGGCCGCGTTCTCGGGCGACGCCGCGACGCCGCCGGCGGACGGCCAGCCGCTCTCCGACACGACCAGGGTGACGCCGGCGCCGCCGTGGTTGGCCATGGCCACGTAGAAGGAGTCGACGGTGGCGTCGAAGAGGTTCTGGTACTCGTAGGTGCCGTCCTTGAGGACCGTGCCGGGCGCGGTGAAGAGCGCGTAGCTGAGGTCCATGGTGGACGGGTTGGCGGCGTAGGTGAAGTAGGGGTAGACGCTGGCCATGAGGGGCGCGCCGGTGCGGGCCAGGAACTTGAGGACGGGCTCCATGAACCCCTGCGCCTCGGCGGTGAAGTCGGCGTCGGAGGGCGGCTTGTAGCCGCCGAGGATGGCCTGCGACACGGACGTGGTGACCTTGATGCCGTCCAGGCCGGCCGCGGCCAGCGCGGCGCGGATGTTCTCCATGGCCGGGACCAGGTTCTGCGCGGCGCCGCCGTCGACCTCGTTGCCGACGCAGATGCAGCGGAAGGTGACGTCCGGGTACGCCTCGACGTTGTTGCGGACCCAGGACGCGGCGGCGGCGGGGCTGGCGGCGAGGCTGGACAGCACGTCGTTGGGCGCGCCGACCACGACGCGGATGCCCGTGCCGCCCACGGCCTGCAGGGCCGCCTGGTCCGGCGCGTAGATCCGCATCAGCGAGATGCCGTTGGCCTTGTACATGCCGACGACCGTGCTCGCCGGCGGCAGGTTGTCGCCGCTCATGCCGTAGGACACGCCCACGGACTCCACGCCTGTTACACATGGAAGTGATGAGGTAGAGAAGGACGCGGCCACGCGGGGCTGAGGATGATGACATAACGCTTAATTTTGATCCAACATGCCTGCAGTACGATCGACCGTTGGATAGTCCACATATGACCGGTATGGATCACCAAAGCCGTTAGCTAGCCGTGCCATGACTGAGAGCATGAGAGGCTAACGGCCTGCTACCTAGCTATAGCTCATGCATGTAGTTTACCACAACGCTAATAACAATTGATCTTTCTGTAGAAAACTTTTACGCTTATTAACATCTGTGTATTATTCAACAAAACTCCATTATATTATTGTCCAATCTAGCTGAGCTTCTACGAACCTACCTTCCAACCGATTTTGTACTAAGCAAAGGAGAAAAAAAAATATACGAGAGAGAAGGGGAATCACTTGGAGCGATGTTGGCAAAGACCCCGAGGAGCAGCGCCGTAGCGAGCATGGAAGCTGCGCCTTGCCTTTGCCTTGCCATCCTCTCTCCTCTCGAAACTCTCTCCGTCTTCAAGAGGATACTCTTGTACCTCCTGGCTTGTGCTTGCACGTCTCTCCAAAACTCTGAGCTTGTTGCTTTGATAAGAAAAACCAGTGCCCACTGCTTCCCTTATATAGTGATCAGTGTCCAATATCACTTGGGCCAACATAGTCGTTCCAGCACCGACAGCTCTCCTCTCTTTTTTTCCCATGTCCAGCACCGACATTATTAACCTCTTCCACTTTTTTTTTAAAAAAAAAGCACCACCATTTCTTTAGAGGCCTGCAGACCATTTATATTTCCATTTATTTACCATGGCCAAGTACACCAGCCAACTCTCATGCCACGGCCACTTCTCCAAGACGGTGGTCTATATGTGTTTGATTTGTGTCTAGTTGCAACCTTATTTGAGCTATGTGTTTATTATATATGAATATCAGTATTTTCGTTGCTTCTCCAATAGTCCATACATGTATACAGTCTACATGGCGACACACATTATGTATACATACACCTTTAATTTAATATTTTCTATATTAAAAATGGCATAAATAGGTAATTTAGAATCATGGATAGGTGCAATTTAGTTTTTTTTTACAATGACAAATGTACATAAATTAGATGAAAAATAGGAGTTTATTTATGTTATTTTTAATAATGCCATAGGTGGATAATTTAGATGAAGATTAGGGGGTTACTTTAGTTTACTTTTTATAATGATAGAGGTGAATAATTTAGGTATATACTTCTAGGGTTACTCTATTTTTATAATGGCAAAGGTGGATAAATTTTAGAAAATATAATAGATATAATGATTGGATCCTATTAATTTTTATATGATTCTGATTTTTGTGAGACCTTCTTGGATTTAAATTTTACTAGCACATCTTGTGAAGATCAATGTAGAGGATTCAAAAGCAGCCTCAGTAACAGTAATATTACATACTCATAATGCGCCTATATCCTTTTGCAGCCTCTTCTTTCATTTTTTTATGGTTATGTGGGTCTTAACCAAAGGTTTAGACATGTATGATCAGATCGATTAGAGGTAAACAATGATTCCTATTGAAAGCATCTTTACCAGTTTCATTGCACACCACATCTTGATTTTCTGAATTTCAAAATATGAAAAAATTGGCTTGGACCATAAGATATTAATTATTGGGTTCCATTGAGATCGATTAATCAGCGCCACAAAAATAATGTCTACAAGCGAGGCACCATTGCAAATAAATGTGAAATGTAATTTACATAAGTTCTCACTAATTTAATCTGAACTCAAAAATACTCGGAAGGCCAGTGAAGGGTAGTTACAAGCTAATAAGAGAGCGAGATCAATTATCACCTATAATTTTTTTTTTGCAGAGAGAATTAACATATGTATACAATTGAACTATTCCCTTTTGCCAAAACATGGCCATCGCAGTTAGAAAGGGACAACTAATCGCATTGGATTGAAATGCCGTAACTCGCACAAACTGCAAACCATAGGTGGAGATAAAGGGACAATTAATCGCATCTGATTGGAATGCCATAGCTCACGGCTAGCTTAAACCACACAATTAGTCGAGCTGAGATTGATGCGACATATCTAGACGCCGGCCCCCTGATCGAACCACATTTTGCGTGTACTACCTTGTGCCTATTATTTTATTTTATTTTTTGCGGGAAACCTTTGTGCCTATTATTGGATGGATACCGCGTCACACCTTAATAAGCTGTACATCTCTATCATATATATAATTATATATACATCTGGAAATTTGTATTATACTAATAAAATGGCTCCAATCACTCTAAGTCTATGTATTATGAATTCTTTCCACCGGATAGTATTTTAACTTTGTTTGAATATTTGTTTTTCTTTATCAAACCAAGCGAAGATCATAATGAGTATCATACTGTCAAGCCCGTTAGATCATCAGCCAGCTAAGCAGTAAAAAAACACATCGGACAATCTCTCTATAGGTGAGGTAAATAACCCAGCAGGTCGTTTTCCACTCTTCTGCTTCCTATTATTACAACTCCACTTTTTCGAGACGCGATTTGCTGGTCGATCAGCTGATCGACAAGTGAACGTATCCACAACAGGAAAGTGACTGGCCGATGATGAGCTAGGACGAGCAGATCATGATCCAGGACTCGTGATGGAACCACGCAACGTATTGACACGCCGTTCCAACCGCGACGAAACGGGGAAGTAGTAGTTAAACGAAGCAAATCGGACCACTCAGCGTTAACTTTTCAGATTCAGTTGGAAGAAATCACCAGAGGTGGATCATCCAACCCCGGCCCCATGGATACTGTACCGTACGTGCGTCCCATCTTGCGAGTCTCAACAATCCCTTGATTTCTCTCTTCTTTTCCAATTCATTTCTTGCCGGTCCAGTGAGCTACACATAGAACGGGCTCCATCTTGGTACCATGCTGAACAGCCCAATAGATCTTTTGGTGCCGTGCCACTGCGGTATGGGTGGCACGAAAAATCCCGGCCCAACTCTGGCAAAAGGTGGCCATGGCTGCCCTCATTTTTATAAACTGATTAAAAAAGTACTTCCTCTTTCCTAAATTACTTGTTATTGTTGATTTTTCTCACAATGTTTTAACTATCATCTTATTCAATTATTTTCTGCAAATATATGAAAAATATAAATAATATTAAAGTATCTTTGATGGAAATCAAGTAAAAAAATAAATGATATTGACATAATTTTTTGAATAAGATGAACGGTCAAACGTTACGATAAAGTGACAAGTAATTTAGGACGGAGAGAGTACCATGTTATTGCTATTTATTTGTTTGTCAGCAAAATCTAGAAAATAATACTCACTCTTTTTCAAATATAAATCATTCCAATTTCTCTGAGAGTCCAGCCATTTCAAGTTTGACCATAATCATAGAGAAGACTACAAAAATTTATAGCATGGAATTAATATATATGAAAATATATTTAATGAAAATCTAATGATACTTTTTGGTATCATAAATACTGGCATTTCATTGTATAAAATTGATCAAACTTAAAAAATTTTACTTTTCAAAAAAGTTGGAAAGAATTATAATTTGGAATGGAGGGAGTAAGAGCTTGTTCGCTTATACTAGCTGTAATTATAGAGATCGATTGTAATTACTTGCTGGCGGTGACATCCTCAGTGCCATCGCCATTTATTTGTTGCACTGACAAACAATGCATTGCAACACTTGCTCTTAGTTTGTACTCGCTCCATTCTAAAGTAAATGTTGTTTTGACTTTTCTAGATATATTATTTTTACTATGTATCTAAACACAATGTATATATAAATTTATAGCAAAAAATATGTAATCAGAAAAGCTAAAACAATATTTGTTTTGGGACAAAGGAAGTAAGAATGATTCTAATTACTTTGCTGGTAGCGGCAGCCTCAGTAGCTGCCGTAGCCAGCACAAGCCAGCACAACCTAACCATCCAGGAGCGTTCGTAAAACTGGCTCCACTCTGAACATGTGCCCAAGTTCCACAGAGAACAATGGTAGCATCACACTTTGTCTACGGCAATTGTGAGTGCATCGTGTGTTAAGCTGTTTCCCTGCATACACATCGAACGTTTGGTTTGCATGCCGAACGGTCAGGTAATGGCTGAAAATGTGATGCAAAGCTGGCTGTGGGTGCGGGCGGTGGACAGCAATGTGACACTAGCGTGTCAGAGCAGCGGAAAGTGATCAGATTGATTTTCAAATGCATTTTGATATGGTGTCATTTAGGAATCTACACATGTTCTTCTGAAACATTCTTTCAAAATTTTAGTGTTTCAATAACTTAAATATATTGTTTCAACTTCTGTATTATCTTTATTTTAGCAACTCTTTTTGGCGACCGTGCCTTAGCACGTATTTCATTAAGCAGAAAACAGTTTACAAACAGTTCTTGAAGCCGCCAAACAGAACTTGGCCAACCCAAGAGAAACAACCAACCTCACAACAACACAACACACAGCCAACAATAGAAGCAAGAAAGGGGAGGACACACCCAGCCCAGCAACACTAACATGCGACCTAAAAACTGAACCTGCAAAAAAGAGATACACAATCACCAAGGAAGCCTACAACATGGTGGTAAAGAATCCACCAGACAGCACAATCATGGCGGCAAAGCATCCGCCCAGACCAGACATGACGGCGAAGTATCCGCCCAAGCAAACGGTGGCAAAGCATCCACCACAACAAACGGTGGCAAAGCATCCACCCAACGACCACAACTTGGGTGGTGAAGCATCCGCCCAGAGCAAGCACCAGCAGCACCACAACAGCGAAGCATCCGCCTGAAACAAGAAGCGGTGGCAAAGCATCCACCCAACAAGAACCTTAACCAGCCTGGCGGCAAAGCATCCACCAGATAGTAACGACCAAAACAACCAAGGTGATGAAGGGCGAAAACAAGCGTTGGCAGGTTCAGATGGAGCAACAACCCACGGGAACAGAGATCGCCGCCACCGCAGCCGAGACCCGACGGCACCAAGAATCCCACGGCAGGTGCAGAGCTTCAGAGAGGATGAAAGGAAGGGGAGCAGATGACGCCTTCAAGAAGGTAAACTGCGCCCAAGGGCGTTGCCATCATCAGCCCGCAAGTGGGCATACGGCTTTCGCCTCTACCCCCTTCCTCGCAACGACCTACACCTTCGCCGGCAGGAGGACAAGCAGTTAGGCGCGCCGAAGCGCCGCCACACGAAGATCCTCCACCTGCAGAAGAGGCCAGCCACAAAGGAGGGCGAGATAAGCACAGAGCGACGACGATGGGAGCAGGCCGCATCAGGCCAGGGGCACGCGAATCCAGGCCTGAGGACGATGGATCCGGGCCCAGGGGTGGAAGATCTGGCCCCCAGCCAGCGAACGGAGGCGAGTCCCGGCCTCCCGGGGAGGAGCCCATGGCGACCTAGGATTGGCGGGCCAGGCAACGGCAGCGGCCAACGGGGCAGGGGAGGTGGGGGACCGGCGGCGCCGGCGCAATCGCCCCCGCGTCGCCCGCATGAGGGATCGGGGTTAGTTGCCCTTATTTTAGCAACTCATAAATGAAAGTTTGGACTAACCCTTTTGCAATATCCATTTTATTTTCATACTAATATGTTGAGCTAAGGTTTTAAAAATGTTGAGTGCATATGAAAGCCGTTGTAACAAGATAGTAAAACATTATTTTTGAGAAAAAGGATAATAAAACATTGAGCATGATATGCAAAAAATGAATTGTATTTTATAAAAATATGCTAAATATAGTATTGAAATGTTTGAATGCGTATAAAAATACAAAACACCTAATGTACGGTTAATGACGAGGTTTAGAAAGTAACATAAATAAAGGACAAGAAATAAGAAGAAAGGGAGCAAACCTGGACTTCTGATGGACCGAACAAACCTAGAGGCCCAATAGCTGGCCCATTCTTTACTGTTCTGACTTCTGTCTGAGTAGGTCCATTTTACCAGGACCCACAGGAACCCTCAACTCTAGGGCTGGGGACCTTATTCATGTCACTGTTAAAACAGTTTACTTTTCATCTCAACTCACGAACTTTCTTTACAAGTCGGTGGCCACATCACAATGTTTAATTTGTACCTAGATGTTGACATATACCTCACCTTCGTTCTCTTACTCTTCCTTCTCCCTAATTTTCCAAAAAAGATAAGTGTGATGGGTTTCTAGCACAGCCAACATACTCATTTAAGTGAGAACATCAAGTATTACTATGTACTCTGACTCACCATTGGGTTTACATAGTAAATTGTATGGTACCGCTTTGACTTGGTATTTTAATTCTGAACCTCCCAATCTAAATGTTCTTATTGACGCCTCCTTTTGAAAGTCCAGTAGAAAATCTGGATTCTAGACAGCATGCATAATTTCTTCAACATGTCACAATTTGTTTTTTCATATGCTTCTTTATGCTAGAATGGCTAACCCAAAATCTGCAGAAGCTTGGGCCTTGTGGACTAGATTCGAGATAATTCCCCTGTTCTTGGATAGATCAGTCAAACACTCAAACTTCACTTGAATGACGACGATGTAGAGATCAACATCTCTCACTTACCTTCTGAATATAAGAAGCGAGATAAAAAGAAAAGGTGCTGCTGTAGGCCTGTTAGTTGCTTTTGCAAATGTGAATTTGCTTGCAATTGCGGCTGGAACTTAACAAAGTGGCAAGATATCAACACCTGATTGAATTGTTGCTCCAGTTGCAACTGTAAATTTGTTTCTTTTATGATACTACAAATTTGAGTATTTAACCACACGACATTTCAGAGAAAAAAAAAGAGTGACACGAGTTATACAAAACATCAAGTTCATAGCAATAGCATCATCTGCTTCACTCTATTACAGACCACAGTGCAGTGCTTTCGTACCTTCTGCAACCGATCAGCTCCTCTCCCTGTCAAGCTTGCGTGCTTGGGCGCGCACGGCGCGCCAGTGCTCGTCGAGCGCCTGCTTGTGCTTGTCTTGCAGTTGCCTCTGCCGGTTGAGCACGACGCCGAGCGCCATCATGGCGTGGTCGGGGCAGTCGATCTTCGCCGGCGCAAGCAGATGCTGTGGGATGTGCTCGCACTGCAGCTGGCTGCCGTCGGCGCCGACAAGCGGCAGGAAAGCCTGCCCGTAGAGGACGGCGCCGAGCCAGTACTCGGACAGGCTCCCCCAGTTCTTCACCTGCTTGGCCATGTGCGCCGGCAGCTGGACGCGCCGATCGGCGTTGCACATGACGTGCGCAAGCGCGCCGGCGATGCTCCTGAACCTGATGGCCTCGCAGATCGTCACCGCAGTGACCATCAGCGACCTCACGGTTTCCTGCACCTGCTGACTCCCGCCGGCGTTGGCTCCGGCCGCCGCGAGATGCTTCGCCGCCGCCTCGAGCTCCTCCTTGCCGAGGGTGACCTTCTCCAGCGCTAATTGGGCCGCTTCCTTCATGTCCTCGTAGCTGTCGGTGAACGAGAGCTGCGTCGCTTTGCCGATGACCCGCTCGCCACGGAACTCCCACCACCGCCCCGCCGAGCTCCGGTAACCGGAGATGTAGAGGTTGTCCGCGCGTATCCGCAGGAGCACGGACTTGCCGGAGCTGCACCGGAGCGTGACGCCAAACCACGGTGCTTTCCTGGGGTCCTCTTCCTGTGGACGGAGCAGGACGAGCTCCAGGTGGCGCGTCGCGCCGGCGTGGAGCACCAGCTGGTTGCGCACGCCGGAGATGAACCCACCGTAAGTGGATCCCTGGGAGACGTCGAGCTCCGCCGTGAACAGCGGGTTCTCCATGGCAGGTGGGTGTAGGATAGTTGACTGCCGCGAGCGGATCGAGGGGATCGCCAATTTCAGACGATGCAAGGAGTTTCCTAGATAGAGAGGGAGCAAAGGAAGAAGCAGTCAACGAGGAATTCACAGCTCGCGGAGCAGTTGGGCTTTACACATACAACTTGCGGTGAGATTGTAGTTGACTTCTACACAAAAATGATCAAGAACTCGGCGTGTCAGATTAAAATAATTAATGAGATACTCTCTCTGTTCCAAATTATAAGTCATTTCAACTTTTTTGAAAAATCAAACTATCTCAAATTTGACCAAATGTTTACAATAAAATACAAACATTTATCATACAAATAAGTATCATTAGATTCTTGGTAACATATATTTTCATAGTAAATTTGTTCGATACAATAAATCTTTGTAGTCCTCTCTATAATTTTGGTCAAACGTAAAATAGTTTGACTCTCCAAGAATCTTGGAATGACTTGTAATTTGGAATGGAGGGAGTAGCAAACAAAGGAACGACAGCGGAACATTTCAAAGCCTTCCAACCCGTTGATAGCGTAGGCACAAGTAGTGATGCTCGACAAAAAAAGAGTGACTCATCGTGTAGAAAAACAATTTAGTATCCATGTTTGACTTATCTACTATAGGCCACTGTATGCAGCTTTTTAGCGACCGTGGCTTGGCACGTTTTCATTAAGAGGAAGAGCAGTATATAACTTATAACAGCCAACACCATACGGCCCATGAGTCATCTTTTACAAATTACAACTATACAAGATTACGACGTTGTGTAGTGTATTCATGTACTTTGTGATGCATCAACTACAACTCTTTTCCATATGCAATTTGCGTGCTTGGACGCGGCAGTGGTCGTGGAGAGCCTGCTTGTCAGCTTGTGCTTTTGCAGTGTCATCTCCCGGTTGAGCACGACGGTGAGCGCGATCTTGACGCAGTCGATCTTGGCCGGTGCTGGCTGGGGACGATGTCGTCGTCACCCTGTTGGCTGCCGTTGACCCCGACGGCGAGCGGCCGGAACGGATTCCCATTAACCCCCACGTACAGTTGCTCACCTGCACATGTACGTACACATGATATGATGTGCTCCTCAACTCGTTGGTCAAGGTGATTGCTTATGTACCCTCGAAGGTCCAAGATCTGAAGGTTTTGAACCTTTGGTTTCAAAACAATATTTGCCCTACAAACGTGACAGATAGCGCTCACCATATGAACGTACAACGAAGGACGACCCTTCTTACGGGTCGAGCACAATACGGTTCAATAATCAACCACAATCACCGGCAAATACAATCATAAGCAGAAGAACATGTGGGATTTACGGCCCGCTCTAGTTTCGTGATTTTGTCGCTCAATTTCGATCCCTAAAAAGATGCGCGATTCCAAGAACAAAAGAATCAATCAACTAGATGCAACTATGTGTTACCCAGAGAGAACCATGCATAAACCTTGTCGTTCTTGGATAGATAGGGGGCAGATTAGTAGTTACACAAGTACATGCATCACAATGTGCGTGCATGCATAGCGAAAAGAATTAATCAAATCGGCGGTTGCTTGATTCTTGAACACTAGCTATCTGTGTGCTGCGACCAAGCGACAGAGCTCCTTCAAGAATCATGTACAGAACGAAGCTTCTTGTCAAGCGTCGACGTCCCAGCCGGTGGCCACCGGCACGAAGTCGTCCCGCAGCTTGTCCTGCTGCAGCTTGACGTTCTCCTCCCACGCGACCTCCATGGCGCGCAGCGCCGCCTCGTACTCCGCGTCCAGCTCCGGGTCCACGCCGCCCTCGCCGTCGTCAACGATCACGTCGCAGTACATGCCGGGCCCCGGCGGCGGCGTGGCCTTGAAGCCGCCGTTGATCTCCGCCCAGTAGCGCTTCTTGGCGGCGAGCAGCGCCTCGACGGCGCCCGAGTCGTCCCAGCGCGCGACGCCGCCCTCGGGGTCGGCGTTGAGCCCCACGTCCGGGTCCGTCACCTTCCGCCACGGCACCCCGCGGGACTCGCAGAAGGCCTTCTCCCACGGCGCCACCGAGCGCCTCGCCGGCGGCGGGCGCGGCGGGCGCCGGGCGCACCACGGCCGCGCCAGCGCGGTCACCATCAGGTGCGCGGCCTTGCCGCCGTCCCAGCAGCTGCTGACCGCCACTGCCATCGTCCTCGCCGACGAACTGCTACTGATGATCAGCGCAGGCCAACGTCTAGGGCTCCGGCCGAACAGGGATCGCGACTTGCGAGGTGGATGTGGGATGGAGATCGACGCGCTTGGGTTCGGGCAATGTGAAGTTGAATGCTGCTGGCTTTGGGATGCTTCTTGCTTATATAGACGAGGTGTGGTTGGAAGTTTGGCGCCACGCGTGGATCCGACGCGCGGATTGCAGGGACGCGGCTTCTTTGCGAAATCGGATTCGAGTTCGAGTTGCGTGAGGCCTGAGTTTCATTCAAAACGAACAAAGAGGCCCGTGTCCAAAGGAAACAGAGTCCGATCCAGCCGTGCTCACGTTTTTACCTTTTCTTTAGCTGCTACCACAGTCCGACAAGGCGACAATAATGCATCGTCCAACAGCAAATTAATTTAGCGTTTGCAAAAAGCCTAACGACCCACTGTCAAAGAATCGAGCGAAAAATTACAGACGGTACTAGAATGTGAATTTGTACAGAAAAGATATACAAAAGTTTGAATGCAGCGGCAAAGCAGAATGACGACGCCAACGTGCAAACATTTTTAATTAATTTGCACGACAATAAAGTTACATTCGGCAGTATAAATATTAAAAGTTACAATAAAATTTTATTTTTTTATTTTGAAATATTATAACATTATTTCATTTTTTAAATGGAAGATATCTATTTTGTAAAACTAGTCCATCAACCCGTGCTCCCGCACGGGCTAATATTTGTAAAAGCTATTATATTTAAAATTATTCAAAAATTAAACTCCTACCTAATAATCAAAATTGTTTACATACTACTCTTTCATTTCTTTCAATAGTTCAACATAATACTCATAAAGATGTGTACTTATTATTTTCTATTTGAAATTTATTTTTAATTAGTAATTACTCTATACACTTTTTCATCCACATTCGCAATTCTTACACTTTGTATCGTGCCTCCATACATTATATTTAACATAAAAATCAATATTTTTTATTACTTTCTCACATATCTTTATCAATTTCTAAAGAGAGGATTGTTTCTTCCTTTTTTTGTCCATCCTGACAGGTGGGTCCCACCTATTGCGACGAACTGTAACCACGGTTCTAAATGTCGGCATCGGTTTTCTAATTGGATTAGAGTCCTAACTGAACCCATCAATCTTTATCTACCTCTCTATCTCTCTCTCTCTCTCTCTCTCTCTATATATATATATATATATATATATATATATATATATATATATATATATATATATATATATATATATATATATATATATATATATATATATTTCTAAAGAAAGGAACGTTTCAGCGGTCTGTCATATACGTCTCACGATGAGATTAGATATGCTTCATCTTGTCCTCTGATCAGATTAGGAGTAGTCCATTGTATACCGCAATCAGATTAGAAAAATCAAATTAATTACTTTAACTTGCTTAGAAAAAATGATATAACGGTCTTCATCGGTAGCAACACACGGCAAGGTTGCTAGTACATGTATAAATGGTCTATATGGTGACACTTATGATGTGTATATACCTTAACTTATTATTTCTATGTTAACTGATAAATTACCATAATTTAGAATCATATATCAGTTTACTTTTGGACTTTTCGGTAGAATACACATGAAGATAATTAGATTAAGATTTAGGTATTTAGTTTAGGTTATCTTTAATAACAACATACGTAGGTAACTTAGATACAAATTTTGAATATCAATTTAAGTTATCCATTATAATGATATGCATGAGTAAATTAGATAAAAATTATGGAATTAATTTAAATTATTTTTTATAATAACATAGCTCGATAATTTAAATATATTTTTAGAATTAATTTTATAATACTTTTATAATGATAGTGGTGGGTAACTTTTTAAAAATATAATAGACCAATGACTATGGTTATTAGAGTTTACATGATTGATGTTTCTGATTTTTATGAGAATTTTTAGAATTTGTCTTTTTTCTAGCGTGTCTCGTGATAACTAATGCAGAGTCTCCAAATAAAAAATTAAGGCTACATTTCTACCAAACTATGATGAGCTATCCCTCATTTGTTTAAATATTCAAACACAATACCTATATAGATATATACTTATTATTTTCATCTGATTGTGATAGATCTTTGTTAGTAATTACTCTATAATGTTTTCATACACAAATATTTAAATTTTCACTTTGCATCACATGTATGCCTTGAAATTATTTAATGAACCCTAAGTTTAAACTATAGTTTTAACGTAGATTTCTATATTGTCGTCACTTCACCTGTATATTTATAAATAACAATGCACATTATGCGTATATACCTTAATCACTATATAATATACAAATAGTGTATGAAATACACGATTTATCATCTTACATTGGCATATATTTTTAATTAAGGTGATTTGGATTCCAATGTAGGATTACCTCATGTTATTTTTAATAGTGACATATGTGTGTAATATAGATGTAAAACAATTAATTTAAGTAATTTTTTAGGTATTCGTAGTGGGTAATTTAGTTGCAAATTTATAAGATTATTTTAATTATTGTTTATAATGGCATAGTGGATAATTTTGATGAAGATTAGAGGGTTATTTGGTTTATTTTATATAATGGCAGAGGTGGGTAATTTTGATATAGATTTAGGGGGTTATTTTAAGCTATTTTTATAATGGCATAGGTGGGTAATTTTTAGAGAATATAATAGATCTAATGGCTATGATGATTTGAGTGTTTCAATTGATGGCCAAATGTTTTGCTTTTTTGTGAGAATTTCTAGAATTTTTCTCTTTTTTTAAGTGTTTACCTAGGATCCTAGGTGGCTTCATCTGAAGGTTTCAAAAGGAGCCTCCAATTAGTAATAGTAAGATAAGATATGATGGTACCATCCTCCTGTGGCCAATGGGCCACTTCACCACCCTCCCCCCTGACCACCACCACTGATAGATGGCTTGCTGCCGCGCGCTTTCTCGAGATCGTTGTACTCACCCTGAAAGCTCGTTGGAGCCCGCCAAAGAAGATGAAGTGAAGAGAAATTTGGGATTTGGGTGCTAGCTTTCTCGTAACATCCAGGTGCAAAATAGCTTTTTTCCAGAATAAAAAAGTGGTAGTTTATCAACACAATCTAGAATGATTTGGTCATTTCGATAATGATGGGAGTAAGATTTGCATACTCATAGGCTTTGTAACAACAGTTACCTGTTCTCAATTGTATCTGAACATTAGATGCCGAGAGTTAGTTGCGAGTCAATGTTTGGAGTGTTCAGTCTTAAAATGATTATATGGCCAAATGATCAGGTCAAATTCCAGATATACATTCCCGCAAAAAAAAAATCTAGATATACAAATGCCGATCTCAAACGCCAAGGTTTCATACAAAAACATGTATTGGAATTGTAATTGCTCCTGCATAACTTTTCCATTTAAAACTGGTAATCATTTTACAGGACCAAAACTAGTTTTGACACTACTTTTCATTTTGTGACTAGATAAGGAAACCCATGTATATATCTACAAAGAACCAAGATAAGAACCAAAGGACGACATGCCCTAGGAAAAGTGAGACTTCAGGCTTCAGCTGCTGCCATATCAGAGAGACACAGTGAACTGAGGCGCCTCAAGGTCAAGTTCCTGTTTCATGACACAGCTCATGAACCAGTCACTACTGAATGTTTTGATGCCACGTTTTGCTGCAACCAACGCAAGTTCTGTCTCCTCTTCACACACCAAAAAGATTGTCTGGGGCGTCTCATCTAACTCACTCAGCTTTTTTATGATCTGTCAAACATATAGGCATGAACTTTGGTTAAATAAATATAGACATGAATAATTGAAACTCTGAAAGATAGTCTGGAATGAATAAGTGGAGCAATAATGTTTCTATTGAATTAAGCAAGTAAGCATGCCTCAAGCACAAT
This sequence comes from Alloteropsis semialata, assembly GCA_004135705.1. Taxonomy (NCBI): domain Eukaryota; kingdom Viridiplantae; phylum Streptophyta; class Magnoliopsida; order Poales; family Poaceae; genus Alloteropsis; species Alloteropsis semialata. The sequence continues at coordinate 53,066,135 of CM014272.1, forward strand.
TTAGTGATTAACCCCAAAATTCATCTCAAGTTAATACATTTAGTTTATTTATGGATAGTCTTTATGTTCACAGATCATCTCAAAACCATTTACCATAGAAAAACAAATGCCTTTAACTTTTGTTTTGAACTAACATCAGTGCTTTAAATATGTCATAGCATAAATTCAAGCCTTACATATTAGGAGTTGCATTGAGCAAGATCTGGTCTTCCGGGGTGATTATTTCATATTCATAGGTTATATCTGAATTTAACTTTTGTTTTGAACTAACATCAGTGCTTTAAATATGTCATAGCATAAATTCAAGCCTTACATATTAGGAGTTGCATTGAGCAAGATCTGGTCTTCCGGGGTGATTATTTCATATTCATAGGTTATATCTGAATAAGTTCTTAATTCGTGCATCTCTGAAAACACTCATGCATATAAGATGCCGAAACAAGGCATCAGATGCCGAAACAAGGCATCATAAATGAGGTTACCTTGCCCCCGGTGGATTTAATAATGGATGAGAGAACATCAAAAGAGGGCTGGATGTACTTTGACAGACAGAAAGTATAGCCAGAAAATAAGGAGTTGGGCCTTTCTTTAGCTCTCATAACTGCATCTCTCAGTTCAGACTTGTATTGCATCCTATATTCTTCATCTTCCAGAACATATTGTGCTTCTCCTGCAAAATAGAAGAAAAATGGAAAAGAAGATAAGGTCTCCATTGCATTCTATTGTTCATTTTAGGAAGTAATTTTCTTTTACACAAAATAGCCAGGACATAGTTCATGCCAATATAAGCGCCAGGGTTTCAAGAAGACCAAGACTACAAACTGCAGCATTCATATTTTTTTCTCAAATATGCAGAAGAGCTCTCTCGGTTCTCAAACTGCAGCATTCATCTCTCAGTTCAGACTTGTATCATTTCATTGAAGAGAGAAGAAATTAATACAAAACTAAAACAACACAACGCCACACCACACAACAATTCACAAAAGAGTAGTACAAGCATGCCATCTAATTATCTTAATGTAGTCAACTTTTAACTCACCTACAAACTGCCCTTGTCTGAAGCTTTCTTTTAGCCAGTTTGGGGAAACTATCCAAGCACTGCAAGGAGCGTGTGAAATTTTAAATTTGTTTAATAAGCATAAAACAAGGAAAATCATAGTATATAGGGGTTAAAACACCATATTCGGCTTTGGGCCTCGGTCAAGGATAATGATACCATATTTTGTTACAGGTTGAAACAAGCTGGAGTGTCATTTGGTTGATCAAGCTTCATCAAGGATAGGGAGACATACCCAGAGGACAAAGCAATACAGAAGTTCATAGTCCTGCGAGCTTTTCCAGTAACAATATGTGTGCATGAGTGTCCTTCACAAGTAACAAATCCGCCAAGCGTTTCAACTACCTGCACCATCATGGTTCACTTATTATATTTCGAACGCAGAAAAATGGCAAAGCATTGCACTGATGGAAAAAGAGAAAAGGAAAAGACATGCAAGCTTTGTGTGATTAGAGAAAAGATTAATGAATTTTTTTTGACAAAAGTTATTGCCATGTAACAATACGCAACTTCCTGTGAGTTTATATCTCATCTCATGACATTTAAAAGAAAGAAAGATAATCTCATCTGCTGAAAGAGTATTCAGTTTTTTGTATGAGAAGAAAATTGCAATGTACTTCATAGTGTGAATGGACCACAAGAAGCATAAAGCTTTCCTGAACCTAAGGCACGCTGCTTATCGTTTCTCAAACATTAATGTGACATGATCATATATATTACCTTTGTAAGGCGTGCCTTCTTTTGTTCATCTGCGATATTCATGAGCATGATTGTATGGCTACCATCAGAATGGACAACAGCCTTCTCATCTCCAGATATTTTGTTTTCAAAATGAACTTCCATGCTAGGAGCACAATGCTCTTTAGGAATAAGATGCACTGAATTTCCAAGGGAACTGCACAAGTAATTGTCATGTGCTTCATTTTGATTCATGTCTTGGCAATTGTCACCATCATTGCTACATCTTATTCTTTTTGACTTTAGCGACGATGAAGACATTTCATATATACGTTTTTTTGGCTCTTGCACAGATAATGAACTTTCACTACAATCGATGCGAGCACCATTACTTGCCACCTTTGCAGTCTTTCTGGCATTAGAGCGTTTATATGTCTGGAGCTCACATAAGTGGACATTGGTATCATCAGGAGATATGCCTGCAAGAAGAACCTCATAAAACAATAGAAACATAGCAATTCGAATTTGGAATGCACCGAAGTTTATAGTGTCAAGTTGGCAATTGTACCAAAGCCAACAATCTATAAAGGCATAATATATATGTCTATTTTCATTGATATCATTGACAATGAGACAAGATTATTGTCCCCAGAACATCAGTAGTTCAGTCAGAAATCAAGATTGAAGTGGGTACAATAAAAGATATTTGTTAAAGAAAATATATAATTGTGGTCACAGGATAAATTTGGAACAAAACAAAACAGGAAAACAATGTCCCTGAATCCCTAGCTAAATAAAAATTTATGACCATATAAGAAGCTTGCAACAGATTTGAATTTACCATGACACGAGCTCCAGAAAAGGCATATTTAAGATTTGAAAACCTGAAATGTTACATGATTAAGTCATGTAGACTTACAATCTGGCGCTACAGTGTGGAGTAGAGATGTATGGGGCTTCTCCCATGTTTGCTGGATTGGCAATTCCTTCTTGAGGTAGGCAACCATAAGTGTTGATCCTCCAGGAAAGCATAGTGCTCTCTTTATATCAGCCCTTACTGGAATCTTACGAATCTTACCTCTAGTGTCCACTTCTCCAACAGATACAAAACCCTGGAGTGCATTCAAGGTATAGAGCAAAATCACATCAGCACAACACACTGTTCTTGATCGAGTACATAAGTACTCAAAAAATCATGATAGAACCTAAGAACTTTTTTAGTTTTTGATCAGGAATGAACATAAAATTTGTACGTGTTCCACACTGTCAGAAGCACATTAACACAACAACTGTAGCATTTGTTTCCATCAAATTGCCATGTTACCCTACCAGAATACACTATGTCTGAAATGTAGTATTCAATTTAATGCTTATAAATCGGCATGTGTGCTGGCTTTATTTCTCCATTAAACTTAGCAGATTAACATATGATCACAAAACTACACAAGCATTGAATGTTAAGTAACAGCATATGCGCCCAAAAAGAAAAAAAATGGCTTATGGAATATGCTCTTTTACTTGCCTGTTTTAGCCAAAATCCCTCAGAGACCTTATCTGCCCAGCAGAATATAGTTGTGATACCAACATTTTGAAGTCTCTGGGATAGTTCCTTATATAAGAGGTGGCCAATACCCTGAATTGAACATCAAAGCAACCAGGGTCAGCCATAAAATGCTTCGAATAAAGTTCATACTTCCTATGCAACTGGATGCATTCCAAACAATATTGTTTCTTGCATAAATACCGTAATTGGCAGTTTACATTAGTAATGCGTCAAAGAAAGAGTTTTGCAGGAGATTTCATTTAAAGAGTATGCATCTAAGATAAAGTGTTAAAAGATGTTTTTCGCAAAATTTGTTCTCAGCATATAATATTAACCATGTAAAGCATGGTAGATTTATTGAAACAAAAGTAAAATTCAGAAGTGTATAGAAGGCAAACATTTTCCATTACTGGTCCATAAAACATGCATATACCATTACAAATTTTTTCAAAAAAAAAAGAAAGAAAGAAGAGGAAACAAGATGCGAAATATCATACTGTGTAGTGACTTTGTGGTATTACAGCTCCTAATAAGAAATACAATTATGGCTAACACTCAAGAAGGCCCTAGAGGTGACTGAAAAATTACTAAAGAGTCCAAATCAAATTAATTGGAACTTGCAAAATGGTGCATACCGCATGTTGACGAGATGATCTGACAACTGCCAGAGGTATTTCTGCATATTGAGTGTCAACTGGCACAATCTGATATGATACAGCAGCTATGACCTGAATGAAAAATTAGCTGTCTTCAGTGAAACCCATCATAATAGTTTGAGTAGAAGCGATCCAAATAGGCAGAATATTTGATTTCTCTTCAAGACTATCCAAGACGCACTTTGTTTTTAAGGAGAATGACAGTTACCACTATTATGCGGTTGACTAGCTTATAACAAGCTTCCAACAGACAAATAAAATTCAAAATATGGGTGCAATAGTTTAATTACTTTACAAGTTCTTTCAAGTAATTCATACTCTCATAGAAAATTAGGTTGTCGACATTCAATAATTATTGTTGCACTCCAGATATAATTGTTTGCACAAGAGAGGGTGAGCTAAGTTTTTTTTTTTCTCGAACAACACAGTAGAACTACGCATCATTTCATTAAGGTAAGGATGAGCTAAAGTAATTGGAAAGAGGCATAAAAGTACCATGAGGAATAGATTATGCAATTAAATTTGAAAGTATTGCCAGGATCTAGTGATTGGTAGATTCAACAGATGTTTTATCAAGTTGTGGATTAGTCCATGATTAGCCATCTAGTGGTGCATGGGTAGTGGCTGGACATCATGACTCGATTATGGGTCCTAGTGGACCAACCAGAGTGACTAATTGTCAACTAGCACAACTAATCGTTTGTCCCTGTACTGGCACCATGGTGTTGCCTCTCATTCTCAATTTTAAGCATGGAAACTCAGTACAAAGTAGCGAAACTATATGTTCGATTAAAAACAAGTAATTAACCAACCTATCTACTCTTAATGTCATGCTGTACAAGATGTATACGTTCTTAAATTATTTCATGCTGTAGAACTATTTGAGAATAATCAATTGACTAGGCGACCAAATGGACAAGTCAGTCATCTAACAACTTGACTCGATTAAGACTTAACAACCTAAGAGCATATGAACCCTCCACTTGATTTACAGCATTTTAAATTTTTAATTGGTTTAGTTTTTGGTAAATTTATGTTTTCTGAGATATCAGAAATCTCTGCAACATATTTAATAATACCAAAAATTTTGTCAGATAAAATAGCCGAGAGAAGTGCTTACACACCAAGCGATTAAATGGAACAATAAATTGGTAAAATGGTAGAGATGTTACCTCTTCATGCTGTGCAGCAGGGTTAGACATCAGAATTAGAGTCTTGTACTTCCTGGGAACAGAGAACATAAAATCAGGATGCTAACTATTCACACTCTCGTAATTAAAATATGATAGTGCTGTGAAGGCAAAAATTCAGTGAAAATAATTTTATCAGTACAATTAGTCAAGTCTTATCCCAAGATTGTGGATGAAATTAATATTAAAAAAAAGAGAAGGAAGTTTGCACCCATTAGTTGTGCATTTCTCAAGAAACCCAGACTTCCTCCCAGTGTCAGCAGCATAGTCCATAGAAGGAAGTTCTTGTTTATAAAGCGTTAATACCTCCTGAAAATTATAAAAACAACAATGCACATGACTATCAGGCATTTGCAAAAAAGAAAATGATGATGAACTAGCCACTACAATCTGTGTCTGCATTAATATATTAGCACATATATCATGTGTAACAACTGCCCATGGTCATAACTTCCAAAACTTTCCCTTCTTCCAAACACTGTCTAACCAAGCATTCTACCAACTAAAGGAATGCAGAATTCTGATAAGGCACAAAAATTTTCCTAAATCATGATGCCGGAATGGTTAAAACAAATGTTCCAAACTTGATTACCTGAAGCAGTGACTTGACTTGGTTATTTGCGTCACTTGGATTAAGGAGGACGAATTGAGAACCTTCGCCTACGCATTGGATACAAAATTACATGACGGGGATGAATAGAATCACACCTGAACTCCAAACAAGAAATGGCTGCAGACACTGCAACTCACTTACCAACGCCATCTGAAGCACTCTTGCGATCCCCATGAACTGCACAAGCAACATCACACGCCCCTAAAAGTGAAGTATCAGTACATGAATCACAACAGAACTCCAGACAAAAAACAATGGTTGCAGACACTGAAATTCACTTACCAACGCCATCTGAAGCACTCTTCGGATCCCCCTGAACTGCACAAGCACCATCACACGCCCCAAAAATGAAGTCTTACATGAATCAATCGTTTCAATGGAATTACGAAACTGAATGAAAGGCATGCTCCTCATCCTCGGAAGAGCGTAGCGGCGTACCAGAGACGACAACCTTGGCGCCCCTGGGACCGGAGACGGTGAGCCCCTGCTCCGTGGGCTCGCACCGCAGCCCGCTCCCGTGGATCTCCACCTTGCAGTTGCCTGCCCAAACAAACACATACCCCTTAGTCCCTTACTACTACTTGGACGATCCGATAGCAGGAAGCGAAATGCCATCGGTGGTGGGGGTCAGATCGGCGGCAGGGTTTCGCTCACCAATAGAGAAGGCGGGAGCTGGCTCCGGCACGGCCTTCGTCTTCCGCGGCCTCCCCATGTGATCCGAGAATCTGCGCCGCCGCTGTTGGGCAAGGATCGGAGTCGGTGGAATCGGGATGAGCTCGAACTAGGGGTTGACTGGATTGGATTGATGGGGTCGTCGTGGGTTGGGTTGGATTGGATTTCTCGCGTTCTTCGTGGGAAGCGCCGAAGCGAAATGTGGGGGGCGGATGGAATTTGGAGTTTGGAGCGGAAAATTTTTGGGGAGGCGGGAGCGGGAAGGGGCGAAATGATGCGGGTGCACGCGCGCCAGTGAGCATTTATGGTTCCAAGGAGTCAGGCACCGCGGGATTCAGTCCAAGTTTTGGGCCGACCTGATATTGTGAGGCCCAGTTGGGTCAAGCCCTCGTCCACCTGACACTACTTCTTGGGCTGTTTGGTCCAGGTGATTTCTGGTTAGACCAGCACATGGGTATCTTTTTGTTTCTTGTTTTCCTCAAAAAAAAATCTTTTTGTTTCTTGTCGAATCTCACCCTAGCGCTGCGACGGTAATGCATTGTGAACAAATAGTTACAACATTTGTGAACTTGTGAAATTTATTCTACATGCCAAGGATGATAAGCAGCTATCAAGTGAGATCTGTTGTGCTCCCACAAAATAACTTCAAGTATATATCTGTAATTGCCTTCTCCAACGGTGATGGTCAATCTTTCTTAGGCATGTTCCATCACTGCTAAAAAAAATAGCTTCAATTCCGGTTGGGAAAGTGTTTTAATTTCGGATTCTCAACCAGAACTAAATGTCTCAATCTTTAGTTCCGGATGTCCACTCAGGACCAAAGAGCACTTTTAGTCCCAAGATGTATTATCAACCGGGGCCGATTGAATTTTTGAGAAATAAAAAGGGCCGGATCTTCAAAGCTTCTCTAGAAGCCAGATCCATCTTCTCCGGGAGCCACCGCTTCTCCAAAATCCAAGAATCACATGAATCATAGAATCAATCACATATTTCACAAAACAATTCATATAACCTGATGAATCAAAGTATCCACAGGAACACAAATGTCACACCAGAATCACAATTTTCAGATCAATAATAATCACATTTTAAATAATCATATATTTCACAGAATACTATATGCAGAAGAAGATCCCTACGGCGGTCGATGGCCTGCAAGCCCGCGTCAACCGCCGGCACCCGCGGACCTCAGCGGTGGCACTTGGAGCATGCGATGGCAACGTCCGTAGCCCCCAGCGTCGCGTCATCCGGTGGCCGACAGCCCAGGCCAACTCGTGTGTGTGTGAGAGAGAGAGGGACCTCCTTATTAGTCTTGAGTGGAGTCGCTGCCTGGGAGTAAACGGTGCCTTTTAGTCCCGATGGATATCACCAGCCAGGATTATAGAGGCTTCCACCCTCTTTGCTTTAGGGACCAGGACTAATGTCCACATTTGTACAGGGCCCATAACCCCGTCTTCCAAAGCCGCACAGAATCGCCCTTCCGTAGGGGCTCGTCCGCTTAAACATAGCACCCTTCTTACACTTTCGTTCTCGCTTCATATAAAAGGGTTAACCCGAAGGTGCTATGGCTGGAGGACAAATGCTTATAAGTTGGTTCCACCCTTGCTCAACTAGCAATGTGGTACTAAACATGTGCAACTGCACTCATGGGCCACAACTGGGCCATATCCAAATTGGACCGGGTGTCACATATACCCCCTCCCCTCAAAGAACCCAACGTCCTCGTCGGTCTAGCTCACCCACACTTGGGCAAATGTCCTAGACTGCCCTCTCTTAGCGCACGACCGTACGTCCAAGGCCCGACATATGCCATACCATGTGTCCCATCCCAGGCCCACACAAGCCATGTGCCATATGCCTGCACGCTGTGCTCGTATGCACAACCTCGAGGTTCAGCTCTGATATTACTTGTAACACCCCGTCCTCCAAAGCCGCACAATGCCGCCCTTCCGTAGGGTCTCGCCCGCTTACACATAGCACCCTTCTTACACTTTTGTCCTTGCTTCGTATAAAAGGGTTAAGCCAAAGATGCTATGGCTAGAGGACAAAGGCTTATAAGCTGGTTCTATCCTTGCTCAACTAGCAATGTGGTACTAAACATGTGCAACTGCACTCATGGACCACAACCGGGCCGTATCCAAATTGGACGGTGTCCAATGTTGCCCTAAACGGTAAACGGTAGTCGTTCGGCCACCCCTCGAGTAGCGAGTAGACCGTGTAGACGGTGTGTGTATACAGTGTGTACATGTGCAACACGTTTATGTACGGACCAGAAAAAAGGCATTTTAATATGGCATAGACACATACAAATCAGTGAAGTACATGTACAAGATCTCACATTAACACATTAGCATCGACAGAAACCTAATAATTCTTAGTTCTCAAAAGTTAAATGATATCGTTACATCACTAAATACCAAATACATGAGTTTAGAGATGGTTTAACCTGCCGCCCATGGGCCACATGGCCTAAACGGCCTATTACATGGGCTCCACGCTTAATAAAAATGTTTTCTCCCATTTTTTTTCTAGCCATTTACACCATGTACACATGTTAGCCGTGTAATGGACCCTTTAGGCCCTAAATTGCACGGTAGACTATCGAATAGCGTGTACACGGGCTACACGGCCGTTTATGGCAACACGTGACGGTGTCACAGTTTCTCTACTAGTGCATGGTCATCTGCATTCTGTACTCTCTTCCGCAGGGTGAAATTGGCTATGGTTTTTGTTTCCATGACACATCATATTATCACATATTATAAGAATGCTGTGGAGCATATTTGACTTTGATCGAGGGGAAGGGGGCATTGTAACACTCCTGTGTTAATTAAGCTTCTAAACACTGTTTGGATGATTTTGCAAAGTCTTTAAGGCTTAATTGGTGATTAGTGAGGTTAAATCAAAAGGAAAAGGGGAATATTGGAAGAAAGGTTTGAGTTTGAATTTTTGGATTAAAGTAAAGGCCTTGTAGTTTCCAAACTAAGCAAAATCAGCCAACAAGTGTATAAGAGAAAATGAAGATCAATGTACCGGCAACCAGAGTTACATTTGGAGTTTTTAAAGTTTACATGTGAAAAATGGAGAAAAAGTGGCTAGATGGTGGCTGTGTTAAAAGGGGAATTAGCTGAACATTTTCTGAAAATAAGCTGTTAAGAAGGGGCAGATTCAATGCAGTTTAACTTATGATCCAAGCCAAATCAGCTCAAGGTCATATTGGAGAAAATGAAGGTCATTGTATAGGCTACAACTTTTATATTTGGAGATTTGAATGTTTACATTCAAAAGAGGGAGAAAAATGGGTGTGAATCTGCAGGTTTCCACGAGTTTCAGCAAGTCTAGGTTTTTAGGCTGATATTCAGTGGCTTGTATTTCAAAATCCGTGGGGAGTTAGACCAAGGTCATATAACAGAAAATGTAGCCTGATGTTTGGGCTAAAACTTTCGTGCTTTGAGCTCCAAGAGTTTACATACGAAATTTGGAGAAAAAGGTAAGTTAAGTTGCTGGTTTGGATGAGTATCAGAATAACAGTTGGGTTCAGTCAAGATTCAGTTAAGAGGTTGATATTTGACGCTTACGATCTCCATTTTGGTTGCATGTTGGAGCAAGATCGTATAAGGAGATTTGAAGATGGATGTGCCTTTTACAAGTTTCATATTGGGCAATGTGTTGGATGGCAAATGGAATGGGAGATCAAGGCTGCGTTTTGGAACGGTTTGAACGGGTTTTCAGCTCGGGTTCAGCAGCTCTTCAGCGACGCCGCCGCCTCACCGCCCTCGGCCGCGCGCCAAAATTCGTGTGCCACGCACCGGCGAGCGCGAAGCACAGCACGAGAATGGCAAGCAGGAGCTGGCGTGGCCACCGCCCGCGTGAATTGGTGGGAAAAGAGCCGGTCGAGCTGTCGTTGTCTTGTTTTCGTTCGTCACCGAGGTCTCTCCGCCGCCGCCGTTGCTCCTTGCCGCCACCGATGCTGCATAGCCCGATTCTATCCATGAGTGAGTGTCCTAGCTCAATCCCAGCCACCCCAGCCCGTCCGTGGTTGGTTCTCCTGCTGCAAACGCTGCGCCGTCGTCGTTCTTCGCCGTGCCACCGCCGCCGTCCGCAGGCCCACGGTGAGCTATAGCTTCCGGCCACCCCAGTCACCTCTCAGTCCTCTAGAGGTGTTGCTTAGGTTGCTGTGATGCTTGCTAGGGGGCTTGTGGCCAGGTTTTGTGATTGGTTTGGTCGAGGTGCAGCGCCGCCACCGTGAGCACCGTTTAGTCGGCCGCCGTCGCGGATCTGCAAGCGCGGCTCCATTGAGCCCTCGAGGAGGGGAGCGTCGGGTGTTTAGGGCGGAGTAGGACCTCGTGGTGCCATTTGTTGGCCTAGGGGTTGCGTGCTGAGCATGTTGGAGGAGCGCCGCCGTCGGGGCCGAGGGTTGCCGCCGGTGGACGCGTTCCAGGGAGTCGAGTTGTCCGTGATGGGAGTCTGGCCGGGGATAGGTTCGCCGTGGTCCGGAACGTGATGTTCCGGGGTTTGTTGGAGGTCTACCAGAGCCGTCGCCGTTCGCCGTCACCGGCCGGGGCCGCCGGTGTCGGTCGCGCGGGCGCGTTCGCACGTGGGCGCGTGGACGAAGAAGGCACGGGTGGCGCTGGGCTGGGCCGGCAGCTGCCGAGCGGTGCTAGGCCGGGCCCGTTCGCTGTCCAGCAGGAGAGGAGGTGAAGGTGGGCCGGGCCAGCCGATGGAGGAGGGAAAAAGAAGAAAGAAAAGAAAAAGAGAGTATGGGCCAGACCGGGCCGGCCCATTAGGAGAAATTTTGGACTGCGGGTTGTATTAAGGAGAAGGCCAGGGGGTGTTCTGCAAAGTGGAGAGTTTTAGGTTTATTTAGGTTTTAATGTTTTTAGAAATGCATTTCAATAGGATTAATATTTAGAAGTGCATATCTTTTTGTAGGAACCTCTAAAATTAATAAAATAAATTCTATTGCAATAGTTGCATTTTCTTTTATGCATCTAGAGTATGGTTTAATGTATTATATGCTTTAATAATTATTATCCTTGATTTTAGGATGGGGTTTAAGGGTTTGTTTAATTAGAAAATGGGTTTTTAATTAGTTATTCCTTTATTATAATCCTTGAAATACATTAATTAACTCCTTTGTGCTATTTAGGTGTTTTATCAGGTTTAGGTGGGAATATGAAGCGCCCCTGCCTAAGCAGAGACTAAATGTGATACAATTATCAGTCCCAGGAGGCTGATACACATTTATTCAACAGATAGTTCAGAACCTTACACTCCCCGAGGGGGAGGAAACTTGATACAAGCTAAGACAACCAAAAGGTAAACTACGGCCATGAGCCAAATGGTGAACCAGACCGGTTCAACAAAAGGATCAGAGTTATGCGACAGCGAAAGCATCTCGGGCGGGGCCAAACTCCACAGGCAAAGTCGGGTGCGGGCACGACCACCTACTCGGCGTCCTCAACGACAAAGTCCGGGTCTTCTTCTGGATTGACAACAACAAGGGTGAGTACAAAAGTACTCAACAAGTCCAACCACACCCACGGAGGGGTTAACACAGAAATATGCACAGGATAAATCAAGGAATAAGGCTAAGGTTTATTTGCAATAAAGCTAAGTACCGCACGTACTTGCTCGCGTCCATGGCCGCCGCGGCCTCCTTCGCCGTCACCATACACAAATCTCTATCTCCCCACTCCCGGCCCGCCGGCCGCCGCCGCAATGCCAGCCCAAAAACTCAGACACCACACCACCGTACCCAGCCGCCCAAACTAACCTCTCCTAGGTAGCAAGCTCAC
>CM014272.1:53079576-53156786 GCA_004135705.1 Alloteropsis semialata
AAGAAAAAGAAAAGGAAAAGAAAAAGGAAATGGATTTAGGAAAAAGAAAAGAAAGAAAAAGGAGAAAGGGGAGTCGGCGGGATTCGCGGACGGTGTCGGTCACGCGCGCGCAGGCGGGTTCGCGACGCGCGGATCGAGGATCGGTCGGAAGAACGGACGGGATAGGGTTTCGGAACGATTGGAGATTTTGGACTTTGACGGGAATGGATTTTGGGATGGATTGGATTTGGAATTCGAATGAACGGAAACGAATTTGGATAGATTTGGAACTTCGAGATTTCATCGGAAAAGATTTTAAACGCGTGATTTTAGGTTTTTGATTTTTCCGGGACGTTACAGAATAAGGGTCTCTAATTTAATTATTCCATGTTTTGCATCATCTCGTGTAGACCAGGACCCGTTGCAGCCGGAGTTAGTGGAGGACCCCGACGACGTCCAGGAGGGAGACGAGGTGGTGTTCGATGCGGAGACTGAAGCCGTTCCGCAAGCCCCAGAAGCCCCTGTTGCTGCAGAGCCAGAGATCTGTGAGCCAGGCAAGCCCCGGAACATACCCGTCCCAGTACTAACATGTTTACTGTCGTATGATTGAGCCCATGTTTGTGCATTAGTGTAGGATAGAGTGAATCCTACTTTTGATGCATTATCTATCCTTGTTTAGTGCATCTCTGCCACCTTTTCAAAAAGATAGAGTAGAGTTGCTTAGACCTGCTCACAATAGTAGTAAATCAGGTGTTATCCCAATCACCTGCCATTAGGTAATGTTGGCTTAGAGAGCTAAATCTGTTTAGTAAGTCTTTGAAAATGTTGGGCAGGACGTTTGGTTGGTAATTCAGTAATATGTTGGACGTTTTGGGTAACTTGAGTTGGTCCTGCCCACTGGAAAAGAATAGAAGTTGCTGTGGTCAGCCTGTGGTCAAGCTTTGAACGTACTGGGCACATACCGGTATAGGGGGCCGGGAAACTGATGTACTTCTGTGGTACTAACGGTTGAACTGTGACTCACCATGTCTGGCGAGGAATGTTGGCGGGGTCGTAGTCAGTAACCCACATGCCTTTGCCCGGGCAATGTGTAGGGAATGGGGATGCGACCCCAGGCTATGTGGGCACAGTTCAGGCAATGGTGGCCGCAGCGGGAAAGGTAGTTTCGTGTGGCCTTCCGGGGGCACGCACGCGGCGTGTGTTCCAGGTTTATCCCTGCAGGGTTTGAAATCGATTCGAATCGCCGAGTGTCACGGTTTTGATACACGCTTGATCCTGACAGATAATTTTATTGCATGTTATGTACTGTTCAGCTCTTATGCCTTAATTCCTACTGTTTGGCAGTAATGGTTGGTTCACCTAGCTAAACAGGGTTTTATCTTGTCAATCTAACATTTGGTAATTAGATTAGTAATTAATTAAGCTAAGCTTGCTAGTCAGTTTATTTCTGTTGAACTTCACAGCTTTGCATGTCCTTGTGATCCCTTTAGAGTAGCCTGTCGGGTAAGTCTCGCTGAGTACCTTTGTACTCAGGGTTCTTTGACCCCCCTTATTGCAGTTGAGCCTGAGGAGTAGGCTGTTGCTGGCGCCGAGGTGGTCCGTGGATCCAGACATGTCAGGGCACGACATGGTCTGATGTTAGTTGTGTAATTACCTTGTTAAACTGTTGCTGAACCTAGATCCTGTGTGTAATAACTTTAAATTGAGCTACTCTGGTTTGTATAAATCTTACCTGTCTGTGTTGTATATTTTACCTGTGCAATATCTGTGATGCTTCCTCTGGTGTTGGGATCCTAAGTATTGGTGATGAGAACAGCTGATAGTGAAGACTCGATGGAACCCTGGACTTATGCCGACCCAGGTGTGTGACGTGTTAGTGTTCACACTACAGATCACACCTGAGTCAGTTTAAGTAAGGCTGTTCCGTCACAGGCATGGCCCCCTATCAACCATAATTTTTCCATTTGATTAAAAATAAATTTAGTGGGCCTCTGCGAAGCATAAATTTCCATTGATTAAAAAGAAATTGTGTATTGGTGTCTATTTTGTTGGGCAAGCTCCCCCACTATTTTACAGTGAGTTCAACGATTAATGTCTTTGAAATGACTGTAATGCATTCTTGGAAGACCCATCAATTCTTAAGAGTTTCTATGGATCCATTCACTGAGAGGGTGTTTAATTCTGGTGAAAGTTTGGAGAATGTAAAGTTTGCACACTCTTTGACCAAAAAAGTTTGCAGTGGTGTTTAAATCCATGAGAATATTTTGCAAAAAGTAGATTGAATGACAGCTGCATTTAATGCTCGTGCTGCTTCTGGTCCTATGCATGCAGTACCTTGATCCTGTGCATGGCGCTGCCCTGTGATTCAAATGCATCATCAAATGGCTCCAACAAACCATCTACTCAACATCTCATCTCATGCAACAGTTTATAACAATCTCTTAAACATGTCAATTATAGAAATGAATAGTTCAAGTCCAAACAAATGAACAGTTCCAGTCTATAACATGATCAACGAAAACAAATGAATTGTACAAGTCTATGACATATGAATTAAATGGTACATTGCCCTGAGATGGCAAACAATTGTCACTGTCTAGTTACCAAGCCATTAGCAATTCAGTCACGGAAATCATTCATCGAATTCCATTCATCCCAACCGGCCCCTATTCCTGCCTGCTGCACCGAACCTTTAGGTGAAAGGACGTTCTCAGGCTGTTCGGATGATTCAAAGTCTCTATCCACAATTCCACTTGATCTAATGAAGTTATGGAGTGCAAAGCATGCCTTGATAATATCGGTTTGCCTATGAAGTGGATAACTTGGTATCTCCAACAGAATTCTCCACTTCATCTTCAACACTCCAAAAGCCCTCTCCACAATATTTCTAAGAGATGAATGTGCATAGTTGAATTTTTCTTTTTTACCTTGTGCTGCCGGCCCATGTCGGAACTCAGGTAGATGGTACTTGATTCTTGTGTACGGCGCTAGGTATCCCGGATGGTTGGGGTAGCCTGAGTCCACCAAATAATATTTTCCTACACAAAACCAAGAATTTGTCAGTTGCAGCCTATTTGCATTACAAGGAAAGTATGCATCATATGACAATTTAATTACCTGTAGGTGGATGTGGGAATCGGTTGCTCCACCTAGTCATAGCATCATTGAACACTCTCATGTCATGCACAGATCCTGGCCATCCAACTAGCACAAATGTGAACCTCATGTCGAAGTCACATACAACCATCACGTTTTGGGTTGTCTTTCCCTTCCGGCACATGTACTGCACCACCTTATCACTTGGGACGATACAAGGTACATGAGTGCCATCTATGGCTCCAATGCAATTATTGAAGAAGGGCTGGAACCTAGAATGTTGCAATCTAGGGTGAATTGTCCTAAAGTCTGGGTCCAATGGCTTAAGAATGTTGTCAGATAGCTTGACAACACATTTCAAAACATTGACAAAGTTGTTGTGAACTGTGCTAGAGATCTCTCTATTATATTCTCTGCTATCCTAACTGAATGTTTTGCACCTAGCATCCATAAGAACATTCCTAAAGCCTCAACTGAGCTACTCTTTGTTGTAGATTTCAGTCCATATGACTGTACCAGGACATCATGAAGCCTATAGAACATAGTTGGGCTCATCCTAAACATGTTGTAGCAATCTCTAGTACTCCTTAGCCTCTTATGTACCTAGTCCTCAGCAGAGTTATCTTGTTTCCTATACTCTGCCCTATTGAGGTACTTATCATGATGAATGGCAAACATCAACATACCAGATGTAACTTCAAAGAAATCATCTTCAGCAATCTATCTCCACATCTCATCTTCACTTGAATCATAAAGGGGAATGGCTTCCATTGCCTGGTCATAGCTACTGTCCTGCTCACACCCAGGCAGCAACAACCCTGCTGTATTTGCATCCTGTCAACATATGGAAACAACAAATACAGTCAAATGGCAATGCCAAAGGACAAGAACATCATACCAGCACCTTTGACCAACTGCAAACATCGAATACTGTCAAATGCTAATGCCAAAGGACAAGAAACTCATGGAGTTGACATAGTCACACAAACAGATGAAATCACAAACTGAACTCATGGACTTGACATAGTTCTTATTACAACTAGTTGTTGACCCCGGCGAGTTCATTGATGAAGCTCAGTATCCCTTCAGGTGTTGTATGCCTAATGAAGAAATCCATATCGAAATCAGATTTACAAATCTTGCACACAAGAGCCAACAACTTCCTGTCAATCTCCCGAACACCACACTGTCTAACCAGTTCCTGCACGTATTTAATCTTCTCAGTTCTGCTGTTCAACCTCATGTTCTCCATCTGTTCCCTCATTTTCTTTTGATCCTCAATCCACTGTTGCTTTTGAAGCAGTTGGTTTTGCAACAGCGCATTCCTCTCCAACATGACCCTGGCAGTCTCTGACATGAACCGGTTCATTGAAGCAACAGCAGGGCTCTTCGATTTCTTGTTAGGACTTGAGGCAGTAGTGCTTGTGCTGCTCCCTTGCTTGCGGCTATTGCTGCTACATGGTGTGTAACTTCCCGGTAACTCTGGTGTGTAACTTCCCGAAAAATCTGGTGTGTCATCCTCGTCATCCTCTTCATCATACTCATCCTCATCGTCCTCATCATCGGCATCGAGCTCGCCATCACCTGCAGTCGCCTCGACCTCCTGGTCATGCACAAGTCCTCCAGCAGCAGAAGAGGTGGAGCCATCAAGTGCCCATCCATAGAACATAGTATCAAGGTCGTCTAGGTAGTCTGGGTATCCTTTTGCAATCTCTTCCATTCTGGTTTCCCCTACACAACACAGATGTCAACAGAAATGTAAAGATGTTGTGAACATGGCTTCAACAACACATGTATATATATGACAGATGTGGTTATGAAAGTACGTTAGTTTCCTACTTCCACCATGCTTCATCAGCCTGGGCTGCGCCATCCTTTCTACGGCCTAAACCACTACGTTTGCGCAGCTTTTGTATGAACAGCCATAAATTCTTTAGTTGCCTAAACCTATGTTGAATCTGAGCTTTATCATGCCGCAAACCAGTTGCTGCATAGTACCTGCTTATGACCTCTTTGTAACCTGTCTTGCTCATTTGGCCTCGCACGCAATTACCTCGATTGATTTGGTCAACCCAAATTCGACAAAGTTTTCGAGTATTTGGTTGTGACCAATGTGCCCTATCAAAACTAGCCTAACCCCATGGATACGCAAAAAAACTTACATTACAACGACAGATGCCAGTGCATGGAAACGCATTAGGGTTAAAAAGTACCTGGGCTGGGGTAGGTGATGTCTCACTGATGTTGTCCTCGTTCTCCTCTTTGAGGTTGTCGTCGTCGAAGGGGTCTTCCGCAAGAGGTGCAAGCGATGAACTATGACGGCCTGGCCAACTCCTTGCGCCGCCCGAGGTGCCAGACGCCGAAGGAGGTGACCGACCGCGCCGCGACACCGAAGGAGGATGCCCGCCTGCGCCGCGAGGAGGCCGTCCAGATGTGCGACCGCCACTTGAAGGTGTGTCAAAGCTGAGGGACCGGATGGCACCGCTGATGGGGACGGGACGGGGCCCTCCAGATCCGTCCATCGCTCCACCATGCGAGGCGGATCCAGATCTGCCAAGCGCTCCACCGTGCAAGGCGGATCCGAGCATGCCAGAGTATCCCCCCATGCCGGGCCATGCAAGGCCGTCCAAGTTGAGGTCCAGGGACGGCATGCCCTGAGGGGGAGCATGTCCGCTGCTCCGCCGTAGCCATACGCGGCGTCGCTGAAGCGGTCGCTGTCACCGAAGAGGGACTCCCTTGTCAGGTCTCCCAGTCCGTCACCGTAGCCGTCGGAGTTGAAGTCGTCCATGTGCGCGGCGCGGCGGAACTCCTTGCGGATGTACGGGCTTTCGAGGGATGGCACGGATCTGGGCCGACGCCGGTGGATAGGGGCCAGAGCGGCGGCGGCTTGTGAGCGAAGCGGCGGCGGGCGGAACTAGGGTTCACGAGAGAGAGATGTGGAGGGAACGAATGGATAGGGTTGCGGGCTGGGCGGGGGGAGGGGGTGTGGATGGGTCGCGACTCGCGAGAAAAGGAGCGGAGCGGGGCTGCAGCGGCGACGGTCTAACAGGCCTACTCATGGGCCAGGGCCGAATTCGCCGAAAAATTTCGCCGGCCCGTTCAATTCCGATGACAAATCTCGGCCCATTGGTGAATTTTTTCCATTTTGCAGAATTAAACACCCCCTGAGACAGACAATTAGGATTGTGCAGAATTTGTTTGGTTCTTTATTTTCCTCTCTTCAACGATAAGATCACGGATAGTGACGACAAATACTAGAAATATCCATGGTTGCAAGGGCGGATCTAGAGGTGGCATTCATCGGGTGGTCGTCCATGGTCAAGCAACCTGGTCAGCCCAACAGCTGGGTCGTGTGGGACAAGAACCACGTAGTTCGGGAGACCACGAGAGTCCGAGACTGTCGCGTACCAGGAGTACTGCAACTGAGGCAACCAATAAGGCCAATCCAATAGAGGGTTCTATATTGTTATTTTTTAGATATGTCACGTCAATAAATAGGAATGACACTATGAATGAAACTCTTTTTACAATACATTGTTTAATTTTTGTTGTTACACATGCTCTCCTAACATTTAATTTTATGACTTATTATTAAGACTTGGAAACCATACACATGAGGTTTTATCTAAACGAAATTGGTTAGTTGTCTATTTTTTCTTTGCTTTCGTGCCATGTCATCGAAAATCCTAGATGTTTATGAGTATGAAATCCTATTGGGAATAGCCTAAGTATACACCGGATAACAGGAAGGATTCTACCGCATCCTCGTCAGCCAAGTACACATTGGACACTTTAATTAGCACCAGCTAATGGGTCCCCTGGAGATCCATTACCTTGGTGTTGGCGGCGCCGATGCGTGGCGCCCTAGCGTTTGGATTTTGTGTCGGATTGTCGTGGCGCCCTTGGAGATCCATTACGGAATGGTCTTGGTTTGAACCAAAAACCTGGAAAACCGGGACCATGTACAGGATAATCCTGTACTGTTGGAAGACGTTGCGATGTGAATATGTGATTGTATAACTGGATGTCTGCATAGTACCATGTCTAGGGATTGGCTTGGATGTAGCTCAACCAATGATTTTCAAGAGCAGACGGTTGTTTGCAATCTTCAAAATTCATTGCGGGATTGGCTCTTTATCTTTTTGTCTCTTCCAACGGTAAGATCATCAATGGTATTTGCAGTGATCGCGGTGAAGAAGTTTGTAATTTATTTTAATATAGTTTTCTTTTATTGATAGGGCTTTTTATGTACTGGCGGAGGAAAACAATCGCAGCAACTCCAAAGGAGGCTCGCAAGGGGCTAAATTCATTGATAATTTTGGTGGCCTGGGAGTTATGGAAACACCGTAATGCTTATTTTTTTTTAAAGAAAAGGCTATGTGCTCAAGACGTTATTAAGTCTGTCAGTTTAGAGGGAGGCCTTTGGTGTTTGGCCGGGGCCTCCAAACTCCATGACTTGGTGTCCAGGTCGCTAACCTTCATGGCTTAAAGCCTGGGGTCTTTTAGGTTATTTTTTGTTTTGTGGCGCAAATGTAATTTGTGTGTAAGTGGTGCCTCTCTGGCATCTTTTATGGTCTGTCTAGACCAATGTACTTTATTTCTATCTTAATAAAATGACGCGCAGTTCTCCTACGTTGTTCAAGAAAAAAGATAGGGCTTTTTATGTACTGGCGGGTTTCATTTCCCTTCATAAAAATTATGTATAAGATGTCCTATTTGCATCTTTTTCACTTGTAAAAACAAGTTTATTGCTGTGTTTTTAAAGGCGAGAAGTTCCCAACCGCCTTATCTTATTAAAAGGAAACATTGCTAAAAAATTCAAGTGAATTCAAACCTAGTGGGGTGGTGATGCTGGACATTTGTGGAGCTTTGATGTAATTTTCCACTATTCACCTATCACATCGAATGTATGGACACTAATTATGTGTATTAAACATGGAATAATGAAAAAAACCCATTTCATAACCCCGGGTAAATTCGCGAGACGAATCTATTGAGATTAATTAGGCCATGATTAGACAATGTCGTGCTACAGTAAACAATCTCTAGCGACGGATTAATTAGGCTTATAGATTCAAAATTCAATTTTCAGACGAGTTGTGTAATTAGTTTTTTTATTAGTATTCAAATATCCCTTTCGACATCCATTTTTACGATTCGATAAGTTTTCACTTTTCAAACTAAACAAGGCTTAACGTGGCCGAAAATAGCTGCTGCTTAGATGTAGCTAGTCTACTACTAGTCTGTACCTCTGTTTCTTCGAAAACTGGTGTCCCCAGTAAAATGATGTGTGAACCTTTATTGCTTTCAATAGTCTCATCATTTTTTTTAAAAAAAATCGAATGAAATTCGCATGTTGCAAACTAGCTTTTGGCTTTAAGCGAAACCGACAAGTCCTGAGCCAAATGGCACTCTATGAGTCTATGGATCGTCTAACCGTGCCCGTGCAACGATCACACAGAAGGAGATTAAAAACTCGGTTAGAGTTTGTCCATTACAAACAGACCAAACAAGTGCCTCCTAGGCTGCTACTATGGGCACTTGGGCCCTCCGCGCTTGGTCTTCCAGCTGTTGTAGCAGGGGCAGGAGGCCTTGTTGCCGTAGGTGCCCGCCGGCA
Source organism: Alloteropsis semialata (assembly GCA_004135705.1). NCBI lineage: Eukaryota > Viridiplantae > Streptophyta > Magnoliopsida > Poales > Poaceae > Alloteropsis > Alloteropsis semialata. The sequence continues at coordinate 53,088,269 of CM014272.1, forward strand.
CGCACAGGCACGCCGCGCAGCACTTGCGGCAGAAGAAGAGGCACGGCTTCCGGTACGCCGTCGACGAGCACCGCGCCGCGCACCGCCCGCCGCACTCTGTCCCAACGCACACACAGCGCAAGAGACAATGGGACACATCAGCTTCATTTCGCCCCTTGAATTCACGCGCAACTAATGCAATATTGCAATGCAAGAACGGCCGTTAGTCGATCATTTATACTGACCTTGGGGCTGGAGGCTGCCGGGGGTGACACCGTACTGCAAGCAAATCGATGAACACGAGTAAATAAAAGCTGAATTCGGTCGAGGTCTTGAGGAATGCATTGCACATTTGCACTTGGCATACTCACCGTGGGGAATGGGAAGGTGGCGGGCTGGGCTGGTGGAGGAGGAGCGGAGGAGTTGGTCGTCGCGGGGGAACTGCCCGGTGCCGGAGCTGGCCCCGCCGGCGACGGCACGTGATAGCAAGCGGCGGCCTGAAAGAGAGTGAGAAATTTAACCTCGACGGCACGAACAATTCTGAATAGGTGATGAATTCAAGATTCAAAAGTGTGCTCGGTCGTCGGCTAGCTGCACCAATGCGCGAGAGAGTGAGAGAGAGTGGCAGACCTGGCATCGCTCCGGGAGGAGCGCGACCACCATTGCCGCGAAGCAGAGCAGCAGCAACCCTCCTCTGTTCTTCATGGCTGCTCCAACACTGAAAGTCTGAAGCACCTTAGCAGACGAAACGAGTGAAGACTGTGGAGGAGCGCTGGCAGGTGAACTACGCTCTACCACTCTCTGGTTGATGCTGCCATGCCATGTGTAGTGGCTCTCTCGCCTTGTGAAGGAGCAAGTGAACAATTTCAGCACACGGATAGGGAATTCCTGTGACTTTGTGAGCTGTAACATACATCAGCCGCACGCTATTCAACCCCAAGGCCAAGGGCCACCGAGCAATAAGGGCGCGGTTGAATTGCATCCGGACAAGGCTGTGCAGTTTTGGTACCTTGTGGCGCGTGGCCGCGACGCGCGCAGGGCCATGCAGCGCGGCAGGCCATGGCGCTTGGAGCGCGGGCACTTGGATCGCTTCTGCACTGCTCACATTATTGCCCCCACCACACCATTGGAGCGCGTCAAGAGGGGAGGGGAACGGAAAAGCGTCGCGTCGCTGCTGTCGTCCATGTGAGTAGGCCGCGCGTGCGGCCATGCGACGGGATAACATAAGCCCAGCCCAACGCCATGCCGTCGGCTTCACGCGTGCAAAGCAGCGGAGGCTCGCTCGCTCGCTGATCGATCACATGCGCAGCAGAGGCAGGCCGGCCGAGGTCACCAGGGACAGGGAGGGACCAACCTGCTCGAGGTCGAGGTGGCTCAGTGGCTGCCCCCCAGCCTCCCGTCGGCGACCACTGGCCACTCAATCCATCGGCTGGCGAATTGGCGATGGAGTTGGGACTTGATCGGGAGCCGGGTCGTTCCGTTGGACTTTGCGCGACGCGATATTCACCCGTGACCTTTGGTAGTACCTGCACTAGTACGAATCCAAAATCATCAGCTGTCGTAGGGTGTCGTCGTCGTCAGCATCTGCACGCTGATTCGGATGCTTGTGGGTAAACTATCAGCCTGTTCGGTTGGCTGGTGGTTGGTGCTGATTTGTTGTGAGAGAAAAGTACTGCTGGCTGGCTAGTGGCTGGTGCTGATTTGTTGTGAGACTGAAGTACTGCTGGCTGGTGGCTGATAAGCCAAACGAATAGGCTGTATGTTACATTTCGCACTTCATCGAGAAAATAAAAACAAAAAGGTGTCAAATGAGCACATCATTAGTGTGCAAGGAACATGAATGATCGCGAGGAGTTCAGTTCACGTAGACCTTTTGCAGTTGGGAACTTGCACTTGCAGTCCTCACATTGTGTCACAATCTGCCTTATTTTCACACACCAAAATCTGCCGCAAGTAAACAGGTTTTGCGATCCCATATACGCCAACACATGCAGCATTACGAATTTACACAGCAGACACTAAAGAAAAAACCCGCTTTAAACGGATCTATGGATTAACGTGCTATTGAGGACTGTCAGTCATGCACTATTGCACGAGTTTGGCCACAAGAGGTGTTCCAACACCCTGTAAATGGGGTCACAAAACCACAACCAGTTGGTACACGGTTTATTCCAAAGAACTGACTTCCTATCCGTCAACAGGTGCAGACAGACAACTTCAGGCCATGTACCCACTGAGGCAAGCTACAGAAAATTGGTTCCACGTCGCATACAAGTTCTGGATGCAAAAGCACGTTGAAAGGGGAAACAAGAAATGCTCTTATTTTGCTTGTGGATGTGAGGCGATGAAGTCGACTGCCGTCTTGATGGAGTCAATCTTCTCCGCCTCGTTGTCGGGGATCTCGAATCCGAATTCTTCCTCGAATGCCATCACAACCTCGACAGTGTCCAAGCTGTCGAGTCCAAGGTCCTTCTGGAAATGTGCAGTAGGCGTCACCTGCAAGATTTCATGCAGAAACAACTGATTAATCATGGTTCGCCAATATCTACAGTGCTATGAGTTTATATTCTCTGAACATTTTTACCATACCACCAAACGTTCAGTATCTAGAGAGTACAAAACACTACATTACAGGCAGACACAACTGCCATTCCAACCCATAGTCACAAAGTTTCTGGGTCGATTGGGTCGAGGATCGACATTTTGTAAATTTATGGTACGAAGGGGGTATACCTTTGCAGAACGATAAATCACAATGTGGAACGCGACCCTGGTTCATGCGGGTCGATGACTCTGGGTCGATGTCTCATTGTAAAGATAAAAACTATGTAAAAGTGCCTGTAATAAAGAAGCTAGCCCGTACAAACATATATGAGAAAATATGAAAGAGTACATTTAGGCCATGCTACACATACATAGCCCATTATCTACCAAAAGACCCATTATCCTGCTCCCCTTAACCTTGTCCTCGTCTATTCATCATTCTCACGAGGCCAAGGATGCTAACTGTGACTCATACTAAGTTGGTATGTGACCCACCTTTGAATGGTACAGTGACCCTCTTCGACCCCGACCCACGAATCGGAACGACGAACACGGTTCATGGAACGAGGCATCGACCCCGAATTATGTGACTATATTCCAACCTAACAAGCACAGGTTGTTTTTTGTGCCTTTTTTTACAGCCATTCATTTTGACTTCAAACATACATAAATGCAATTATTTCAACTAACCACTACATTACAGGCAGACAAAGGGTGATTCATGCTTTAAAATTCTTCAATATTGTGATGCTGTTTCTTGTACTAACTACAATTTGACACCAGCATGGAAACATTAGTCAATTAGAGGCACAAAATATTACCATGCCTATTCCTCATCCACTGACAATCACCAATGCCAAAGTTTCAAGCAACATGTCAAGTTCTTATCTCATCTACTGCCAAATGGAATGATTAATAACATACCTATGTTGTGAACTGTTGGCAAGCATGCTACACCAACATCACTAAGCCGAAAGTACTCAACGTGTCTAATTCCCAGTTTGCGAAAATTCTTGGTTGTCACCAGTAAAATTGAAAACGTTTTTACCGGTTCCTTTCTCAGGTTTCTCACTTTCCCCATGATGAAATTTTCATGGAAAAATTTTTTTAGAGCAAATTGGAGGTAAATTTTCTAATACTTAAATTTAAACCAAATTCAAGTTCAACCAGTTTGTTTTGACTTTTGACCAGTAAATTCATCTAGCGGTACCCACGGGCCACGGGTAATCCCAAGAAACCAGGTATCCGGTGGTTAGCGGCCAGGAATTTTTCCCCGAGCCTACTTGGCCTCAGGATAACAACTAGGGGGTTCAAATAAGTGCCCAAAATTAAAGATTTTACAGCAGAAACATTTTACCTCAACAGAGACAAGACTCAGCAGCAAAATATTTAAATGCCATTCATCAGGGCCCATCACAATCAACACTCTATCCCCCCACATTTCAAGTGAAAATTCTTTCATAATTCAAGCCTACTCATGTCCACTTTATTAAGTTCCAAGTTAAAGAAGTTCATCAGCAACAAAATGGAAATGGATCAAAGCAACCATAGAACATAATGTTGAATTTGAAAATAAGATCAGGAGTCAAGTGCACTAAGTTCAGATATTAAAAGATAGTTGCCGGTACAATAGTTGCATGTGACATACATTAGGCACAAACTGGAGAACAGTTACACTAACTTCAAAACTATGCACCACAAAAGGCAATATTATTTTGATTGTAACAACAGTAGAAATTTCATGAAACAAAATATGCACTACGATTTTAAGCAAAAGTGCGAGTCACCTCCTACTATCTAGTGATTCAACACAAGGAGAATACATGTTGCATTGATACTCAACTAAATTTAGGTGGAAAAGACTGACACATTGTATTTTGGGTTTGCTGCCAAACACACAAGCATTTTTGGAGTTGACTGAAAAGAAACTGACTCAAATTCGCTTTGCAGCCAGATTTAAGCATATATATGCTGTTTCAATCATGACTTAACAACTTCACAATCATGAGATTAGGCTATGGTACTAGCAATAATTTGCTCACGAGCTCCACAGTCCACAGTTATATAAAAATATAAAAGGATCAACAAAGGCTACAGAAGCTGAACATACATTCAAACTGAACTAAAAAAACACAGCCAAAGGCAAGGTAATACACAGTATCTCGACAAGATGGGGACAAGAGAATACTAGTTTCCCAGCTACTAGCAATGGGCTTGAAGCCATTTCAAGGAGCAATGCCACGAAGTTAATTAATTCACATGTCGATGCACTATCCAGAGTCCATTGAGTACCTTAATCTGTAAAACAGGAATTTCATCGTTTCCAAAACATTTATAACTAATCAGACTGATTGGTAAGAGCTAAGGCGCTCCTGATGCTACTCGCTTGTCCACAAGGTTCCATCACCAACTTGAACACTGCTAACATCACTTGATCTCAAGTGACGCTTCACAACCTCTTACACATTTAACCCAACGCCTAATTCACTAGATAACACGCGCGCTCAAAACCCTAAACCCGCCAGCACAGATCCGGATCCACGCCCCTAGCAAAACGTACGGGCAGCCGCACAAGCATCCGTGGATGGGAGATCAGGCTCACCTTTGCGGGCTCAACCTTCTGGAAGTTCTTGACGACGGAGACAACGCGGTCGGCGACCTCGCCCTTGTCGAGGAACGACCCCTTCGTCTCCTCCGTCGTCGACGATAGGAGCCGCCGGGCGGTGGGGACGGTCCCTGCGGCGGCCGCCGCCGCAGCAGCAACCGCCGCGACGGGGCGCGCCACCGGCACGCTGAGGTGGGTCAGGAGCGCTCTCCTCGCCGCCGCCATCGCCATTTTCCCTTCTCGATCGATTGATTAAGGTGCGCGTCGAGAAGCAGGGGAGGGGCAACGTGCAGACCTCGCTGGTCGGCTCGTACAAATCGTGATCCGTCGGCCCACCTCTTCAGAATGAATCTGCGGCCCAGTTAGGGGCTTTGCATAAGTAAGGCCCGTTAGGATCCATGAGTTAGCCCCCACAAAATTTTAGCTCCATTGGCTCACTCGGGTGGACTAAACTTTTTTTTCTTTGTGCTTTGTGTGGGCTAAACTTTAGTAGCTAAATATTCAAAGCTACAGTGGGGTGCTAACGTTTAGCCCGTCCAAACGGGGCCTAAAGTCTGTTGTGGCCCGAGTAAAAAAAACAAAACCCAGTACCTGGAAATCGAACCAAAAAGCCCAATCCTGAACCCAAAAAATCCAACGCTACTTCAGTTATCAAGTTATAAAGCTCGAAATTATTTAGGGTAATTCGAGTTTTTAGAACCCCAGTGTCTGAATAGCCAAAAAACCCGCACTTTAGTTTCATTAGGAGGAAATCATCATTCTCTTAGTTGAGATACAAAACTTTCGGGTATTACAGGTTACCTGAAACCGAAACCCAAATTTTTAGTTACCTGAAATGATGGGTAGCAATTTATTCAGACAAGTGTTCTAATTCTGAAAAGCCGAACTTTCTAAAACATGAAAAACCCGATCCGAATTTTTGGGTTGCCGAATGCCCACCCACAGACCCGAGGGTATTTCGTTGGCTGTCGTGGCATTCTTAGTTTGTTGGAAATCCTAACAGCTTACCAAAGCTAGGTAGCTTCACGTGGCCCTTTGAGATTTACGTGGCTCTTGCTGGCCACAATTGTTTTTTCACCGCTAGCTCTTCTCTTACTCTTTTCAAATTAACGTGGCACCGTGTGTGGCCAACGTCCAAGGTCGGAAAGCGTTAGAGCGAAGAGGTCGTCGCCCGCCGGCCGCCGCATGTGGTGGTCGAGTCGGCGGGGATGGTGGCAATTTTTGTTAGGATTTTAGTAGAGGAGAAGGTTGGTAACGGCGGTGTCCTGATGGTGGTGGCTTCGCGGCGTTTCAACCGGCGGTGCAAGCGAGGCACCGCGAGAGCACTGCCGCCCAGGCGGGGCCAGACAGCTGGTGAGCGGTGGCCAGCGGCGAGCGCGAGGAGGAGCCGAACTAAGAAGAGTGGGGTAGGAGGGGCGGTGTCATGTAGTGCAACGGCGTGTGAGTCACCTTTCAGGGTGAAGGAGGTGCATTGGCGGAGCCAGGATTTTGGAGTTGGGTATTCTCATCTCCCAAGCAAATTGATACGGTTTAAACATTGTTACTGTAGTAATATGTGTTCTAACCAATTTAATCTAACATCCTAGTGTCAAAATCACACGTGCATCAAGCACTAGCAAACAACAGCTTTAGCATCAAGCACTAGCATCCTAGGTGGGGTGAGGTTGATTGAATCGTGGGCTAGTAGTGGCCTGCGGGCCGACGTGGTTGAGAGGAGGAGTGGAGGAGAGTTGCTCAGTTGAATTTGGACTGAGTTCTAACTCAAGAAACAAAGATTTTGGCCCAACAACACATGTATATGTGTATATATAAACCTGATGTATTCTTGATCTCTTGCCAACAAAGTTGGGTATTCCCATGAATACACATGCATCAAGCTGCCTCTGCCCCTGAGGAGGAGGGGGTGGAGCTCGACGAGAAGGAGGAAGATGACATAGGATGCTATAGGCGTGTGAGTCACCGTTGGCAAGCATGCTATAGGCGAAGAATATATTGTCTTTGCCTCGTTAACATTTAATCAAATTATAATTTTTTTTATAAATGACTTCCTTCGTCCCAAAAAATACAATTCTAGCAAAATTTCATGTTTTAGTATCTTAAATTTAACCAATTATAGATAAAAATATCAATATTTTATTATATCACATAAATATTATCAGATTCGTTACAAAATGTATTTTGAAAATAAATTTATTTAGAGCCATTTATTATGAATACCGTTCACTAGAAACTTGGTCAAACTTGAATCACTTTAACTGGCATACAATCCATAGTTGCATTCCTTTTGGGACAGAGGGTGTCCATATTAGATTCTTTCTTATAATGGTTTTGAATTTTGTATGTCGATTCATGAGCCGTAACTGACCTAATTTATGCGTTTCTAAGCGTGATGTCTATGTGGTATTACTTTTGTTTTAGATATTTATTATCCTTTGTATCCTGTAATTTATTATTTTACCTGTACTTATATGTTTTCAGTGATATAAGGCTTTCGTAAGACCGAATTGGGTCCACTGACTATTGCACGTATCGTTTGGGAGCTCTGTCATACAGGGCCTAGTATGACACTGATATTAATAAGTAGATATAAATTCTCTTCATGAGGTAAATATCCTACTAGACATACTACTACCAGAGAATCCCTTATTGGTACCAGGTCATAAGGCCCTTCGGTACCGGTTCCAAAACCGGTACCGCGCAACCGAGACTAAAGGGCTCGGTCTTTGGTACCGGGTCATAAGTAGACTAAAGGCCTTTGGGCCCTCCCACGTATGCTTAGGGGGAGGCCCTTTGGTACCGGTTGATGTTACCAACCGGTACCAAAGGGTGTTTTGGTTATTTTTTAGATGTTTGCTATTTGGGTTAGTTATATGCAATTCGTCTACATGTCTACGCGTCTACGTGTCTACGCGTCATATGTCGTATGTCGTCAGGGGTGGGCACAAAACCCGATACCCGAACCCCGAACCCGAAAAACCCGACCCCGAACCTGAAGTACCTGAAACCCGAAATACCCGATCTTATTTTGGGTACCAATCCTAGAAACCCGAAATTATTTAGCATAATTCGGGTTTGGATCCCCGGTACCCGAATAGCCCGATAAACCCAATTTTTAGCCCAACACTGACTTGCAGCCCATTCCACAGGCCAAACCGCAGCCCATATGGCCAGATAGGTCATCTTCCCGTCCTGATAAAAAGAAAAGAAAAGAAAAACACTCGTCTCCCTCTCCCCTCAACATCTCGGGAGGCACGAGCGCCCGCCGCCGCCGGCCATCGCCTCTCGTCATATCCCTTTATGATCCTATCCGGCCTACGCGTCCTCTCCAGCTCCCTCTCTACCTCCATCTCCAACTCCCTCTCCGATCCTGCAAGAATGAAGAACGGATTGCTTCTAAGCTGCTCCAATAGTCCAATCAGATTCAGATTCACTCCAATCTAATTAACCCCTAGGAGCAACAGAGCATATGGTGGAAGCGAACCATGCCGAGGAGGTCGAGATGAGCCTCAGCAGCTGTAGCTTGCTCATCTCCCTGTCCAGCACCAACGGGAGGTCGGGAGCCGTGATGATAGGAAGCGCGCCCATGCCGCCGCCGTGTTTTCGTTTGTTGCCCCAGCGAGGCAACACAGCCGTCATGGTGGTGGCCAAGAGGAGCAGGAGGAGGAGAACGAGGACGGGCACTTGCACGAGGGGAGCGGGTGCTGTGGCCGGCGGCGACGAGATGGCCGATGAGTTCCATGGATCGTCGGGCATATCGGGTAAACCCGCACCCGAACCCGAACTGTCGGGTACCCGAGCCGTCGGGTTTCCATTTGTTCGGGGTTATTTCGGGTTCCATTTTCCAGAACCCGAATATTTGAAAACCCGAATTACCCGACCTGAAATTGTCCGGTAACCCGAACGCCCACCCCTATATGTCGTACATGATCTTTCACGCAATAAGATTGAAGTCGTCGCAATTATCAATTGATTTTGACCTGACTTTGATTGCATTTTTCTTGAACATTCACATATAAACATTGTGATCAGCCAATACAAAAGTTAGAGCAATTAAAAGTTGTTTACAATTGATGAGCAGAACTGGAAGAAGGAGCGGAAAGGGAGCGATATTGAGAGATATCGCGTCCGTCATGGTGGTACTCTCCGTTTGGATTATAACTTGGTCCATAATGAATCCAAATAGTTGGTCCGCAATAGCTTTTGCTTTTTCTGTCATTGGGAGCTCTTCATAGAAAAACATCATCTGTATTAATCACAAATAACAACATTTTAATCTCATTATCCATTGGATAACACTAGATCATAAATATTACAGAACAAGTCATATGTAAGTATGAATTGTTTTAATTCATACCATGAGTTCTTCGTTAGTCGCTTTTTTGGGAGAAATAAAGGTATGGATCCACTGGCAGACGTAGTATCCGCATAGATTCGTCCCTTGTTCTTGTCTGGCACACTAAAAGTGGAGAAGAATAAAGTTAGACATAACAACTATATATTAGAGTGATTTTACAAGATATGCGGGTACTCCAGCCACATACCGGTAAGTCTGTCTTCACATCTAATTTTTGTTTGAAATTTCCTCGAACATTTGCACGGAAACGTGTCCATGCCATGTCAATTAGGTCTAAAACTGGTTGGTAATCCTCTTGTGGTTTCCGCATTGAGTCCAAGACAAAAATTTGACCGGTGTTTATGATGATCACAAGGTGTATCCAGTGGAACCTGTATCTATATATATATATATATATATATATATATATATATAATTAATATATATAAATACATGTACAAGTATTGAGAACAAAGTCTTAAAGTTATACATATACAGAGAGAAGTACTCACGTGAAATTGTATGGCAAAAGAATGTAAGTCTTATGCTTCTTTGTCTCTCCAGGTACAAGTATATGTTATCCACCGTCTCTAGTGGCTTACTGGATACAAGTATGGCATTTACCATGCATGCATCCATGAAGCCGATATCATCATACGATTTTTCGCGGCATGTATGGATCTCCATCTTATATGACAAGAATAGACTGTTATTATTGCAAATTGTAATTAAGGAAGTAAGTATTGCGAGAATAGATCAGTGAAATAAACTTACACAACCTAGCAGCTCATCAATGAGAGGTCTATGGCATCTTGATGGTACAACATATACACATCCTTGAAATCCAAAATTAAGAGACCCGGCCCACGGAAATAATCACGGTCTTGTATCAAAACATTGAGCATCAGTCTACCCTGTTTGAACACCTTCATGTACCACGTATGGGATCGGTACGTTTGAGTGGTTAGTAACTTCACAGAAAATGGGGGCACCATTGGTTCGCCATATCGAAAATCCCAATGTTTCACTGGTGTTGCCTTAGGAATTTCTCCCTCTAAAAGTTCTGTCGGTGAGAGGCCTGTATCCGCGACCATCCGAGCAAGTGCTTTGTCGTTAACATCCTGTTGCACTTGTGTCCTCCTAGCAGAGCTCTGACCGACTTGTTTCTTCTTAGGAGTAGCCGCCTTCTTCCCCGAGGATCCACTGCTGGCTTGTTTCTACTGATAAGACTTTGCAAGCTGGCGGTCGTAATAAGATACTAAGAATCTCTTCTGATTTGCCGCGCTCATTGTTCTGAAAAAGGTCTTCGCATTTGGATCTATTTTTACCGGCTTCTCTGGCTCATCTGGTTTGAAATGTTCTTTGACCCGGGCTTCGACCACCAAAGCAGTTTCCTCGTCAGTTTGGTCGTAAGGTAACTTCTTCCTTATAGCGGCCAACTTTTTCTCTTCAGTAGGCTCGTTTTCCACCTTTTGATGTAGCTTTTTCTGGCGAGTTGTCCGCCGTGGGGGCGCAGCTTGGCTCTTTGGGGCATGCCGTGCTCGTGGAGGAGGAGACATGTGTGAGCCGGCATCATCTCTACCTGGAGGTGGCAGCTCTGGCTCATCCTCGTCCCTTCTTGAAGGTGACGGTGGCTGCGGGGGATCCCTGGGTGGAGTAGATGATGGCCCTTGACTGCCAAATTTGACGTAACGCTTCTTCCATGGAATGATACTGCCGTGGGCAGCATCCGCTAATGTCCTTTCTCCGTCGCCACCTTCGATGTCGAGCTCCAAGTCATCATATCCTTCACAAATTTGCTCCACCCCCACCTTGCAGTAGCCACTTGGAATCTGTGTCCCATGAATGGTCTGCCCTTGCTCTACCGGATAAGCCATATCGTAAGCCACCTTAGTGGATAAGTTCTGGCATTGTATATGAAGCTCACATGGCGTACTGTTGACACTCATTAATGCACATCTCAGACCGTCAACTTTGATATACAAATACACATTCACCATAGCTATAGGGATTATATCTAACAAGTTCAACTAGTTTTTGGTGACTATGTGGATGCAGGAGGTAACAGGTGAAATTTGAGGCGAAACAGGCTCGGTGGGCCGTTGCCCGACCTTGCCAGATCGGCCAATGCCCAACCGAGGCCAAATGACCTTATCTTTGGATATGTACTAGGAAAGCCACTTTAGACCAACCCTTGCCTATGCACCCAGGTTGGGTCAAGCCCATATGGGAGAAGGACCTCAAGAGAAGCACAAAGGGACCACATCCACAAGTATACATACTCAAATGGAGTGGTGTCACCTAGGATGAGACTCCACGGCCTACAAGATAGAGGCTGGTAAAAGATAAAACCAATCGAGCACAAAAGGCCCGTCGGCCGACCTGGCCCGGTCGGCCGAGCCTGGCCCGGAGCCCAATGGAGCCCATCTTTGACCACAGCGAAGAAGCACACTCCAGGACCATCCTAGCCACTGATTCCATGTCGGTTGGATCTAAGAGATGGGAATGGTCCAAGGGGAGTTCACATGGATTGAAGGGCCCACCTCGCAAACTAAACGTACTCAATCCAAGCTATACCACCTGGAACCGCCATGAGGACCCACTAAACAGTCACTCAGCCGAAGATGGGCCCGATCGGTGCCGGTGGCCGGTCGCCCGACCTGGTCCGGAGGCCAAACCGCCTCATCCTTCTAGTTCAGGTTCCCAACCGCCTCCAGGAGTCCATCTACGCCATGCATCATTCAAGGCGGTGCATCCAACATCGGCCGACCTCCCTATCGGTTTTTTATACCGGCTAGCCTACTATGGGGGGTCCCTAAGTAGTCGAGTTGTTCGTGAGGGCCTCACCGGAACCAGAAGCACGATGGTGAACACGAGACGATTTAGACAGGTTCAGCCGCCTCGAGTAGAGAGTGTAATACCTTACGTCCTGTATGGTGGTTTTTCTCATATTGATGGGTATGATTTTATAAGGGGTCCCTGCCTCACCTTATATACTCGGGAGACAGGGTCTACAAGGCAAGAAATATAAACTCCTAGTCAGATACAATACACAGAGTCCTAACAGGAGTAGGCCGGGTTGTTTCCCAGTCCCCGACTAGTTTCCTTAAGCTGTACAGTCCTTCTCCTTCCTTGTATCAGTTAGGGTTGCCGGCCCAATTTCCTAACGGGACTGTGGCCCATGAGGACTCCCATGGATCCTGAACCGTCAAGCCCCCGAGCGTCTTCATGTCTTCACGCCTGCCGGGTTGTTTCTCAACAATTTCAGCATCAGCCGAGTTGTTTCCTCGTCGTCTTGCATGTTGAAAACCTTCAGAAGTGAACATGATGTGCTCCTTTGCCGACTTCTTTTGCAGCCGGCCCCCGGGCCTTGGTTCATGAACCAAAATTGATGCAAAAACTTTTCCATTTACTATAATGGTGTCCAGCTTTTGAAAAAAGATGGACCCATTATGGGTCTAGCCCCCGAGCCTAGAAATGTTTTCAAGGATTAAAAACAATTCTAGGGTCTTTATTGAAAAAACTTTCCAAAAGAAATATACTATTTTCCCCCAGCCCCCAAGCTTAAAGCAGATGACAATAAGCTTAAAAACTTCTGTTGAAATATGTATATTCTTTGATGTGGAAATAAATCCTATTAAGCATCAGCCCCCGAGAATGAAAATTCATCGGAAAATGACCTAGCTCGTTAGGAAATGGCCGCACAAATATGCATCTGGTTTGTAACCGTGATTACATAAGTGTTGGCGTATTTTGGAAAATGGGTTACAGAAAATACGCTTAGGGTTACCGCTTCAATCTTATAAGACAGAGGGTGAACCTTTCGTATTCTCCTCCCCGCTGCCGTCGCTTTCACCACTGAAATCCTCAAACTCTTTTCGCCTCCGCGCGCAATCTCCAATCCACTCAAGCCCCGTTCGAGAATCAATCCAAAATCTCGTCTGGCAAGATGGGTCGGAAACCTGCTTCCAGCAAGCCTACTGAGAGCAAATCTGCCACAAGCAAAAAGAAATCCAAGATCCCAACCACAGATATGCCAGTGTTCAAGAACTCTCCTGCGCCGGCTCTTGCCTGGAAGCCATCCAAGGCAACAGACGAGATGGTGCAGGGTCTTGTAGAGCAAGGTTATCTGCTGGATAAATCAATCTCCTGTTGGCGCACCGATGCTGGTAAGGCCTGGCCTTTCGAAGAAATCCACAAAATCGTGGTTTTTTTTGCTTTTTATGAACACGGATTCGCCCTTCCCGCTCATGATTTTCTCCGAGGGCTTCTTTCTTACTACAAATTGGAATTGGTTCATCTCAATCCCAATTCTATTCTTCAAATTTCCCTCTTCATTCATCTCTGCGAAATCTTCTTGGGGATCGATCCCCACTTCAATTTGTTCCGATGCCTCTTCCATGTGAAGTCTACCCCGGACAAAGTAGTCGGCGGGGCCAGATTTTAGCTGCGTCAGGGGATGAAGAACGTCTACTTCGACTTCAAGATGAATGACTCCATTAAAGACTGGAATGACAAATGGTTTTATGTGGAGAATCAGCCCCCGAGGCTGTCCAAGCACTCCGGTCATCTGCCTCGACCGCAAGATTCATGGAATGAATCCCTCGATAGGGATAAGGTTAACGGAATCTCCAGGCTTATCAAGATGATCTCTGCTCTGAAGGATCAAGGCTTAACCGCCATCGGGATCGCCAGTTCGTTTATGTGCCGGCGCGTACAACCCTGCCAGAAGCGGGTGCACGCTGGCTATGAGTATACTGGCCCCGAAGACCCGACCAGGATTTCGACCAGCGACTTATCGTCAGATGAAGTCGCCGTCCGCGTCCAGGCACTCTTCATGGATGCCCAGGATCTGCCACGCCGGGTACCCGAGTACTCGGCAAGTCGTCCGTCATCATTGGTAAGCTCGAAAACAACCCGAATATCAATTATGATATACACCTTCTTGCTTCTTGACAACTGATCAATTGCTGCGCTATCCAATGCCAGGAATTGCGGGCCGGACTTGCTTCCTCGCCTCCAGACGTAGCAGAGAACCAATTCGAGTTGCCTGGATCTCCCCCGCCCCAGCAAACTGCTGAAAGTTCAGGGAAAGGGAAGAGGAAGGCATCACCAGGTATGGACCAGGTAATTCTGGAAGAAGTATCCGACTCTAATGATGACACACCCCGACCTCCTCTTGGGAAGATACTCGGGCAAGGAGGATCAGGCTTGAAGAGGCCTAGTGCTGACGATGCTCCAAGTCCAACCGTCCCCAAGAAGAAACGGGCTATGCGGAAAACAGTGTCTCCTTCGGTGAAGAAATCATCAGATACTATTCTTGATGAAGCAGAGGCACTTGAAACAGAGCCTGAAACCAGTGTGGAGATTCCGGTTGGAATCCCACTGCAGTCATCTCCATCCAAGGTACCCCAATTGTCTTATTTTGCAAAAAATCTTGATTCTTGCCTCTTTCCGAGTTGTTTTCTGATTTGAATGTATAATTGCAGAATCCTCAACAAGAAGAACCCGCTCAGTCGGAAGAGCCTCAAGGACCTCAAAACAACCCTTCTGGCGGTTTTGACTTTGTTGTGGAAGAGCCTGAATTCAACATGGAATTTGCCAGGTAGATGATCCAACTTCATGGATCAAAATTCTGAAATGCGAATATTGCTAATCTTCAATTGTTTATGCAGCCGTCCGCCTACTCCTGCTCCTACAGATGTACCAAAGACTCCAATCATGGAGACAGGAGGAGGAGAAGGGCCAAGCCCCCGAGCATCTTCACTGCCCCAACCCCAAGCAGCAAGCAGCAACGTCACGCCACCGCCCCCTGTGAGAGAGCAAGCCCCTCCGAGTACTTCTGCTCCTCGGTCCTGGCCCAAAGCAACAGAAAGTATCCGGATGGCAAGCCTCCGTTCTGAGGGAGTGGACACCACCACTGGTCCGATGAAGGAAGCTGCAATTGAAGAAATCATCCGGGAGCAAAAGAAACCCCGCGAGCCTTCACCAGAGCCATTCCAGATCTTCACCGGCACACCCGACGTCAACGCAAATGAGGATGAAGACGCCTTCTTATTCAACTCTGAAGTTGACCACGAA
This sequence comes from Alloteropsis semialata, assembly GCA_004135705.1. NCBI lineage: Eukaryota > Viridiplantae > Streptophyta > Magnoliopsida > Poales > Poaceae > Alloteropsis > Alloteropsis semialata. The sequence continues at coordinate 53,103,811 of CM014272.1, forward strand.
GATCTGGAGAAGGCCGCCGAGCTGTACAAACAACTCTCCAAGCTCACAGAGGTTAGTAGAAATAGCGTAGTACTGTAAATACTTATCTCCTTTGTACTTTAATCAACCCTGCCTCCTTTAATCTGGATGTAGAGTATACTTATACGATCTTAGCAGAAATCTGAGATGCTTCGGAGAGCAAGCACGTCCATTGCCCACGCTGAGAAAGCCACAGCCGATCTGGCCAAGGGACAAGCAGCTTGGGACCAAGAACGCGCCCAATTGCGCCGAGAACTGGATGAGGCGTACAAGAAAATCAACTTGTACCAGAACCAGCGCGATGACGTTGCTGAGAAGAATAAGTCTTTACGACAGAAACTCTCAGGTGTGTACGCCGAGTACTTTTTCTCTGTCTGCATTGATCATATAATGAATAGGATCTGATGTGTTGTCTGCAGAGAGTGACAAGCGCATTGAAGCTCTAAAGGGCGAGTTCATCGATATGAAGAACCGCTTTTATCGGGAGCAAGAGCGCGCAAACCAGGCGGAGCGGAGGGAGACGGAGTGCATGGCAGATCTCGCTGAAGAGCAGAAAATGCGCCAGCATGCCGATGCCCAACTCATCGAAGACCTGACCAAGATCCGCAATCAAGAGGCTGAAATCCAGGCGCTTCGCGTGGAGATCAATCGCCGTGGTGCGGAAATTGAGTCTTGGAAGGAAGCCGCCCTGCCTTTGGTTGATGTATATGCCAAAGTACCCACCGGAAGTGTTGCACCTCCTCTCCTTGATCGCCTTCGAGCAACTCCTAGGCAAGTGAAGCTGTACTGCCAACAGATCGCCCATTCGTGTCCTAAGCAAGTTCTCGGGGTTGTCCGGTCATGGTTTCCTTCACAGCCGTTAGGTGTTACTGAAGGAAGAATCAACCCGGCTTGTACCTGGGCCATGTATGATACCTACATGGAGGAGAAGGACACTGTAGAAAAGATTGTATCTCGTCTTAAGTTCTAGAGCCTCTTTTGTAAGAAAACCCTTTGTAAAGAACTTGGTTTCAGATGTAAATACTTAATGTTTTTATCAAAAAGTATCTGTTTATCTGATTGTGTGTGCCCGATCTCTTTGTTTTGAACAAAAAGTAGATGGCATTTTAATGTAGTCTTTCTGGATTGCTTTTAAACAACCCGACTAGATTCAAATAAATAAGTGTGCCCCATCTTTCTGTGTGGAACAGAAAGTAGATGGCTTTTTGAATGCAACCCTTTATAGATTGTTTTTAAACAATCCGGGATGAGTCAACTTTAATGCGCCCGATCCTTCTGTGTGAAACAGAAAGTAGATGGCATTTGAAACAACCTTTTTTAGATTGTTTTTAAACAACCCAGGATGATTGAAATTTGTAAGACTGTATCTGATTTCCAAGCTTGAAGACAATGGAATATTGATACTTTATTATTATTAGGCTAAGAAGCCGATATCAGTACATAAAGAAGGCTGACTGTTTATTGACTCTTAAAAAACTCTAATAACTTCTTCAAGGGTAAAAACGCCGCAAGTGCTCAATGTTCCAAGCATTGGGCACCTCTGTTCCGTCTTCCCGTTGTAGCTGATAAGTACCCGGACCGATGACCCTTGATACTATAAATGGACCTTCCCAAGAAGAGGATAGCTTGTGCTGATCTTTTGTACTCTGAATTCTTTGAAGAACCAAATTACCAATGTTAAATGATCGCATTTGGATGTTTCGGTCATGATACCTCCTGAGTCCTTGCTGGTACGTGGTTGTCCTGATCAACGCGGCTAGCCTCGCCTCTTCTAGCATGTCCACATCCTCTGCCCTACTTTGCTCTGCTGCTTCCTCCGAGTAGTTTTGAATTCTTGGAGCGTTGTACTCGATGTCTACCGGAAGTACTGCTTCTGAGCCGTAGACCAGAAAGAAGGGTGATTGCCCCGTCGCGCGGCTGGGCTGGGTTCTGAGCCCCCATACCACGGCTGGCAATTCTTGCATCCACTTGCCGCCATACTTTTTGAGTGGTTCATAGAGCCTTGGCTTGAGACCTTGAAGTATGAGGCCGTTAGCTCTCTCAACTTGTCCATTGGTTCGTGGATGCGCCACTGATGCGTAGCGGACTTCAATTCCCAGGTTATCGTAGAAATCAAAGAACTCGCTCCCTGTGAATTCTGAGCCGAGGTCAGTGATAATGCGATTTGGGACGCCGAAACGATGAGCAATGTCTTGGATGAACTCGGCCGCCTTGGCTGCTGTAGCGTTGACTAGCGGCTTGACTTCAATCCACTNAACAACCCGACTAGATTCAAATAAATAAGTGTGCCCCATCTTTCTGTGTGGAACAGAAAGTAGATGGCTTTTTGAATGCAACCCTTTATAGATTGTTTTTAAACAATCCGGGATGAGTCAACTTTAATGCGCCCGATCCTTCTGTGTGAAACAGAAAGTAGATGGCATTTGAAACAACCTTTTTTAGATTGTTTTTAAACAACCCAGGATGATTGAAATTTGTAAGACTGTATCTGATTTCCAAGCTTGAAGACAATGGAATATTGATACTTTATTATTATTAGGCTAAGAAGCCGATATCAGTACATAAAGAAGGCTGACTGTTTATTGACTCTTAAAAATCTCTAATAACTTCTTCAAGGGTAAAAACGCCGCAAGTGCTCAATGTTCCAAGCATTGGGCACCTCTGTTCCGCCTTCCCGTTGTAGCTGATAAGTACCCGGACCGATGACCCTTGATACTATAAATGGACCTTCCCAAGAAGAGGATAGCTTGTGCTGATCTTTTGTACTCTGAATTCTTTGAAGAACCAAATTACCAATGTTAAATGATCGCATTTGGATGTTTCGGTCATGATACCTCCTGAGTCCTTGCTGGTACGTGGTTGTCCTGATCAACGCAGCTAGCCTCGCCTCTTCTAGCATGTCCACATCCTCTGCCCTACTTTGCTCTGCTGCTTCCTCCGAGTAGTTTTGAATTCTTGGAGCGTTGTACTCGATGTCTACCGGAAGTACTGCTTCTGAGCCGTAGACCAGAAAGAAGGGTGATTGCCCCGTCGCGCGGCTGGGCTGGGTTCTGAGCCCCCATACCACGGCTGGCAATTCTTGCATCCACTTGCCGCCATACTTTTTGAGTGGTTCATAGAGCCTTGGCTTGAGACCTTGAAGTATGAGGCCGTTAGCTCTCTCAACTTGTCCATTGGTTCGTGGATGCGCCACTGATGCGTAGCGGACTTCAATTCCCAGGTTATCGTAGAAATCAAAGAACTCGCTCCCTGTGAATTCTGAGCCGAGGTCGGTGATAATGCGATTTGGGACGCCGAAACGATGAGCAATGTCTTGGATGAACTCGGCCGCCTTGGCTGCTGTAGCGTTGACTAGCGGCTTGACTTCAATCCACTTGGTAAACTTGTCGATCGCCACGTAGAGATACCTGAAACCTCATGGCGCAGTCTTGAGTGGTCCAACCATATCGAGCCCCCAGCATACGAAGGGCCAGGAGGGCGGTATGGTGTTGAGGACCGTTGCGGGGACATGAGCTTGCTGGGCAAAGTATTGGTAGCCCTGGCAAGTCTTCACGATTTCTTCAGCATCAGCCACAGCGGATGGCCAATAGTACCCGGACCGAAAAGCCTTGCCTACGATCGTGCGGTGAGCAGCATGGTTCCCGCAGATTCCACCATGGATTTCTTCAAGGATTTCCCGTCCGACTTTTGGAGTGACACACTTCATCAAGACTCCGGATGAGGCGCCGCATCGAAAGAGAGTGGAGCCGACTACTATGTAGTGCTTGCTTCGCCTGATAACTTGCTCAGCCTCCACCTTATCTTCGGGCTCCCTCTGGTGCAGTATGTACTCGATGAAGGGCTTTGTCCACTCGGGTGTAATCACCATGACTTGCTGATGGGGTGGTGTTGTAGTCGGCTGTACTTCCTGCTCCTTGATGGATGGTTGTAACAGCTCATGGACGAAAACGCCGCCTGGTACTTGTGCTCGGTGGGAACCCAGCTTTGAAAGTGCATCAGCAGCCATGTTGTTGTCTCTGATGACGTGATGAAATTCGAGCCCATGAAAATGCTTCTTGAGTTTGTGCACCTCCATGCAGTATGCATCCATGTTCTCCTTGGTGCAGTCCCAATCTTTATTGACTTGATTGATCACCACAGAGGAGTCGCCGTACACCACCATGTGCTTGATGCCAAGGGAAGCAGCCAGGCGTAGCCCGTGCAGTAGAGCTTCATACTCGGCTTCATTGTTGGTGGCTTTCCAGAGGATTTGGAGCACATATTTAAGCTGATCGCCTTTTGGAGATATGAGTAGTACTCCTGCACCTGCCGCTTCAAGCTTCAGTGATCCGTCGAAGTACATGATCCAATGCTCGAGGGGTTCTTCTGGTACTGCGTGTTGTATTTCTATCCACTCAGCGACGAAGTCCACCAGGGCTTGAGATTTGATGGCAGCTCGTGGGACGAAATCGATGGCGTGAGAGCCCAACTCGACCGCCCATTTGGAGATTCGCCCTGTCGCGTCCCGGTTGTGGAGTATGTCGCCAATTGGAAAAGAGGTGACTACAACAACCCGGTGGGCGTCGAAGTAATGGCGCAACTTGCGAGATGTGATCAAGACAGCATATAATAGCTTCTCAACCTGGGGGTATCGCATTTTTGATTCTGAAAGCACCTCGCTGATGAAGTAAATTGGCAGCTGTACTATGTATACATGGCCGGGTTCCTCCCGCTCGACTACAATAGCAGTACTCACGACGTGAGTTGTTGCTGCAATGTAGAGAAGCAGTGGTTCCTGATCAGCTGGAGCAGTCAGTACTGGTGGTGACTGGAGAAATTTCTTGAGGTCTTCAAACACCGCATCAGCTTCTGAAGTCCATACGAACTTGTCTTACTTCTTAAGGAGCTTGAAGAAAGGCAATCCTCTGTCACCCAACCTTGAAATGAATCGGTTGAGGGCCGCCATGCATCCAGTCAGCTTCTGAACGTCCTTGAGGGATTTTGGAGGCGCCATGGATGTAATAGCGGTAACTTTCTCAGGATTAGCTTCAATTCCCCGGTGGCTGACTATGAAGCCCAGCAGTTTTCCCGCGGGCACGCCAAACACGCACTTGGTAGGATTGAGCTTCCATTGGAATTCCCTGAGATGTGCAGAGGTCTCGGACAGGTCATCAATGAGACTATCCGGGTTCTTTGTCTTGACAACGACGTCATCAACGTAGGCTTCCACATTACGGCCGATCTGAGCCTTGAGACAACTCTGAATTGCACGCTGGTATGTGGCCCCCGCGTTCTTGAGTCCAAAGGACATTGTAGTGTAGCAGTAGGCGCCGAATGGAGTGATGAACGCCGTCTTGATTTGGTCGTCTTTGTGCGGGCTTATCTGATGATAGCCCGAGTAGCAATCCAGGAAACAGAGTAGAGAGCAGCCAGCTGTAGAGTCCACGACCTGATCGATGCGAGGTAGCCCGAAGGGATCCTTTGGGCAGTGCTTGTTCAGGTCGGTGTAATCGACACACATTCTCCACTCATTGTTGTTCTTCTTGCGGACCAGGACAGGATTAGCGAGCCAGTCAGGGTGGAACGCCTCTTTAATGAACCTGGCTGCTAATAGTTTTGCCAGCTCCGAACGGATGGCTTCTTTCTTGTCCTGGGCAAAGCATCGTAGGCATTGTTTCTTTGGCTTGGCAGCCGGATCAACGTTGAGTTTGTGCTCAGCCAACTCCCTTGGGACTCCCGGCATGTCAGGCGGCTTCCATGCGAAGATGTCGCGGTTGTCCCGTAAGGAGCTGGTGAGCTCGCTTTCCTATTTGATAGGCAGGTCAGCGCCGATCAGCGCCGTCTTGGAAGGGTCGCCCGTCCCTAGGTCGATTACCTTGATTGGAACTTCCTGGGAGGGCTTCATGTTTGGCACGGCTGGCTTTTTCGTTGGAATGTTCAACTCAGCCTCGCCGAGTTGTTTCGCTATAGCTGCTACGATTGCTGCCTGGCTCGGTTGCTGCATGCTTGCAGCAATCGTCACTGCCTCGGTGTCATAATCGTAGGAGGTCTTCAGGTCGCCCTTTAGGGATAAGATCCCCTAGGGCCTGGCATCTTCAGGACGAGGTAGATATAATGTGGGATCGCCATGAATTTCGCCAGAGCAGGTCTTTCCGGGATCGCGTGGTACGATGATTCGAAGTTGGCGACCTCGAATGTGATGTACTCAGTCCTGTAGTTGGCCTCGGTACCAAATATAACTGGAAGTGATACCTGGCCAAGGTGCACGACAGCGTTGCCTGGAACATTGCCGTAGAAGGGTGAATCAGTGGGCTTGAGCAGGTTGGTAATGTCTAAGCCCATCTTCTTCAAGGTCTTGGCGAACAGGATGTTGAGTCCACTTCCTCCGTCGATCAATGTTCTTGTGAGTCATGCGCCAGCTACCACGGGGTCGAGCACCAGAGGGTATCGCCCCAGGTTCTTGATGTTGGTCCATTGATCATCGCGAGAGAAGCTGATGGGGACTTCTGACCACTTCAGGAAGGTGGGGATGGCAGGCTCAATGTAGGCAATCTCGCGGTGGATAAGCTTTTGCTTGCGCTTTGATTCTGACTGAGTGATTCCCCCAAAGATGACGTTGACAACCTTGTCGGCTTGTTGGTAGCCGGTGTCTTTGTCACCCTTGTCTCCTTTGTTGTCAGGGTTGTTTGGTTTGGGAGCACCATCTGCTGAGAACGCTTTCTTGAGCGACCAGCAGTCCCTGCTTGAGTGCTTATCCTTTGGGTGGAAAGGGCACTGCTTGTCGAGTATTTTTTCGAACTTCCTGCGGGAAGAGTTCTTCTCAGCAACGTTGACCGTGTCTTCAGGTTTGCACTTCTTATCACTGAAGTCGCGTTTGCTGTTGTTCTCAACTTGCTTGCCCTTGTTACGGTCGTTGTTGTTGTTGCGATCTCCTCCCGACTTGTTACGGTTGAATCTCTCACGCTGCAGGTCTTCAGCATCTGACCAGCGGCTGATGAGGTCTCGCATCTGCTCTAGTGTCTTTGGCCTGTTCCTTCCGAAATCGAGGTGCAGCACGGGGTCTGTAAGGCCACCGTGGAAGCAATCAATGACATCTTGGTCGGATAGGCCTGCACAGGTTGAGTGTTTCTCCCAAAATCGTCGGTTGTAACTGCGCAAGTACTCGTTCTGGCCCTGTTTGCACTGGGCCAGGTCAAAGCGAGTACCCGGCTTCTGCCATGAACCTTGGAAGTTGTTGATGAAAGCCTTGCAGAGTTCATCCCAGGAGTCGATGGAGCCTGGCTTGAGCCCTTCTAACCAGGTCAGTGGGGCCTGATCGAGGACTACTGGGAGATAAGTGCACATGGTGTCGGTGTTGCCCCTTGCCGCCTTGATTGCCGAGTAGTAGATGCGAATCCACTGCTCGGGATCGCGTTTCCCACCATATCTATCGATATGAGCTGGTTTGAACTTGTCGGGCCAGGAAGTAGCGCGGATGCGGTCTGAGAAGACCGGAACCCTTCGTACTTGTGGAGGTTGTGGTGATCCTGACCCGGCGCCCCGTAGACTTGGTCGTACTCCTGGCATCTGCGGCGTTCTTGTTCTTCGCGATCGCATGCCCGTGACGAGATGATGGTGCGCGCGTCTCTGGGTGGCAATTGTTGTCGCAGATCCCTGTTGTTGTCGTGATTCCCGGGGCATTTGTCCCTGTTTCGGTTGCCGTCACGACCGCCGACGTGGCTCTGCTGAACTTCGCGGTTGCTTGGTCCGGCGCCGTGGTCACGACCTCCACCGCCGAGTACTATGCCTCCCTCGTTTTGGGGTTGGCGTTGTTCTCTGCTCGGGTGGTGGGACTGGTTGCCTCAATTTCCAACTTCAGGGTGTCAGCTGCTTGCTTGGCGGCTTGGTGCTCGGGTGATGGTCTTCGCCGGGTTGACTGCGTCATGCTGGATGGCCGCTGTCTCGAGCATCGTCTTCATTATGAGGATTTCAGGAATTTCAGGCATCTGTGCCAGCTCTGTGACGACAGCCATGATGTTGGCTGCAGCGCTGGAGTAGACGTCTTGGCCGGCGACTTGCCGGAACTTGGCGTTGAGGTCTTGTGGAGGTAGCCTACGGTCGAGGTGGCGACGTCGTTCTGCGCGAGCGACATTTCACTCCCTGCGTCGGTTACGGTCAGCTTCAGCTTCATTCTCCACAGTTGGCTCGTCGTTGGAGACTTCTTGTTCCTGGGCGATGATCACCATGGCTTGGCACCCTGGTGAGTAGCTCCCTGTGCTGGAAGTTACTGGGACAGTTGAGCCGCGGCTGCTTGAAGAATTCAGGGGTTGCCCGTGTTGAAACGGGAGTGGATCGATGCACGCGATGATGCGAGACATGTCCAGGTCCTCCTGTGGTGTTGCTCCAAGTGCTTGCTTGCATCCCGGCCAGTGAACAAATCGTCCTTCGGGGGTTGAAGTAATGACGAGTCTGACTTGTTTCCCGTTCAGGGGAAGTTCATCGAATTCGACCAGAGATCGGAGTTGTTTTGAGGACGCCGCCTGGAAAGCGGAGGTGGGGCCCGCGAGTCCAAAGGGATATTGGCTCGGGGTGTCGGCCTCGTGCTTAACAGTGGCTGGACTCCTTTTCTTCTGGATTTTTGAATTGGCGGATTTTGGCATAGCCGATGGTTCAGAAACCGACTCGGATTGCCTGGTCCGCTTCGGGATTTTCCCAGCCCGAGTTGGAATCTGGCTAGGAATAGTGATTCCTTGAGTCCGAGTTGAGTTCGAACTCAAGGTTCCCCGAGCCCGAGTTGTATTCGGACCCGGGGGCGTAATCTCGTCGAGCTTGTCGGCGAGTTGCTCCGGAGTCGGCGATTTGAGGACGCAGTCGAAGTTGCCTGCGCCGTCCGCCGTGCAGACCCAGGAGCCGAAGACGAAGGTGGCGCCTTTCTCGAACGCCATGTCGCCGTCGCAGTTGATGATGACTGGTGCCATCGAGCTTGCTGAACGATTCTCGACGAGAGCCCCTACCTGGCGCGCCAGCTGTCGGTTTTTTATACCGGCTAGCCTACTATGGGGGTCCCTAAGTAGTCGAGTTGTTCGTGAGGGCCTCGCTGGAACCAGAAGCACAATGGTGAACACGAGAAGATTTAGACAGGTTCGGCCGCCTCGAGTAGAGAGCGTAATACCTTACGTCCTGTATGGTGGTGCTTCTCATATTGATGGGTATGATTTTACAAGGGGTCCCTGCCTCACCTTATATACTCGGGAGACAGGGTCTACAAGGCAAGAAATATAAACTCCTAGTCGGATACAATACACAGAGTCCTAACATGAGTAGGCCGGGTTGTTTCCCAGTCCTCGACTAGTTTCCTTAAGCTGTACAGTCCTTCCTTGTATCAGTCAGGGTTGCCTGCCCAATTTCCTAACGGGACTGTGGCCCATGAGGACTCCCATGGATCCTGGACCGTCACTCCCCGCATCGGCCGACCTGTGACTGAGTCCGTCCTCATCTTCCACGTGTCCACTCCCAACCGCCTCTACAAGCTATAAATAGATGCATACCGGTCATTGAACATCATCATCGAGCTAGAGCATCAAGTCAAGGCGAAGCCCTCCTCAAATGAGAGTAGAAGTAGGGAGAGAGTGAGGGAGAGTCTGGAGGAGTCCCGGCGTGTCAGCGACCCTCCACCTGTACCTCGACGGATGCGAGCTACTCAGTAAGTATTCGGGATTCAACTAGTATTTAAGTCTGAGTTATAAAAAAGCTGAGTTCTCTATTGTGCTTGTGGGTTCGTTGCTTTATTCATAAAGTATCTTAATCTTTGGCCAAGGTTAGGATAGCTGATATTATCTTAAGCGTGGTGCTTAGGTGTATTTCTGCCCTCGTTTGCCTCGTAGCCCCAAGGATTAGAAGAGGTAGGCGGCAGGTGGTGACAGCCCTGTCCGTCCTTTGTAATCCTCCACGTTCGGGTACGGCGTAGAGCTGTTGGCCGGCAATTTCCTAGAGGCCTAGGATACCCCGGTGCCCAAAGCAAGCATAGGAGAATTTCCTTCACTATAATTAGCCTTAGTGCTAAGTTATTCTCTCTACCCAGCCTTTATATACACTCGATCGATCCGGTCAACTTTAGTAATTAGACAATGCCCTTCTCGTTCCCTGTGGATTCGATACCCTGAATACTTCCGGGTGAAAGCTACAATGGTATCCGTGCGTTTGCGGATTTATCTGCGACGTAAGAAATACCAACAAGCTTTCTGGCGCCGTTGCCGGGGAACGGTAGCTGTGTTGTCTAAGAACTATGGTTGCCCGTTTATCTTTTATTTTATTTTATTCTTTTATTTTATTATTTTACCCACGGACTTCAACCCAAATCTATGAGTTCTATGCTCCAAAGGGCGAATTATTGGAGCCGCACCCCTTGTCTAATCCTATACAAACAAATATCTATGAGCTTCGTCCTGCTTTCATAGCTATGGTCTAGGAGACATCCTTCTCAGGATGTGATGAAAATCCATACCATCACCTGCACAAATTTGAGTTGCTATGCTCGTGTCTGATCATATCAGACATGACACAAGCAACGAATAGATGGAAGCTCTTCCTGTTTTCTCTTAAAGAGAAGACAAGAAAGTGGTGTGACCATACCATTGGTCCAACGAACGTGAATGGGAGAAGTTATGAGACAGGCTTTGTTTGGAGTACTTCCCCGTTCGTCGGATATGTGCCCTTCGGAAGGAAATTATTAACTTCCAACAAAAAGAGAAGGAAACGGTCGTGGCAGCATAAGAACGATTCTAGGATTTCAAGGCTGCCTGATTCGTTGATATAGCCACCGATGGATCATTCTTACATGTAACACCGGCTAGAGCGAGAGAGGTCCTAGAGAAGATTCGAGAGTACTCTCCCGCTGCTATGGATGGAACTGAGCAAGAAGATCTTCAACTAGATTCTGTCTTACCTGTAGACTTGCCCAGTCCAGATCCAACTCCTGAGACACCATCCGTTAAGGCAGAGGAAACTCAGCCTTTCCTATTACCTTTTGACTTCGAGGATGATCTCTTTGAAAATTGTGGAAACACCTCAGAGTACTCAAGGCACAAGAAGGCTACGACACCCCTTCTTTCTCATCCTCCCTGTCCTCCTCACGAAGCATTTCTCGTGAAAAACATAAAGGAGGAATGGTTCGGTTGAATGTGGAACTTTTTCAAAGCAATTTGGAATAGTCCACCTTCCATAATCCTTCCATGTTATATAAGGAAAACTGTCATAGAAGCCCATTTCAAACCCAGTATGGAGGTCAACATCATGTCATGGCACAAAATCTCTTAGGAAATATTCCACTAAGGCCATCCGACAAGCTCCTCAAAAGCTGTCCCTTTGGACACATCATTCAATGTCGGGGGATCACCAGTGCCGTGACAATCACGCTAGACAAAATTGAGGTTAATTTAGATTTTCATATCTTTGATACCCTCGATTTTGATCTACTCCTAGGCTATCCGCTAGAAAAGCTTCTCCGAAGAGAAGTATCTCATGGGAGCCTTCATGACACGCTTGGAAAAGTTGCTTTTGCCACTCCTGTCTCCTGCCCAGAAATTCCAAAGGCAAAGCCTCCTCCCAAGCATAGCTCACTCGAGAAGGTGATGTTCGTGTCACCATCCACCTCGAATTCTCATATCTATGAGCAAGAACGATTTCCATCACCGTCGCTTGAGCGAAAGCTTTGGCCCCATGGCCCTCGGGACATTGTTTTTGACAATAGTCAAGAATCAACCCCGAGCGTCCACATTGAATCTCTTGAGTTAGAAAACCCAAGGGCCATGGATAGGCCTGAAGCATTGACTCTGGAGCCCGAGCAAAAGGATTCTATAAATGAGCGTGAAACCTTCTCTTTTGAAATCTCACTAGAGTCATGCTCCTTTAGCGAATCTCCAGAGTTTATCATGCTTTGTGCCACAATCACGTACAAGGACCACAACCACCTTGAGGTCCTCAATTCTAAAATATTTAAAAGGTTGGTTGTAGATGCATCTGCTCATCATAAACATTGCAAATTTCATGGATGCATTTGTGGCACTAACCTTGTAGCTAAAGCTTCAATGACACATCAACAATTGGTGATGAGCTTGGAAACTACATCACCAAGAATAGCTGCAATGTGAAGATCCCTCATGGTCTAGCTTCAGACCATAAACAAAGCACTGCCGGGAGATGGCTCGGATTATCATTTATTTCCTTTTTAATAAAAGCAAGAACATGTTTTTAGTATAATCTTTCCTTCGGGTATTTTTGGTCACTAACCATTTCAGGTAGAGATTAAGAAGAACGATGGACAGGTGATGCCTAAGAGCATGAAGCTACATCAGCAACAAAAACCTCGGTAAGTCTTGGTTTGGGAAAGATTACAAAAGAAGCTTGAACTCCACACACTTGAGTTATGTTGATGCAAACTCCAAGTGTGGGGGAGGTATGTGAGTATCTCGAATAAGTTCCTTTTGAGCCAAATCTATTTCGGTTTAGAGCTGGTGTTACTTCTTACATATTGAAAAAACTAAAAAAATAAAAAACACATATCTGAGTTCCAATAAAGGCTCTTGGTCTTTGGAACCAAAGAGCCCTTGTTTTGTTTCCACCTTGTCTGAATAAATACAGGTACAAGATCAAGTGTGGAGGTCTCTCAAGCTTTCTGATGTACACATGTTCGAGACCACCCACAGACAGGCTGCACAACATCGCACATGACTGCACAAGAAAGATCAAGGTGGAGAAGGACCAGAAGGGGTCGGCCGACCCCACCAGATCGGCCGATGGCTCTCTGGTGCTTTTCATCTCCAATTTCGTCCAGAGCGATGGTTTGTGCACCCTATCCCTCATCCTCTCTGATTCATGAGTTGATTCATTCCTATCTTGATTTGATCATTAAAACTAAACTCATAATAAAATAAGCTTTGATGCTCCTTTGGTTTATATGTCTATCCTTGATTGGCTTGCATATTCTTTACTCCTTGCACATGCACCTGTTGCTTGTGAACATATATCTCTTTAGGGAAAACATGTTTATCTAAGTGGTTGATTAATGAGATATGGTATGATGAAAGAAATCTTGCTCTTTCTGTATAAAGTTTTTGGGATGTTTTTTTTCTTGCAAAACCTTAAAATCAATAGTCTTACAGAGCTCCTCAGTGATGCCTTATTCCTACCAAAGCCATATGATGTTAACATTGCAAAAACCTATACACATATGCTGCTTGCTATTGCATTGAGCTTTGTCAAATTGTTGTGACCCTTGTAAGATTCTCTTCATGCTTTCATGATCAAGATCACGTACACTCCACATACACATGCTAAACTTCTACATTGGAAGTTAGCAACATACATTTCATCCACCCACAAAATAAATACTCCATTTAAGTGTTGATCTCCTCTCCAAGTATTATTGCAAAAAAAAGAGACATGGTCTATAGAGAAAAAAATGGACACATGAAGGTCCAAGCAAAAAAAAAAGAGAGAGAAAAAAATATGGGCACATGAAGGCCCAAGTATCATGAAAAAAATATATATTATAGCCATGTTCTCAAAATAAATTCAAGAGGAGAGAGATCATACAAAAAGGAGTTATCATTTCATTGTTCCACACAGATGCACATCTTGATCAGATTGTATTGATAGTTTTCTTTTTGGATCTACTCTTTGACTTTGCAAAATATGTGATGCAAGTATGCCTTATCTTTACTCCTACCTTGAGCTCCACATAAGCCTTTTAGAAGTAGGGTAAAAGAAGGCATGGAAATGCCTTGGTGAGGAATCATACACAATGAGCGATTTGAGAGAATCATCTGAGGAGCTAGGTAAGGTTATGTTTTTGAAAATTTCTCAAAAACCCAAATTACTTAACAGAAGAGTTGAGATGGCTTGAATCAAGAGCCGTTCCATTCCTCAACCACCCAAGATGGCATGATAGACACTTCAAAATTCATAAGTGCAGGCCTGTCTTGGAATAATTTATATGCTAGTATCATATCAATTGGAGTCATGGTTTCCACCTTAGTCCTAAAGCTTTACTCGAGGACAAGCAAAGGCTAAGTGTGGGGGAGCTTGTTGACGCTCATTAATGCACATCTCAGACCGTCAACTTTGATATACAAATACACATTCAACATAGCTATAGAGATTATATCTAACAAGTTCAACTAGTTTTGGTGACTATGTGGATGCAGGAGGCAACAGGTGAAATTTGAGGCGAAACAGGCTCGGTGGGCCGTCGCCCGACCTTACCAGATCGGCCGATGCCCAACCGAGGCCAAATGACCCTATCTTTGGATATGTGCTAGGAAAGCCACTCTAGACCAACCCTTGCCTAAGCACCCAGGTTGGGTCATGCCCATATGGGAGAAGGACCTCAAGAGAAGCATAAAGGGACCACATCCACAAGTACACATACTCAAATGGAGTGGTGTCACCTAGGATGAGACTCCATGGCCTACAAGATAGAGGCTGGTAAAAGATGAAGCCAATCGGGCACAAAAGGCTCGTCGGCCGACCTGGCCCGGTCGGCCGAGCCTGGCTCGGAGCCCAATGGTGCCCATCTTTGACCACAGCGAAGAAGCACACTCCAGGACCATCCTAGCCACTGATTCCATGTCGGTTGGATCTAAGAGATGGGAATGGTCCAAGGGGAGTTCACATGGATTGAAGGGCCCACCTCGCAAACTAAACGTACTCAATCCAAGCTATACCACCTGGAACCGCCATGAGGACCCACTAAACAGTCACTCAACCGAAGATGGGCCCGATCCGTGCCGGTGGCCGGTCGCCCGACCTAGCCCGGTCGCCCGACCTGGTCCGGAGGCCAAACCGCCTCATCCTTTTAGTTCGGGTTCCCACCGCCTCCAGGAGTCCATCTACGCCGTGCATCATTCAAGGCGGTGCATCCAACGTCTGCCGACCTCCCCGCATCGGCCGACCTGTGACTGAGTCCGTTCGTCCTCATCTTCCACGTGTCCACTCCCAACCGCCTCTACAAGCTATAAATAGATGCATACCGGTCATTGAACATCATCATCGAGCTGGAGCATCAAGTCAAGGTGAAGCCCTCCTCAAATGAGAGTAGAAGTAGGGAGAGAGTGAGGGAGAGTCTGAAGGAGTCCCGGCGTGTCGGCGACCCTCCACCTGTACCTCGACGGATGCGAGTTACTCAGTAAGTATCCGGGATTCAACTAGTATTTAAGTTTGAGTTATAGAAAAGCTTAGTTCTCTATTGTGCTTGTGGGTTCGTTGCTTTATTCATAAAGTATCTTAATCTTTGGCCAAGGTTAGGATAGCTGATATTATCTTAAGCGTGGTGCTTAGGTGTATTTCTGCCCTCGTTTGCCTCGTAGCCCCACGGATTAGAAAAGGTAGGCGGCAGGTGGTGACAGCCCTGTCCGTCCTTTGTAATCCTCCACATTTGGGTACGGCGTAGAGCTGTTGGCCGGCAATTTTCTAGAGGCCTAGGATACCCCGGTGCCCAAAGCAAGCATAGGAGAATTCCCTTCACTATAATTAGCCTTAGTGCTAAGTTATCCTCTCTACCCAGCCTTTATATACACTCGATCGATCCGGTCAACTTTAGTAATTAGACAATGCCCTTCTCGTTCCCTGTGGATTCGATACCCTGAATACTTCCGGATGAAAGCTATAACAGTATCCGTGCGCTTGCGGATTTATCTGCGACGTAAGAAATACCAACATGTACGCAGACTGATTTTGTCCACTGGATGGCTTGCACTGTCGTCCCCCGCATCGGCAGGTGGGAGCTCCGTAGAAGCAACACTGCTTCGACGTTGGGAGGGCGGGCTAACACCATCAGCTGATCCAACAGCTGGTACAAGTGCTACTCCCGGCACCGTCTGCCCTTGGCTCAGCAATGTCTGTATCTGTCTACACACTTCATCTGCGATGCCGGCCTTTGTCTGCTGAAGCTCTCTTTCTAAGTTCTCTACTCTTCTCTCCTGTGTGGCCTTAGAGCGGTTTCGACTCTTTTACGTGTCACTGTCCGCAGAAGAGGCAACCCACGGGACGACGCCGACACCTCTTACTCGCCCAGGATGTTCAGGATTCCCCAGTAGGGGTGGGCATTCGGTTTCTTCGGTTTGCTCAGTTTGATTTGTTCGGTGTATAGAAATTTCGGTTTTCAGAAAATGACAACCGAACTGATTCATAGAAAAATAGAAACCGACTACTTCGGTTTCCGGTTTACTTGGTTTGGTGTTCGGTTTCACCGAAATTAATCCCTGATGATAAATCTCAGCAGATTTATTGTTGAAATGATAGTTGCAATGAACAATTAAATAAATAAATCAAACAATGTTGAATGGATACAAGCATTTAAACAGCTAGCACTACGACCTGCAGGAATCAGTATTTCTCGAGCATAGAAGCAATAGGGTCAGGAGATTCAGAAGCGAACACAAACGAGAAACATCAATAAACGAGTAAAATGAGAGAGGCTAGGAGCGGGTGAGCTGCTGGCCGCTACGTCCTGTCTTCGCTGCTGGCTTTTGGAGTTGGGACCTGCCTCGCCGAAAGGGGCTGTGCAGCGCGCACGCACCGCGAAGGTGGACTCACGCGAGATGACGACGACTTGGAGAAGGGAGATGCCTTTCTGCCGCTAGCTCTCGGAATCCGCCGCCGCCGCCGCCGCAGTTGGGATGGATGGGAGAGAATGCTATGTTTAGGGTTTGACTGAGGGGTTCAGGAGGCCGAGGGCCATTTTATTTCCACGCCGCGTGGGCTGGGCCGCAACTAGTGATGGGCTTTAGCTCTCGGGGTGGCGTGCGTCATAAACATCGGTTTCCTCGGTGGTTCGGTGTACGCGATAAGAAAACCGAACCGGAAACCGCACACCGAACTATGCAAAATCAAGAGCCGAACCGAACACCGTAAACCAAAAAAACCAACAAAATCGGTTCTTCGGGTTCAGCTTTGGTTCGGTTTTAGGCTTCGGTTTATTTTTGCCCACCCCTATTCCCCAGAGCCCTTGTTTGCTCGTCATTTTCTCTGTCGAGAACGAATGTCCCATCGGCTTTCTCTTTAAGTGCCGTAAGGATAGCACCGGCCGCCTCTTTTAACTCATCGTTATATATAAGCGACCCATCATTAAGATCCAGAGTGCCACAATGAGCGTAGTACCAATGCCTTGATCGCTCGGGCCAATTTATTGTCGCCGGCGTGATTCCCCTGGCAACCAAATCTTCTTCCATCTTGTCCCAGATAGGAATTTTCTTCTTATAGCCAGTTGGTCCAAGAGGGTGGAAGTACCGTTTCTTCGCGGTATTGATCCTATTCTGTCGTGAGTTCTCTTCATCTAACTCCGACCGTCTGTACTGCATGAACGAATCCCAATGACCCCTCAGCTTTGGGTACTCATCAAAGTTGGGTGTCAGGTTCTTATCGCCATATTTCTTGTACATGTTCTTCTTCCATGTTTGAAATGCAGTACACATCATCCTTAGAGCCCAATTTTTGTCTCTTTCCTCTGAACCTTCAAGCGCTGTGAAACATTCTTTCAGACTACCCCATAGCATTTCTTTCTCTGATTGCGGCACGTATGATTGATCATGCTGGGTTTCCACCTCTGCAAGCTGATGGGCACGTAGTCTCTCACTAGAATACCACACTGATTGACCATCTTTATAGCAGCTTTATCTGGCGCAACTGGCCGACCATCTTCTGCCATATCTGTGATTATAAGTCTGCCCTCTAATTTTTTGGTCGGGCCACGTTTCGTCCTCTTCGATGATAAGGACCCAGAAGGCTGTGAGCCTGAGGGCTACACGTACGAGAAAGAAATGTATCAAGATTTCATGCTTTAACATATATATATGTGTGTATATATATGTATATATATATATCATCGATATTGACAATATGTATACATGTATACCTCCTCTGTGTGAACATTTGCAGCAGGTTCTTCCATGCCATCACCAGACATATTGAAGAATTGGCTGCCATTGTCACCACCTGCCTCCTTCTCAACATCGAGGATGTTAGTGGCACGTGCACTGCCTTTTGCGATTGCGTCCATCATAATCATTTCGTTCATTTCGTTTTCTGTCATTATCTTGGCACCTAAAATTGTATCAAATTCTATCAAATTGTATCAAAGTCTATCAAATTCTATCAAATTGTATCAAATTCTATCACATTGTATCAAATTGTATCAAATTCTATCAAATTGTATCAAATTCTATCAAATGGTATCAAATTGTATCAAATTCTATCAAATTGTATCAAATTCTATCAAATTCTATCAAATTGTATCAAATTGTATCAAATTCTATCAAATTCAAATTTGAACTCCTTTGACTCTTATTCTATGTAAATGAGCAAATTCTTTTTATCCTTTTTGAGAGGCTCCAAACAATTTATTTTGCCTAAGCACTTGAACTGCCACCAATATGAAAATTGGAGTACAAAGTACCAACTTTACAATGGTGATGATCTTGATCCATGGAAACAAGTTTTGATTATCCAAATTAGTGATCAAACTTGGGTCAAACTTCTGAATTTCAGCACTTAGCTGAAAAGGCTCTAAGTCCTGAAAATCATGTTTTTGCCCAAATTTACAGTCTCGTAACTTCCAAACCCTTGCTCAATACATGTGGCACCCTTTACAAAAGTTGTGGGCATATGTTATCTCTCTAACTTTTGTATTGGTTGCTTCCCGAGTTTACAAACACAATTTGAAGAAAATGTGAATTAAAGTCGGGTCAAAACCCTGAAATTCCTGCACTTAACCTTTTCAGCCTAAGTGCTGAAAAACCGGTTAGACCAGAAATAGAAACCGGTTAGACCGGCCCTGGTGCCAGATCGACTACAGGACGAGGACCGGTCTAACCGGTTTCTATTTCCGGTCTAACCAGTTTTTCAGCACTTAGGCTGAAAAGGTTAAGTGCTGGAATATCTGCCTTCATAAGTACTATTTGCAATACCAAATGCATAATTAAAGATATGAATTAAAGAACTAAATCTATAGCAACAAGAATTAAAACTGAGAATTCCGTGAAATGATTGCAAAAGATTCTCCAGCAGGACTACGACCTCAGAACAGTATTAACCTCTCCTCTTATTCTGAGTACCACAATATTGATGCCCTTGTCAACTAAATCTATAGCAACAAGAATTCTCTTTTGGCCTTCCTTGAAGTTTTTATATCAATCTGCCAAACAAAACATAGGGATGAGACTCAAGCTTGCAAAGAAGGATTCAAATAAGATGGAAACAAAGCATGAAATGATTCGATTAAAGCCCAGTTATATGTAGCATTCAGGTCTGCAATTTGCAATGAGAAAAACCACATGTCCATAAGAGTTCTTGGACAACAAAGACGTCAACTAGCAAATTAACAGTTTCAAACTCAATGAACAAAGTCAACTAGCAAATTGACATGTCCATCAGCTATAAGGGAACAAATGATAGATGAACATTAATCTTGCAGTATATGTACTAAAAGAATGGTATATTGATCTTATAACCATCATTTGCTCCAACATATAGTTTCAAATGCCACATTTCACACAAAAAAAATCCTGCAGAAGAACAAATCTGATATAAATGAGGAGAACATATGTTACAACTTTTGGTACTCAACTTGGTGTCATAAAATCGATTTCATTCTGAACTATTATAATAAGTGAACTTTACGACGCTTCAGATGAAACAAAGACTTGAATGTTACTCCATCACTAAAAAAGAAGAGAAAAGAGGAAGTATTTCCAACCAAAATTCAATTTTCAGGTTGTAGCTAAACTGCTATGGTAATTCAATCTAATCACAAACTGCTAGAAATTATCTCCAAGTAAACATAATGGGAATATGCAATGCTTTTCAGTGAAGGGCGAGAGGCTGCAGAACAAGGACAAAAAAAGAGAGGGGAGTGTGGGGAGCTCACCCCGAGGACCAGTGGCGGCGTTGGAGGCTCGGGAAGGGCCGGCGGCGAAGAAGCGCGGTGGTGGAGTCGATCGAGCGACGAGGAGGGTGGCCGGAGGTCGGGGCAGCCGGCGCAGTGGCGCGGAGGGGTGGCCGGCGTAACGTGGAGGGGCGGCCGGAGCTCGGCGCGGCGTGGTGGCGGCCGGCGTGGAGGAGGTCGGGGCAGCGGNGTGGAGGGGCTCAGGGACGCGGCGGCATGGCGGCGTCGAGGAGGGCTCAGGGAAGAACTGGAGCTCGGGGCAGGGCGCCACTATATATCCCCCTCCCCTCCTCATCGGTACCGGGTGATGTCACCACCCGGTACCAAAGGCCCTTTGGTACCGGGTGGTGACATCACCCGATACCAAAAGGTATTTTGAACAGCAATAAATACTTTCTTTACAAGAGTGCCTTCATTATGATCGTTGCGAGCGTAAGGAGCATCTTCATTGGCCAACAGGATGCTTGTGTCAACCTCCACACTGAACGGAGACACCTCATCACACCTATTATAATCATCTTCATCGGGGACGTCCTCGACATGCATGATTTTTCTTTTCCCCGTGAGAACTATGTGCCGTTTTGGATAAAGTTCGGAGTTGTTTGTTTGCAGAGTCCCCGTCTTGGGTTTGGTAGACATGTCCTTCACATAAAACATTTGATGCACATCCTTGGCGAGCACGAATGGTTCGTCTACATACCCAATTTTGTTGAGATCCACAGTTGTCATGCCGTAGCGGTCTATATTAACACCTCCACTTGTAAGTTTCACCCATTTGCACTGAAAAAGAGGTATTTTCAAAGGTCCATAATCTAGTTCCTAGATCTCCTCTACCTGGCCATAATATGAGTCCCTGTTCCCTTTGTTGTCACAGGCATCTATACAGACACCACTATTTTGGTTGGTGCTTTTGTTGTCTTGGGCTCTCGTGTAAAATGTATACCCATTTATGTCATAGCCTTGGAACGTCAAGAATGAGGATGATGGTCCCCTTGCCAAATATGTTAGCTGTGTATGTATTGTCTTGTTACCCATGAGCTTTTGTCGCAACCAACCAGCGAAAGTTTCTATGTGATGGCGTGTTGTCAGACTTTCTTGGATTTTGGTAGCATATTATAGTCTTGTGCTCCTCGATGTAAGGAGCCACCATGATTGATGACTGCAATACAGTGTAATGGGCTTTCATGAATAAATCATAGTCACTACACCTTGTTTGTTTCCTTCCTAACATGCCCTTTCCAAGTAGTCTCCCCTCATAGCGTGACTCAGGTAGCCCAATCGGTTTCCGTTCAGGGATATAGTCAATACAGAATTCAATGACCTCCTCTATTCTGTATCCCTTGGCGATGCATCCTTCTAGAAGAGAATGGTTACGAACATATTTCTTTAGAATAGCCATGAACCTCTCAAAAGGATACATATTGTGTAGGAATACAGGACCAAGAATACCAATCTCTTTGACAACATGGACCAGGAGATGTGTCATAATATTAAAGAAAGACGGAGGAAATATCATCTCAAGGCTGACAAAGCTTTGGGCCACATCATCCTACAGCCTTGCTAGATTACTGGGATCGATCGCCTTCTGGTCGATTGCATTGAGGAAGGCACATATAGTTTCACAATAGTTGTTCGGACATAACGGGTAGAATTCCCCTTAGCGCAACCGGAAGCAATTGTGTGAGCAGCACATGGCGGTCATGAGACTTGAGGTGTACGAATTTCTTCTCTTTCATATTTATTAGACTCTTTACATTCGATGAGTAGCCAGACGGGACCTCAATACTGTTCAAGCAATCAAACATGCTGGTCTTCTCCTCCTTGCTTAGAGTGTAGCTAGCAGGACGTAAGTTCCAACGCCCTTTTTCTCTTTTCTTAGGATGCAGGGGATCTCGTTGTTTCATACGTTTCAGGTCCTGTCGTGCTTCAAGCGTATCTTTTGACTTTCCGTAAGTACCAAGGAACCCTAGCACGTTTACGCAAAGATTTTTGGTCAGGTGCATCACATCAATTGCGTGGCGGACATCTAAGACCTCCCAATATGGTAGGTCCCAGAATATTGACTTTTTCTTCCACATGGGCGCCTTTCCATTTTCACTTGCCGCTGGCTGGCTGCCAGGTCCCTTCCCAAAGACCATCTTCACATCTTTTACCATAGCAAATACATATTTTTCATCCCGATGCCTTGGTTTGCTACGAATTTCTGCCTCAAAATGCTTTTCTTTCTTTCTTAGCGGATGTTTCTCAGAAAGGAATCGACGATGGCCCATATACACACACACACACTTTCTACAATGTTTCAGGTAAATGCAGTCGGTGTGTTCTAGGCAATGTGTGCATGCTTTGTATCCCTTGTTTGACTGTCCTGACAGGTTACCAAGTGCAGGCCAATCATTGATGGTCACGAACAGTAATGCTCGTAGGTTAAATTCCTCTTTGCTTGTGCTCATCCCACGCCTTTACACCATCTTTGCCCCACAGCAACAAAAGGTCCTCAATCAGTGGCCTTAGATACACATCAATGTCATTGCCAGGCTGCTTTGACCCTTGAATTAGCACCGACATCATAATGAACTTCCACTTCATGCACATCCACGGAGGAAGGTTGTACATACAAAGAGTCACGGGCCAAGTGCTGTGGCTACTGCTCATATCACCGAAATGATTCATGTCATCCGTACTCAAACCAAATCTTATGTTCCTTGCATCTTCTGCGAAGTCTGGGAATGCTCTGTCGATTTTTCTCCATTGGGACCCATCAGTGGGGTGTCTCAACATATTGTCTTCCCTCCGATCCTCTTTGTGCCACCGTATCAATTTAGCATGCTTTTTGTTTCTGAACAAGCGCTTCAGACGTTGTATTATAGGGAAATACCACATCACCTTGGCAGGGACTCTCTTTTTGAGGGCTCTCCCTCAACATCACCAGGGTCGTCTCGCATGATTTTATACCGTGAAAAATTGCAAATCGGACAGGCATCCAAAGATTCATACACCTTGCCCCGATAAAGGATACAATCATTGAGACATGCGTGTATCTTTTATACTTCCAGTCCTAGAGGGCAAATGATTTTTCTTGCTTCGTATGTTGTTTCGGGCAATGTATTGCCCTCTGGAAGCATCTTCTTTATCATTTTCAATATCTCTCCAAAACCTTTGTCAGACAAGCCATTAGTTGCCTTCCATTGCAACAGTTCCAGTGTGGTACCCAACTTTTTCTGGTCCTCTTTGCAATCTGGGTACAACAATGTTTTGTGGTCCTCCAACAAACGCTTCATCTTCTCCCGCTCTTTCGCACTTTCGCAGTCTTTCTCTTCATCACGGATCATGCCAACTAAGGCGTCATCATCCTCATCTTTTGCAACTATTTCACCCTCACCCATTGCTATATCATCTGCAAAGGCACCGTATTGTGCAAAGTCTGGGATGTTGTCGTCACCTTCTTCATCACCTTCTTCTAAGAATATCCCCGTTTCGCCGTATTTGGTCTAACAGATATAGTTAGACATGAAACCACTCCTAAGCAAGTGTGTGTGAACCACCTTGCCGATTCATTTATTCACAAAATATAATAAAAAATTCAGCCCCAATATGAATTTCTAAAGTTCGTAATAAACCTAAATAAGAATATCATTTATAATCTCTAAAAATCCTAACCCTAAATATCAACATCATTTGATGCCACTAAAAAGATGTATTTCTAAAGTTCGTAATAAGCCTTAATAAGAATATATTTTATAATCTCTAAAAATCCTAATAACCCTAAATATCAACATCATTTGATGCCACCAAAAAGATGTATTTTTAAAGTTCGTAATAAGCCCTAATAAGAATATCTTTTATAATCTCTAAAAATCATAATAACCCTAAATATCAACATCATTTGAAGCCTCTAAAAAGATGTATTTCTAAAGTTCGTAATAAGCCTAAATAAGAATATTATTTATAATCTCTAAAAATCCTAATAATACTAAATATCAACATCATTTAAAGCCTCTAAAAAGATGTATTTCTAAAGTTTGTAATAAGCCTAAATAAGAATATCATTTATAATCTCTAAAAATCCTAATAGCCCTAAATATCAACATCATTTGAAGCCTCTAAAATGAAGTAATTCTAAAATTTATGATAAGCCTAAATATGAATATCATTTATAATCTCTAAAAATCATAATAAGTCTAAATATGAATATCATTTATAATATCTAAAAATCATAATAAACATAAATATGAAAATCATTTAAAGTTTCTATAAATAATCCAAAAATCTAAACAATGTCTAAAAATTTGTGCATCATCTCTACACATGCAACAACTAACTATATATTGATTCTCTATTACAAATTCATAATAAAAATGAAGATTCAATCTAAAATCTCTTATTTCAATCCATTCCACAAAATACAAATTACTCAAAACATAGAGCATGAAATAGACCATACTAACCGTCAAAAGAGAGAGAATGAAGTTGCTAACCTTTTAGCGGTTTTGGTTTGCAAAATCTCCAAAAGTTATGAAAAATTTTGGCATGACCTCTCCCAAACCGAGCTCAATGGAGGATGAAGAAATGAGCCATGGCTTGGGCTGGGGGAGAAAGAAGGGCCTTTATACACAGATCCCCTTTGGTATCGGTTGGTGGCACCAAACCGTACCAAAAGGGCTCGCATTGGTACCGGTTGGTGTCACCAACCGGTATCAAAGGCCCTGAGGCTCATTGGTACCGGTTGGTGACACCAAACAGTAACAATGTGGGCTCATGGTACCTATGAGCGCAAAAAATTTGGGACATGTTACTGCAGTGTACGGATAGGAGGTTTTCTGGTAGTACATGTTACTGCAGTGTACAAACAAGATAACTTGCTAGTTTCTTTCGAAAATTGGACCCGCTCCACACACTCGCCCGGGCTACGGCATACTTTTAACTTTATTCTTTGAGTTGAATCTTTTTGGATGCTTGTCATAGCACACTCTACGGGGGGGGAGGGGGGTGTCTGCTTGGAAGTCGCCTACACGTGCCACGCCGTACCAGAGGCCGCGCCAGAACTGTGGCGATGGAAACGAAAACGAGCGCTGGAATTGCAGCGTGATTTGGCAACAAAAATGAACTGAGTGGCTACGGTGATTTTGCGGCACGCCTAAGGCACGGCGCCAAGCAAACGCCTGCTGCAGTTTGCCGCAGTTGCGGCACAGGAGCTGTGGCGCGCTTTGGTCACCAACCAAATGCGCAAATGTCTTAGAAATTTATGTCGCTATTTGCATAAATACAAAAAAATATTTGTTTCAGATAGATAGCCTAATATACATTAGTTTTTACCTATGATATGTACCTATCTAGCTAACATGCCATATCCCACATGCTCTTATAATGGTATCCTAAAGACATGCGCAACAATAATTAATGAGGCACTTACACGATGCCACATAGACCCTTTTTTTCTTTAGTTAGTTCCATTAATTAGAGAGAAAGATGAGAGAGGCCGAAGCCGTCATCTCATGGATCATGGATCGTGCACCCATGCTTGTCAACGACTTTATTCCCCGTTGTACGATCTGTCAGTGCACCTTCCATGGTTAGTTGGAATGGAAAGTTGCCGATTTTTACTGTAGCAATTCTAAATCGAAGATTAAGAGGCCTAAACATGATCTAATTATAAAACTAAATACACGGATGGACAGAAAATCGCGAGACGAATCTATTAAGCCTAATTAATCCATCATTAGAGATTGTTTACTGTAGCACGACGTTGTCTAATCATGGCCAAATTAGGCTCATTAGATTCGTCTCGCAAAGTTACCGAGGGTTATGGAATGAGTTTTGTCATTAACACACGTTTAATACTCCATACATGTGAGATTTTCTTTGATGAATAGTAAAATTTGCCGATTTGCCAATTTGCCGGTGGCCTAATTGAGAAAATCTCCGCGCCATGCCCTGGCTCATGTGCAGAGCTGATCGTGCAACAGCTAGCGTCGGTTGTTGCATCCAGCCTTCATTGCCCCTTGCAGCTAGATCCAACAGAGTGCAGAGAGAGAGAGCGTGTCACGCGAGGGAGAAGTTTAGAAGGACATTTTGGTCTTTTTCATAGGTTTTTAATTTTGCCTCTTTTATTTAGAGTTTTTTGCACACTAATGAATTAAATATAACAATGCAAAAATATACATTACACATTCTGTCAAAAAATCAATAATATAGCATACAAAGATGATAGATATGCTTAATCACCATTACGTATGTGCACACATGTATGCATTAGACAGCATTCAAACAACCTAATACACAAGCCATTGTACATCTGTTTTTACTGTCTGTGCCTATGTGCAACACTCAAAGTACTTATAGACAGAAAGCATCTACACTATTGCACATGGCCTAAGAGAAAGTCGGCACACATGACATTGGATGTTTACCACTTGTTAAGATCCAGACAATTGTACAGGAGTTCTTATACACAGGATTGCCCATGAGATGGCATAAAGAGAGGCGAAGCAACCAATTGTTATAGAATTTTCAAAATGATTATTTACACACACACGTAAGGAGTTCAATTTGGTATAAATATATAACAACCACCGAGAAATAGTTGCAATCTGATATTAAATATAATTTTTGTATATATAATGAAAGATTGATGTGTTCATCATTAAGATAAAGTAATAAACAGGGAATCATGGGACCGCTAGGGTGCAATGTATATCAGATATAGCATATCAACTACACAAACAAAGCAAAGATTACACACTACCTCTGGTCCAATTTTTCAATGAAACACAATAGTTAAAGAAAATTAAAGATACACACACACACACATACACACACACAAACACACATTAGCATTAAATACCCTTCTGAATAATATATCAAGTATTGATTTAAAACCAAATGTGTAGAATAAAAATAATATGGTTATGAATAAACTCAACAACACTAAGAGTAAAAGAAAAAACACAACATGAAAATGTCAACAAATCTTAGAGACATGTGATGGAAGAACAAAAGAATTGAGTGGACAAACAAACATTAACAAAATGCCATATTCTAACGTGGATTTGCTTGTTTAGAAGTAAAGTGTACATCACATCATTAAACTTGCACCGAATTCTCAAGTTGATCACTTAAAGTCAAAAACACTACACAACACATTATCAAACTTCTAACAATGTTCATCCGAGGTCTCTTTTTTCAATACTTAAGGAATAGTCATTACATGTATGTAAGTTTAATCCAGACAACGAGCTTCTATAACAAGCACATGTCCTAGTGTCACACTGATGAATTTTCGCAAACCCCCCTAGAAATAACTTGTATCATATTTTTGTTTTTTCTTTATCGTTTTGCTCAAGATGGATTAGACAAGACAATGACGACTACTGATAAAAATGGGAACCTAGAAGTATTTTTATTCAGCATGAACTCAATTATGGTGAGCTGTGAACTCAATTTTAGTGAAGCTATAAATTCATGATTTCATAAATTTGTGAGATATGAACTCATGATGAATTGCAAATCTTCAGATTCTATACATATTCTCTAGTTGAGTTGATTGTATATCAAATTTCTAGTATGTAACTTGCGTAAACCCCTATCATCACACACGTGCCATCTAGTTTCATATTATCACCTCCACCTTGCACAATCAATTGACATTGCAAAAAAAGAACTCTCATGAAAAGGATGCATGTTTGATGATTCCAGGTATTAGAATTAATCAGCTGTGGGAAAAACGGACCTCGGTGAACAAGGATGCAAGTTTGATGATTCACTGTGTGACATTTGCAAGTTCACTCATTGAGGTGTGAATTTGGTGAATGTTTATTGGCTCGCCATGTTTTTTACTCTTTAGTCAATCATTAATATGTTCATTTATTCACCTTTGTTTCGACTAAAAAGATAAAAATATGATTATGGAGCAGCCGAGCACCTCCACAGGATGCACCAGGCTTTAGGCTTTGGCCATGGTGATTGAGAGTGCGGCTTTTAAAACAGGTCAAAAGTCCTATTTGTGGGCCACAGTCTTTGAAGGAAAAAAGATCTCATGGAAGCCCTTGTGGGCCTGCCGACGTCCCAAGTTCGGACGATTCACGTCGATCGATCGTCGGTCCACTTAATCAATGGGGTTCTTCAGCAAATTAAGAAGGAATTCGTCAGGCAGTCACCTAGTTCCCATAATTGAGATTGAGGTATATCCTACAGCTACAAGGAGGCTGTAGCTAGGCTTTTTAATTTTTGCCCTAACGAAGTTACAATTACTTTTTTTTACTATTTTTAGCACAGCTCATAAAGTATGAATTTGGCAATGAGAAATGTAAGAAAAGGAACAAGAGAAATGAATTTGTTTGATCGGAGAAGCTATCGATAATCTTTCTAAGAGTAAGTAATACGACCAATTAAAGAGATCCTGTTGAATTGGTGACTATTGTTATGGAGTTCCAAGTAGAAAAATATAACAATGTGAGTGGTCATAAGCATATATTTAATTTTTCTATTTTCTTTTGCTAAGGATATTTAAGATCTAAGAAATTAGGTTAATCTTCATAATAAAGAAGAAAGGGGCCATAAGTGAAGCAATTATTAATTCTTAAATTGACAAGAGAAATTTTTTATACATATATGGAGACTAGAAACATTAGCGATGGAGGGCCACTAATTTTAGTTTTCGCCTATGTCCTAGAATCTCAGGACCGGCCCTGAATAGGGGCCACCCTTAAGGCCAGGTCTCGGCCCTCTACACAAGGGAGCCTACGGGACCGACGCTAAGAGCTGTGTCGGTAACATACACTAGGCATGGATGGAGGAGAAAGGGGACTGACAGCACACAAATGTCAAAGCACGATCTAATGGGCTAAGACTCGGCATATGTTTTTTTTTGTCCAAAAAAGATCAGATGATAGATAAAGAGCAAAATTCTGTACTATATAGAGAACACTTTATAGTATTTGTCGAGCTTGGGAATAAGGTTGGAGACACCGTGATGTTGAGTATGCATGCACACACATAAATAAATGAATATATAGAACCCATATATACTTTCTCTAAGGAAATAAACAGAATCAAGATCGGCACAAACCAGCACACCCAAAAACAAGTAGAAGAAACATAGCAAATCAAGAAGGAATTCGTCAGGCAGTCACCTAGTTCCTGATCTAGAATCAGGCAGTACTAGCTACCACATAATTGAGATTGAGGTATATCGTACAGCTGCAGGGAGGCTGTAGCTAGGCTTTTTAATTTTTGCCCTAACGAAGTTACAATTACTTTTTTTACTATTTTTAGCACAGCTCATAATGTATGAATTTGGCAATGAGAAAGGTAAGAAAAGGAACAAGAGGAAATGAATTTGTTTGATCGAAAAAGCTATCGATAATCTTTCTAAGAGTAAGTAATACGACCAATTAAAGAGATCATGTTGAATTGGTGACTGTTGTTATGGAGTTCCAAGTAGAAAAATATAACAATGTGAGTGGTCATAAGCATATATTTAATGTTTCTATTTTCTTTTGCTAAGGATATTTAAGATATAAGAAATTAGGTTAATCTTCATAATAAAGAAGAAAGGGGCCATAGTGAAGCAATTATTAATTCTTAAATGGACAAGAGAAATTTTTTGTACATAGATGGATTGCTCTAGAAACATTAGCGATGGAGAGCCACTACTTTTAATTTTCCCCTAGGTCCTAGAATCTCAGGACCGGCGCTGAATAGGGGCCACCCTTAAGGCCAGGTCTTGGCCTCATACACAAGGGAGCCTACGGGACCGACGCTAAGAGCTGTGTCGGTAACATACACTAGGCATGGATGGAGGAGAAAGGGGACTGACAGCACACAAATGTCAAAGCACGATCTAATGGGCTAAGACTCGGCATATGTTTTTTTTTGTCCAAAAAAGATCAGATGATAGATAAAGAGCAAAATTCTGTACTATATAGAGAACACTTTATAGTATTTGTCGAGCTTGAGAATAAGGTTGGAGACACCGTGATGTTGAGTATGCATGCACACACATAAATAAATGAATATATAGAACCCATATATACTTTCTCTAAGGAAATAAACAGAATCAAGATCGGCACAAACCAGCACACCCAAAAACAAGTAGAAGAAACATAGTAAATCTACATGATCAAACATAAAATGTGGAAAACTATTACATCACCCTTATGCTATGCGAGGTGCTCTCTGGTTTTCAACTGCTTAACATATACTACTTGCACTTGTACGTGGCAGGGATACTGCATCCATGCATTAGTTCTGCCCTGCTCTAGTCGCAGCAGAGGTCGCAGAGCCAACAGCAGCACAGGGCGGCAATACTGCAAAACATGAAACCAAAGGCAGAACAGTCAGTGGCCAATTCGATCTCAGTGATATAAATCTAACATGACCACTACCAGAATCTCGATTAGCCCTGACAGCCATGAATTTTCATGGCGTGTAAGTTTAAACCCATCACATATAATTTGGCTAGTGGATGGATGTGGTCTACCACACTGACACATATACACACTCTCATTTGCAGAATGTGAGCAATGAATTTTAATTAAACTCTAGCGGACTACTGATCTACTGAAATCACATTGGCAGCTGAATTACAAGCGCAAGCTAGTAGTAAGTGCTGAAACTTACCATCCATCTATGAAACTAGTCTTTCGTCCTCGGCCTCTTGCTCGTCCGCCGCGAGGCGACACCACCCCTTGCTGCTCCAAATCCACCGTCGTCGGGTAGCCTAATGGAACCAAACCGGAGATCAGCCAATAAAACTCAAGAGAAGAGCAGTTGAAAGTTGAAACTAGAGAGAAAAAGTATCATGTGAAGAACAAGATCAGCGAAGCCATAGAAGAGAATTTAAGCAGCTTGTATATAAACTAAATTAGTAGAAATGACCATGCATGCATGAATGAATCACCTAGTGGAGGCTGCAGGTTCTTGTGGTTGGCGCCCTCCATTCTTTCCCGTTCTTCCTTCTACCAACTCTCAGCTGTCCCTGTCTCGCGTTTTAATCTTCTGAAGATCTCTGCCTTATAGCGCGGAGATCAATGCACACAATTCTTTGATATGTTACTCGATCTGCTATGTGATGAGAAGACGCGAGATCGCCCGGGCTTTATATAGCCGGAACATGCGCACGCATGCAAATATTCCTTTCAGATTTCATTGAGAAATTTAATTGAACTTGCGGGATGCTCATGCTGTGCTCGATGGGGTTTACTGGTTTAGCAATTGGATTTTGCCTCCTTGCGCGCGTGGACCATGCTCGCGTCGACAAGTTGCATTGCTTGAGCTCGAGGGTCGAATCTTTCCTCGTCGGCGGTTGTTGAACTTGAATTTGGCATGAAATCTGGCACAGCTGGCCGGTTGTTGTGTGAAAGATCAGATCGATAGGACTGTCGGCACCGGCGCTTATTACAGTTAGCTAAAGTGATCAGGCGATCGATCGGTCGACACGGTAATGTCACCCGGCCGTCAGGATTAAAAATTTCAACGGCTGCTAAAGTAGAATTGGATGCACGCCGCATTGTTGCCAGTGGTAATTCAGTGCGCGCGTTGAATGGCCGTCGGGCGTCGGTGCTGAATTCTTTTCCTTTCTTTTTGCTGATGTGTGATGCCTAGCCGCGTCTTGTAGGTCCAAGGAATATGTTCTCTTGTCGAAGAGAGCTAGCTAGCTATCGGGAGTGACGACCAGGTAAACGGAAGTGCAAGCAGAAGATCAGTGCGCATGATTCTTGCAGTTTATTGCAACTCGTGGCAAAGCGCATGCGTTGCACTCTTGCAGGCAGGAAGCGATGTGAAAAATAAAAAGGTTCAAGTGCAGGTTATGTGTACTGAAACAGAACTTCATTTTTATTCTTACTAATCTTCACTTGGTTAGATTGCACGCTGTGTTCATTTGGCTCCACCTAAGATTATATATACAAGATGCTTTTCACAATCTCCAGTCTACCATATTAACTGGAAAAAACAAATCATATAAAGCTCGCAGAACAAAAAAAAAAATGTAACCACACCCTCCACCATCTTGTCCATGACATTTTATAATGGAAAAAGTCTAAATTGCCCCTTCAGCTATAGCCAAAGTCTAGATAACCCCCCTAAACTATTTTTTGGTTCAAATGCCCCCCCTAAACTATTTTTTGGTTCAAATGCCCCCCTAAACTATGTCCGTTGGTTCAACTTACCCCTTAATAAAGCTTGTCTTTTTTGTATTTTCACATACAAATAGAGTTTTAAGTTCAAATTTTGTGGTTTGACAGCTGACATCATAACTTATGTTAGAAAAATATATTATAAATTTTTTAGTGTTATTTTAATAGACAAGTATATCTAATTATAAATTAATCATAAACTGTATAAAAATTAAGTATGAAAAAATATATGATATTTTATTAACATAATATACGATGTTCCCTGTCATCCCACAAAATTTGAAATTCAAACTCTATTTGTGCGTAAAGAAACAAAAAGACAAATCTTACTACAGATAAATTGGACTAATCGACAAAGTTGTGAGGGTAAATTGAACCAAAATATAATTTAGGGGGTTAACTAGACTTCTGACCATAGTTCAGGGAGTAATTTAGACTTTTTCCTTTTATAATTGGATAAGTGGAACCAATGTTTGAATACTGAGAAACAAACTGTACAAATCCATGGAGCAGATTATTTATGGGCCTAACGAAAAACATGGGACCAAATTAAACCAGCTGCATTTTGTTTGAGTGAGGAGGACAATGAGGCCTAAAACCAGGCCGGACGCCTTTTTGCTGGTGACCATGCTGCAGCTACTGAGAACGTATGTGACCGGCCCAACCAAAGCACGTGGCGGCCCAACCGAAGCATGTGATCTGTTTGGATCCACCCCACCTGAAGTTAAAGTTTAGGTGGCTTCGAACTAGCTAAATTTTAGCCGGGAGTGTTTGGATCCTCCAGCTAATTAAAAATAAAAGATCATGCTATCTCTCATGGAAATAACAGAAAAAATAACGGTTAGTGGCTGCATTAATTTTAGGAGGGATAATCTCGTATTTAAACATGTTTTAGCTGGGTTCATTCAGCTAAAGAAATAGTACACTTTTTAACCTTCAACTAAAGTTTAGTTGAGTTTTAACTGCCCCGTTTGGATGAATCCAAATGGGGCCTTAGCTGTGCATCCCATCCATAAGCCGGGGTAGTGTTTTTATTTTGTTGATTTTGTGGTGGGTGATGTATACTAATTTGGCTACTGATCATATTTCTGCCAAACAAGCTTCACCCAGTACTATAGCCATGACGAACAGTCTAGTTCAACCGAGAGCCAGGTTTCCTTAGGCCGTCCGCACTGGTGGTCCTCTATTTTCATCCTCTAAAAGGAATATTCCGTCTTGATCATCGAGATTCTCTCCTCTATACCATTTTCTCCCGCACCCGTCATACTCTATATCTCATACTCTATACTACCTCCCAACAGCGGCCCCACTTGTCATCCTCTATAAAGTTTATCAAAATATATCCATCTGAGATCTTGTTTTGAAGAATTTATTGCAACGAATTTAATGGTGCAATCGGAATTTAATTTGGTTTTTTGGTTTGTGAGTTATAACATTTTTTAGTTAGTTCAAAACGTGGGGCCCACCACTCTCTCTTCCCTCTCTCCCGCGCATGCTCTGGCGCTGCCTTGCTGGCGCTGCCTGCGCGCGCTGCCTGATGAACGGCACAGCGCTAGGAATACCGGACGAAGCCTCGTACGCGATGGTCCAGTAGCAGATAGCGTCCCCCGCTGTAGCTGGAAATCCGGTAAGTTGGTACTGCAGGAGCGCTTGCGGACGGCCACTGCGGGCAGCCTAAGGCTGTCCGCACTGGTGGTCCTCTATCTCCATCCTCTAAAAGGAATATTTCATCCTGGTCATCAACATTCCATCCTCTGTACCAATTTTTCCCGCGCTCGTCATCCTCTATATTTCATACTCTATCCCAACTACCACGAGTGGGGCCCACCTGTCACTCTCCCTCTCTCTCCTCCCCTCCTCTTTTCCCCCACCCACCGAACTGCCACCCTCCACCCACCCAGTCTCTCTCTCTCTGATTCTCTCTCCCCGGCGCGCCCCACCGAGCCCGCCGGCGGCGCCAGGCGAGGACGCCATCCCCCGCGGCGGCTCCCTCCCTGGCCATCCCCCGCATCCGCGCCCCATCCTCCTCCACGCCGCATCCTCCTTCACGCGGCCATGGCGGGTGGCCGAGNCGTAAGGCCGCGGCAACAAGCGGAGGAGACGGCGGCGGCGGTGGGGGACCCGGCCCTCCCCCTTCCTCCCCACCGGCGGCCCCTGCTCGCGGCCCCCCTCCTCCCACCGGCGGCTCTCCCCTCGCGCGCAGGGGCTCGCGCACGCGGGCTTGGAGGGGCGCGGCGGCCTTCTCGCAGCCGTCCTCCTCTCCTCCGGCGCTGGCCGAGCTCGGGATCCGGCGGCGGCAGCTCGAGCTTCTCCCTCCCTTTCTCTCTTCTCTCTCACGGCGGGCCGGCACGGCGACGGCGTCCTCTCTCTCTCCTTCCGAGCTGCGGCGCGAGGCGTTGGGCCGCGCGGGCCCCGCGCGGACGTGGCGCATAGCGTGCCTCCGCTTCCTCTCGGCGGCGGGAGGAGGAGCGACTGGACCGGCGAGCACGAGCTGCTGCGGCGGCGCGAAGGCGAGCGAGGGGAGCAGCGCGGGGCCCGCGCCACGTCGGCGCGTAGCGGAGGTCCTGGGAGCGCGCCAGGAATAGCGGACTCGGGCTCGTCCGGAGGAGCAGCGGATCGTTTAGCGGACGCCGCTGCAGCAGTTTCGTCCGCTGTTCGATACTCCAGTACCGCATCCAGGAGACTGCTACGGACAGCCTTATAACGTTATCGTTTTTTCTAAAAAAAAAGAGAGTAGAATATTCCGGGTGCTTTCACCGTGACTCTAAGGATCGATGGATGTAATGACCCAACGTTAAGCAAAACTCAGGTTGTTAGCAAAACGGCGCCCACAATCCGCGTCCATATTCACACAGGCACCGTGTAGACTCGTATCCTAATATCCTGGGAAACCTTTTAGTGCTGTATTGTATTAATTGTTAATCTTAGGTTGTTAGCTAGGTTTAGTAGAAAAGGAAGATTTTAATACTTTTTAGTTTCT
Source organism: Alloteropsis semialata (assembly GCA_004135705.1). Lineage (NCBI taxonomy): Eukaryota > Viridiplantae > Streptophyta > Magnoliopsida > Poales > Poaceae > Alloteropsis > Alloteropsis semialata. The sequence continues at coordinate 53,138,840 of CM014272.1, forward strand.
TTAACTTTTGTTCTCAAATATTTGTTTCCAAATTTTGTCTTCAATTTTTGTTCCATTTCTCCGTGCCTTTGTTTTCTCTAAATTTTGCTTCCAAATCTTATAGTTCATTTTTATCCGACTTTTTCTTTTTTCTGGATTTTTTTTTATGATTTTCAGATTCTGTTTCCAGTCCTTTTTACAATATTTTTACATAAAGTTGTAATACTTTTGTTTGTATAAGTTTATTATATTTGTTTGTTAACATATATTTATATATATAAATTCCAATATAAAATCTTGCCATAATTCTTTTTGTGCACTACCACAATGGAAAGGAGTGGTGGAACGAGGGGATGACTCTGGCCTTCCACAACATAAGCCTTAAGCGATGTTTCAAAGGGGACGACTCCATAACATGAACATGTTTTAAATGGAAAAAATTATTTAAGACATTGCAGCCACATGTACCAAGAAATTAGTACCAGATGATAACACCACCTGGTACTAAACCAAACCCTTTAGTACCGAATGTGTTATCACCCAGTAAAAAGTCTCGGAGACCCTTTCATCCCCAACAAATATATTGGTGGGGGGTTAGAAGCAGTACTAATGCTACCATTATTAGTATCAGTTCTAGTTTTCACTGGTATATTGTGGGGATGGACAAGATGTTTTCCAGCACTGGTGTGTATCGGGTGGGCCTGCAAGTGATGCTACATAATGCCTTGACACTGTAAAGAAAAACCGGTGCCCCTTTCATACGGGCCTGCGCCATAAATCATCCATCTATAGATATACTATCAGTCTAGATTATATATAGTCATATACATCGCCAACGTCTAGCTTTTGCTTTTAGCCGCTATCCGTCCCTTGAAGCCATGCATGTATTGTGTGGGCAACGCCCTACGCATGATGAACATCATCGGCGTCGCTGATTCGTGGCTGCAAGGTGACTTTCTCCTTTTGCCCATGTGATATTGTTTCTTACCCAGGGCCAAATTACTCATGGTATCACTTTTAGTAGCTAATATTGTCCCAAAATAAGTGCTATTTAGATTTTTTTTCTAAGTCAAACTTTTAATCAAGTTTATAGAAAATATATCGATACATATGACAATAAATAAGTTCCAATAAACCCATCATGAAATATGTTTTATTATATAACTATTTGATATCGTAAGTATAAATGTTTTTCTCTGTAACTACGGTCCAACTTAGAATAATTTGTCTTGGGATAAAATTAAAATAACACTTATTTTGGGATGGAGGAAGTAGCTCGTAGCAGTTTGTCTAGATATTTACTTTGTATTAGCTATGTTCGTGTCCGTACTTTGAAGGGAAATACTTCACCTGCACACAACACACCTCACTCTGAAAGCTCGTTAGAGCAATTCCAGCAGACAATGTGAATAAGTCCTTAATCTAAATTTAGAGGTGGGGTCAAAGAACAAACTCTCTCTGTTTCGGCCGTCAAAATAGAGTGGCCTCCAAATTCCCTCCAACACCCGAGACCTAGGAGGTCTCTAGGGCCCTCTATCTCAAAGTAAACACTGACATGTGGGTCAATAAAAGATAAATGATTGTTTAGAGGATATTAATAGAGTTAGGAGAAATCTAAGCCTTTAGAAACAGAGTCAGCCCTACACAAAGAAATAAGGTTTATTTAAAGGGGTATTAATGGAGTTGCTCTCGTTAAGATAATCCATTCGTGTGTAGAGTTCAAACGGATGTGTCCAGTCGAAATCGTCTACGTGGACTGAAAGCAACTGGCTGGAGTTGCCACATCAGCCAGTGTCTGTGGATCAGATCCCCTGGTCAGCTTACCTGATTTGTCGGATTTGATGATTTATCGGCTTGTTCAGTTTACCACGCACGCACGGCAGTTATATTAGACGGGTGATGGTTGGCTTGTAGCAAAGGGGCGGCCATTCGGTCTGGCTCTCCGGCGACCATGCACGCTGACGCTGCAGCTTCTGAAACGTACGTGCCCGCCCCCAAATAAAGCATGAACCTTAATTTTAAAAAATAAAGCATGAACCCGCACATACCTTTTTCCCCCAAACGTACACCTGTAACGTTGAATAATCCGAGGGGCCGTGTTTTATTTTGTTGCTTTTTGTAGGGGTTATATAAACTCCTTCCTCACGTTCAAATTAAAGTTAAGTAAAAAGCATAAACGTTTACAATATATGGAATTCGTGGGTTTACTTAGACATACTGTAGATAAAGTGATTAGTTTGATATGATTCAGCACAAAATGAATTATAATTTAGAATTTAGTACAAATTTAGCTGCTGATCATATCATTGCTCACCCAGAAGAACAGTTCCTTTTTGTCCACTTGTGTACCAAAGAGCTCCTGGTACTTGCTATATATACCTTTCCAACCAAATTTCTTTATACTTTGTACAGTCAGGAATGGGTTCTAATTCCAGGGCAGTCATACGTACGTGTGTCGACTCACAATGATATATCTGTTATGCACCGTTGGCAGGCACTTGTCAAGCAGACAAAAGTAGTTCACCGAAGCAGCTAATCTCCCATCTTTCTAGGTGGCTCTTGGAGAACAATGCAATCCTGAAAAAGAAAATATGATTAAGATAAAGTGTGCTGGGGCCCACTTCATGCTACGTCTGTACTCTGGCTACTTCTGTACACCTGTGATTATGTACTCTTCTTAACTTGTGTACCCCTAGTCTTTACAAATTTGTATGCACGTGCGTCGCTGTTCATCCCCGATCCCCCCGAACACCACGAGGGAGGCAATCTTTATCTCCGCCCCGACGAGATCATCCACTCCAAGCAAGACGGTCTGTGGTACCGGGTTCTTGTGCGTGTGGTGGAGATCCAAGATTGGGAGGACGTCTCCTCCAGCGACAGCTCGGAAGACGATGACTATCCGGGCTTCAGGCAGCGTCACCGCCGGCAACCTTGGCCGCGGACATCACACCCCGACGATGCAGCTCCGGCTGCCGGTTCGGAACCATCCTTGGGGCCCGGTTGGGGGGCGGTGTTCGTTCCGGCGCCGGGCGCGTTGTCCAGCAGGGCGTGCGGCCTCGCCGCGCCCCTACGCTTCGGGCGCCGTGCCAGCAGCATGGCGTATGGCCCCGCTGTCAAACATGGATTGGCCATACCTGCTGCACATGCAGGGCCGCAGGGCCCCCCCCCACCCGGTGCTCGACACGTCGCTGGAGGCCATACTGCGGGCCACCCCCCCACGTCGCGGCTGGATTCGGCCTGCGATCCCATGTGCGAAGAAGCCAGTCGCCCGTTGGATGGACACACGCGCTCCCTGTCTCCGTGGCGAGCATATCCCGATGAAGATCCTGCCTGGATGGAGAGCAACAGGCCTCCCTTCTCCCGACCGGTTGCCACGATGGGCGACCCGATGCTTTGGGAGGCCCAGCTATGGGAGGCCCACTACTTATCCGCTGGAGCTGGCCCGTCTACCGCCGCTGTTGGGCCTTACTCGCCCGCCGGGCTTGTCCAAGCTCCGCATGCGGATGTCTTGGCCCAGCGGGAACCCGAGGTTGCGCCACCCGATGTCGGATCATCCACACCCCAACCCGACAACTCCGTGCTTGAGGTAGCGGTCGCGCCACCCGTTGCCGGATCGTCTACACCCCGACCCGACAACTCCGTGCCTGAGGTAGCGCTCACTGAACTTGAAGCAGTCCATTTTGCCGATGCTGCTCTGGTCGATTTACATTTATCTCCGGGAAATAACGCCTTCGTTACGACAACACGAGGATCTTTAAGGGCTCCCCCCCTCCATATACCCCAAGATGTCTCTACCCCTGTCCGAGCTAATGTCGCTCGTTTTGCCTCGGACGTCTGCAGGCCGGCGACGCCAGGTGTGCTGCGTCGCACCCCCCCGCGCCGCAAGGCCCGGAGCCCGCTAGCCACGCCCGCTTCACGGCTCCGCAGGAGCGAGCGGCTAGCCCTGAAATCGAGGAACCGCACCAAGCCGGCCTTGCAGGCCCAGAACGTCCTCATGAAGAAATTGGGCATCTCCTCTGCCACCGGGCCTCCAGATGCTGCTGCATTCCGCCGCTTCCTCGACGTCTTCGCCACAACGCTCACGCCTTCGCAATGTGAGGCGCTGAGCACCCTGATGCCTGAGGGTGGTCCTTCGTTCGTGGCCACCTGGTCGGAGCCCGAGCCGTGATCTGGCTTGGAGGATGGTTGCCGCTAAAACTGTCGCAAATGGTTGTAATGAATTGTGAGAACTTGCTAGTCTGGAATGTCCGCGGACTGAATGCCCGGGCGAAACGGGACATGGTCCGCGACCTGGTCGCACAAGAACGAGTGTCTCTGCTCACCCTGCAAGAAACTAAATTAGATACTTGCACCGATGCCACTATCGTGGAGCTTCTGGGACCGGGCTTTGACTACGTACACCTACCGGCGTCGAACACATGTGGGGGCGTCCTCCTCGCGTGGCACAGAGATGCCTGGTCGCTCACGAACCCGCTCCCCCGGGACCATTCCATCACGGCCAAGATCGCTTCACTCTCCAGCGGTGAGGATTGGTGGATCACCTGTGTTTATGGCCCTCAGACCGATGCTGAAAAGATCATCTTCCTAGACGAACTTCGCAACTTGCGTACGGGTCGTTCGGATCGCTGGCTGCTCTGCGGAGATTTCAATCTCATCTACAAAGCGGCGGATAAAAACAACAACCGCCTTAACCGCCGTTTGATGAATAGCTTCCGACGTTTCCTAGACGAGGTTGAGCTCATGGAACTTCATCTTCACGGCCGGCTCTTCACTTGGAGCAGTGAACGTGCGTGTCCGACCTTGGAACGCATCGACCGCGTCTTCGTCACGGATGACTGGGCAAATGCATACCCCGACCACCACCTACGGGCCCTGTCCTCGGAGAGCTCGGACCATGCACCTCTGCTGCTCCAAACTAACTGCTTATTCCAATCCTTCAGGAGGTTCAAATTCGAAAATTTCTGGCCGCAATATGAAGGATACCTTGACACGGTAGCCGCAGCTTGGAACAGTCCAGGACCTGATGCTGATCCATTCCGTGTTCTGGATTCCAAGCTCCGTGCCACAGCGACGGCTCTCAAACGCTGGAGTATGAAGCATGTCGGAAGCATCAGACTGCAACTTGAAATAGCCAAGGAGCTTGTGTTCCGTTTTGATCAGGCCCAAGATCGCAGAGACTTGGCGGTGCACGAACGCGCCCTACGCAACAAGATGAAGCTCCATTGCTTGGGCCTCTCCTCCCTTATGAGAACGATCGCCAGACAACGTTCACGGGTGACCTACCTTGCCGAAGGTGACGCTAACACTCGTTTCTTCCACCTTCAAGCCTGCCACAGGAAAAGAAAGAGTTTCATTGCCTCAGTCCGTGTGGAGGACATGGAGATTGTGCATGATGCAGCAAAGGCCGAGGCCATCTTCAAGCACTTCGACAGTATCCTCGGCAGAACTGACGTCGCCACAGTTTCTCTGGATTTTCAGCGACTCGGAATCCCATCCCTGACTTCCTCGCCGGCTGATCACTGCTTCAGTGCTGAGGAGGTCTGGCAAACCATTCTCGAAATGCCGCTTGATAAAGCGCCGGGTCCAGATGGATTCACCGGATTGTTCTACCGCACAGCGTGGCCGATCATCAAGGAAGATGTCATGAGAGCCTTTCACGCACTGTGGACGCTTGATTCCAGGAGCTTATATCTCCTTAATCAGGCTTACATGATCCTCATACGAAAGAAGCCAGATGCGTCGCTCATTTCGGATTATCGGCCCATCAGTCTCATTCACAGTTTCTCCAAGCTGTTTGCAAAGGTACTCGCAACCAGGCTCGCTCCGGATCTCCAGCGGCTTGTGAGACTTAACCAGAGCGCCTTCATCAAGTAGCGCCAAATTCACGAAAACTTCAAAGCTGTGCATCTGTCGGCCAAGCTGCTACATAGATCCAAAACACCAAGCGCCCTGATCAAGATCGATATCGCCAAAGCTTTTGACTCTGTCAATTGGATCTTCCTGCTCGCTATTTTACGGCACATGGGTTTCTCTCGAAGATGGCTAAACTGGATCAGTGTTCTCCTTTCTACGGCCAGCACCAAGATCATCGTCAATGGTACCCCTGGACGACGCATTTGCCACGCCCGCGGTTTACGTCAAGGCGATCCTCTTTCCCCGATGCTGTTCGTGCTTGTCATGGAAGCTTTGAATGGTCTTGTTCAAGCTGCCAGCCAGGTAGGACTTCTAAAGAATCTTGGGTAGCAGGCAATCAAGGAACGTATTTTTCTCTATGCCAACGATGTCGTCCTTTTCCTCTCCCCCGACCAACAAGACCTGACAACAGCAACCACAGTTCTTGATATCTTTGGTCGTGCGACGGGCTTAACCATCAACCCGAACAAATGCACAATTTCGCCTCTCCAATGCAGCTTGGAAGATACGGTGACTCTCTTACGCTTCTTCCCGGGACAGCTAGCGTCGCTCCCCTGCAAATACTTGGGGGTTCCTTTATCTGTCAGAAAACTCAGGAAAGCTGATCTCCAACCCTTGATCGATCGAGTATCTGATGGACTACCAACTTGGCAGGCCAAGATGATGAGCAAGGCTGGTCGTGCTGTACTTGTTAGGGTCAAGATGTCAGCAGTTCCCATACACACGGCCATCGCGATTGCCATCTCCCCCTGGGCTATCGATTGCATCGACAAACGCCGGAGAGCCTTCCTGTGGAAGGGAACTGACTCAGTGGCAGGTGGACATTGCATGCTAGCGTGGCCCCGGGTTTGCCGTCCACCTGATCTGGGAGGTCTTGGATTTGTTGATCTCAGGATTTTTGGTTTTGCTCTAAGGATGAGATGGCTTTGGCTTCGGAAGACGGCCAGTGACAGACCATGGACAGCTCTTCCGGATTCGGTTGAACCGCAGGTCGCAGCCATGTTTCACCTCTCGGTTACTGTGGTGGTCGGAGATGGCAGCAAAACCCTCTTCTGGACAGACAGGTGGATTAATGGACAATCGATCGAGGATCTTGCCCCTTGTCTCCTACAAGCTGTGAGGCCTCGCATTCGGCTCAGACGAACGGTTGCTGAAGCTTTGGCAAATAAGCAATGGGTGAAAGACATTACGGGGGCACTGACAGTGCAAGTGTTGCTCGACTACCTTGACGTCTGGGAGATCTTGCAAACGACTACTATCACGCCAGGCACACCTGACGCTTTCAGGTGGAAATGGACGACGGACGGCGTCTTTTCAACGGCTTCTGCCTACCGTGCTTTCTTCATTGGACAGTATGCCGTACCGGCCGCAAGCATTCTCCATAAGACTGCAGCTCCGGGAAGATGCAAGTTCTTCCTATGGCTCGCCTTGCATGACCGCTGCTGGACGGCGGCACGAAGAAAGCGGCACAACCTGCAAGCGGACGACACCTGCGTTGGCTGCGATCAGGCTTCGGAAACCATTGAACACCTCCTCCTCTTTTGCCCCTATGCCCGGGTTGTCTGGCATTCCGTGCTACAGATTTGTGGATGGCAGCACCTTACTCCACCGAGGGCACATTTTTCCTTTGCTGATTGGTGGGCGGCCTCTAGAAAGCTGCTCCACAAATCCGTTAGGAAAGGTTTCGACACCCTCGTCACCCTGGTTGCATGGAACATCTGGTTAGAACGCAATGCCCGGACCTTCGATAGGAAGCACCGGTCGACGGTCGAGCTGCTGCGCGCGATCAAAGATCAGATCGACCAATGGATTCAGGCGCGATTCAGGAACATTGCCCTACTGAGTCCTGTTTTTGCTCTAGCTTCACCCCCTGGTCGCGAATTCGTGCCTATGTAATTTTCTTGTAGTCTTTCTCTGTCCGGCCGATCATCCGTCCCGATGAACGGACCGTTTTTCTTTTTTTCTTTCTTGTACTTTTTTGCTTTTCTCTACTCCTCTTAATGAAATACGTGCTAAGGCACGGTCGCGAAAAAAAAAAAATTCAATAACGAGCGGGTGTACTGAAAGTTGGCCAGAGTTATCATCATGCGGATATTCGCGGATCAGCGCCCTGTTTAGTTTGCAAACTTGTCGCATCGAATATTAGGATACTAATTAAGGGTAATAAACATGGATTAATGATAAAACTCATTTCATAACCCCCGGATAACTTTGCGAGACGAATCTAATGAGCCTAATTTGGCCATGATTAGACAACGTCGTGCTACAGTAAACAATCTCTAATGACGGATTAATTAGGCTTAATAGATTCTTCTCGCGATTTCTCGTCCGTCCGTGTATTTAGTTTTATAATTAGATCATGTTTAGTCCTCCTAATCTTCGATTTAGAATTGCTACAGTAAAGTTCGCAAACTTTCTCACCGAACTAAACAGGCCCTTAATCAAGATTCGTATAGGGATCAGATTGACTATAAGCAAAGGGTGGGGCGGGGTGAGGCGGCAGTTTGTTGGCTCTCCAACCATGTTGCAGCTGCTCACTACTATAAAACAGACATATACCAGACCGATCAATCTAAAATCTGCAAGTGCGAGCATCTAGCCAAAGCAAAATCTATATCCAGGAGGAAACTGAGCGATCCATATATCATGTTAGAGTGCGCAGCAGAATTCGACCTGTCCCGCTATCCCCACGAGCCAACTCTTCCATCATACAACCCATGTGATCTCCCGAAAGACATTATCCTAGGCCTCGAGTCCAACTCTTCAAGTCACACACAACCCATGTGACCCTCCGGAGATGTTCGCGTGATCTCTCGTCACCATGTGACCCCGGGAGATACTCCAGGTTTTCGACCATCAGATTGGAACACAATTGGTTAGAGTGCGTAGCGGAATCTGGCCTGTCCGCTATTCCCATGAGCCAGCACTCCATCATCAAGCTCAGGTCTACCGAAACCCACAACAACCAAGGTCTCAGGCCTAACTCAACCCAAAAGACTAGTCTCATAGCTAAGCGTTATCCCTGCTTATATGTTGTGCTTCTATAACACCCTAAAAATAGGTCAATAAAATAATAGTAAAATTTAATTTATTTTTGTTCAATGTGAGCATGATCAACTTAGGGTTATACAACTTTGTCCTAAATAAAATTTGATATAAAAGAAATAGAAACATGTGTGTGCATACATGCTGGTGCATATTTTTGTTTGTTAGCAATTCAATTTGTGGGGTATGAATACATATTCGAAATCCCATTTGAATTTGCAATTGTTTGAGTGCTTTTGTGTTTTTCATGTTTAAGTCAAGATTGCCCCCTTTAACTTTTGGCCCCGCTCGCTCGAAACCCCTTAAATCTTTCCCGCGGTCCACCTTAACCCCCTCGCGGCCCAGCAAGCCAAGGCCCACTCGGCCCGCTCCCGCTCGCCCGCCAACCTTGGCGTAAAACGCCAGGCCGCCTTCGCCCCGGGTCACCGACAGGTGGGGCCCACCTGTCGGGCTTCTTCCCCGCCGAGCCGAACTCGAGTCGGACTCGACTCGCCGCCGCCCCTTCCATCCACGGCCGCCGCGCTTTCCTTCCATCGCCGCCCTTGCCTTTTAGGCGCCTTCCAAACCCCTCCCTACCATCCCAGGAGCACCCCCGGCCTATATAAAGCTTCCACCCCGCCCCTAGCCCTCCAACATCGACCACACTGCCGCCTTGGAGCTCCGGTAAGCCCCCTCGCCGCTGAGCTTCGATTCGTCGCACCGAAGACCCCCCGCTCACCTCTTTGCTTCCCTCATCGTGCACAGGAGTCCCCCGCGACCGGAGCCGCCGTTCCCGAGCCGCTGCCGAGCGCCGAGGACCCCCGACGCCGAATACCGTCGTCGCCGACCGCCATTCGCTGCAGACCGCCGTCACCGCCGCCCGTCCGATCGCCAAAACCCCCTGGTAAGCTTAGCCGTTGCCCCAGCTTGCTCCCTGGCCGAACCCTACTCCAAACTGTGCCGCGTAGCGCTGAAATCGAACCTCGCCGGAGTTGCTTGCGCCGCCGCCGCTCGCCGTCGCAATAGCCGCCGCCGGTCGCCGCCCACGCTGCTTTCCCCAAACCCTGGCCATCGGATCTCATCTGGATGGCCAAGAAAACCCGATACCCCTTCGCCCCTTATTAGTCCACTGTAGACCCATGGACCGGGTCTGCGGCCCCGGTCTACAGCCGCGTCAGCGACACGTGGAGCCACGTGGCTGCCACGTGTGTGCCACGCCAGCAGCCACGCAAGCCAACCTGCTGCGCAGCGCCGCTTTTGCAGTTAGGACCCTCTGTTTTACCCAAATCAACCTGCCGTCCAGCCGTAGTTCAAAAGTAATTGCAGATAGGTCCTTTTTCTTCTGTTTTAGCCCCTGCGCTTTTAAATATTTGAACCTGCCGTCCTAGGTTGTTTATTTACATGTTAGACCTTCTGTTTATACTCATAATTACGTTTAGGTCCCTATTTTCTTACAGTTATGCCCCTGGTTCTTGTTTTATTCATATAAAATGCGTTTTAGCTCCGATTAAAGTGATTCTTGCGCTCATGTGTTCGTAGTAATGCGTAGAATAGTTTTATGAGCCTTTTTCTTTCTGTTTGCATTGTTTGTTATACTGTTCTAATAGAGCTCACTTGTATTGCATGTACTGGCTTGTCTGGATGCTTGTGTGGTGATGTTGATCGAGTATAGACCGTGAGCCGTTCGTGCCTTCGGAAGATCAGCAGTTCGAGGAGCAAGAACAGCAGCTGAGTACCTAGAGGAAGGCAAGTGTAACACGAGAAACTCCTTGCGATCGAATAACCTTTAATTATCGTGTTCATATATGCATGTGTCCAATTTGATGAACCCTTAGGACTTTACATGGTTTTACTTTATCCTATTTACCTTGAGCACCTGGGTTTATGCATTATGGGTAGATTATTGCTATGCTTCACAACCTTTGCTTATGAATCAATGATCTCATGATGTAACTTGTTAACTTTGATTAATGGTATATGGAACTGTGATTAAAACTTGCTTTTTAGCAACATGGTTAGGGCGCTTGAGTATGTGTTTTGGATTGCTCTAAGCATCTCTCTTGAAGGCCCAATTTCTTAAAGTGACAACCCAAGAAAACCGTACAACCAACAGAACTACATGGCTCTGGTCTTGATTGAGTAAAATGAACAACTCTAGCTTGTTAGTGGTTACCGTAAGGCACAAGTGGGGCTCCGTGGTTTAAGTATGGACCTCGGCTCGCCTCTGGCATGGGATCATGTTTATATGTGGGATTGACTGGAGGGTGAGGGGTTCATGCGCCTATGTGGAAACCATAGCGGCTTCTAACTTGTTAGGGGGACTTTTGAAAGGTCTCGTAGCGATACCCTGCGCTCGTCTTTGGGAGTGCATTGTCTATGACAAAGGGGTGTCGCGACTGGTGGTGAAAGTGTACAACCTCTGCAGAGTGTAAAACTGTTATAACAGCCGTGCTCACAGTCAAGAGCGGCTTGGATCCTTTTTGCTAATTGGTCACCTCTTTGGGATGATGGTTTTAATGAATTTGATGGTTATTATTGTTATATTTCTACTTCATTAATTTTGGGTTCAACTGGAATGCATTAAATTGTAGTAAATTGGTTTATGCTAAAATATGATCAATAAAAGTGCTAATCACAGTCAAACCGTGTCTAACCCTTTTAAGCCTTCATACTTCGTGTTATACTTGCTAAATAAAGATGGATTACTTACACTTGCATTATTCAACAAAATCCCGGATGGGTACTCAGATGCATCGGTAGACTTTGGTGAGTTCTCAGAAGAGTTTCAGGAGTTCTAGGCAGCTGTTCACCAGTCGGCGTCCCTGTGGAATGACGGCGCCACGAGAGTCTAATAAATAGTGTCTGCGTATTACTTTGATTAAAGACTTGTGTCTTATTTGTAATAATTCAGGATGTTATTCTTTTGATTCGAGCACTGGTCTATCTTTGATATTATTATTCTGGAACTATATGTGTGTGTTGGACTTCCTGAGTACACATATAGTAGCATTCGGATTTTCTTCGTAAATCCAGGTGTGACAGCTTCCCCACCATCAATTTTGGATGTGGAACTAAACCTTAACATATCCACATATATATAGACATGTATATTCACCGCCTAACCGCTGCCCGCTTGCGTCAAATAAGCGATTAGATATGCATATGTCACCACCCGCTAACTTTTGCTTTTAGCCGTTATCCCTCCCTTGAAGCCATGCATGGATTTTTTTGGTAAAACTGTACCCCTGATTAGACGAACAGCATCATCGGCATCGCATGCATGTAGTGTGGGTGGCGGCTGCAAGTTGGCTCTCTCCTTTTAGGAAAATGATGCTGTGGTTGTTATCCAAATTAAAGGTTTACTTGGTAGCTACTCATGTACTGTAGCACTTAACTTCTATATTATCTACTGTATTTCTTGTGTATTAGTATTGCTTGAAGTGAAACTCCAGTATAGCTGTCTATTTTCTTTTACCGGCAAGCGATGTGCCTCAGGTGACATTTTTAGAAAATGGATAAAGTTCCAACCTCTGTGACCGCACACAGCTGGCCTCTATTGATGAGTGATGACTCGGTCCCACCAGATGAGACTTCTTTAAATATTGATGAGTGACGACTCGGTCCCACTAGATGAGACTTCTTTAAATATTGATGAGTGATGACTCGATCCCACTAGATGAGGCCCTATTTGGATCTCATGTAGATTACAAGAATCTAGATTATAGATTATAAATAGCTGATGAGCCGTTTGGATTTCTAGATTATGGGGTGGTTAGAGGGTTGGTTGTGTGTATAATCTCAAAATAGCTGGGTGGAGAGAGATCGTGGGATTATAAGAATCTAGGTAGTTGGATTCTATAATCCACTCTATAATCTAGGCTGTTTGGATAGATTATAGATTTTAGTATCCAGTTTCCATAATCTTTAGCTGATTCAAACACCCCCTAACTAATTCATAGTTATCCACCCGTAGGGGGTGTCACACATCAGCAAAGATATTTTGGGCTCTTTGGCTTATAAATAAAGCCAAGTCGCCGGAAATCTGTTTACAGTTTGTGCGGAGTACAAATCCATACGCGTACATCAGTCCAAATTAAACGATGTTTATTTTGTACAGTCGAAATTGTATACTTGGATTGAAAGCCACGGCTTGAGTAATAGCAAATCTATCAGCCTGCCTTTGGATCAGAATCAGATCCAAGTCAGCTCAATCGATCTGTAGCCTGTGGGAAGTCGGAACTGCATCTATACCTACCTACTGTGAATCTGTGATGATCGACTTTGTCAGTGTAGACTGTACCACGCCCGCACGGCATGCAGTTTACATTAGATGGGTGACTACGATTGGCTCCAAGCAAAAAGGCCGGCGCAGCCGTTCCGTTCCGTTACCACTCCAGCGATTATGTTTCAGCGCTACAAAAATGTACATGATCGGCCCAACCAAAGCATGCACCCACACTTCGCCATAGTACATCCCACTATGTCTGTACGCTGAATGATCCGGGGAAGTGGTTTTCTTCCTTCCTTTCTTTCATCGCCTTAATTTATGCGGCCTGCGGGGTGATGTGTATAACTAATTTGGCTGCTGATCTATATTTCTTTTTACAAAAAGAAGCGCTTCACTGAGGTCTGATCTAATTAACCGAGGGATGGATCGCGTACTACCGGAAACCCCTTGATTGCCGAGTGCCCGATAGTTTGCCGAGTGCATTCCATCGAGCACTCGGCAAACAAGAGGTATGCCGAGAGCCTTGAGAAATACACTCAGCGAAAAAAGGCACTCGGCATACCACTTGATTGCCGAGTGCCCGAGCACACTACCAGAGAATCCTCTATCCGCCACCCCTCATAGGTCACGGAAGGATCGGACCCAGTACCAATGCTTGCATTGGTACCGGGTCCAACGGTCAATAATTTTACGCGCTCATTGGTACCGGTTGGTGCCACCACCCGGTACCAATGAGCCTCGGGGCCTTTGGTACCTGTTGGTGACACCAACCGGTACCAATGTGACCCCCTTTGGTACCGGATGGTATCACCAACCGGTACCAAAGGGGCCCTGCATATAAAGGGGCCTTCTTCCTCCCCCAGCCCGAGCCATGGCTCATTTCTTCATCCTCCGTTGAGCTCGGGTTGGGGGAGCTCATGCCCAAAATTTTCATAACTTTTGAAGATTTTGCAAACCAAGTCCGCTAGAAGGTTAGCAACTTCATCCTCTCTCTTTTGATGGTTAGTATGGTCTATTTCATGCTCTATATTTTGAGTAATTTATGTTTTATGGAATGGATTGAAATAAGAGATTTTGGATTAAATCTTCATTTTATTATGAATTCGTAACAGAGAATCACTATATAGTTAGTTGTTGCATGTGTAGAGATGATGCACAAATTTTTAGACATTGTTTAGATTTTTGGATTATTTGTAGAAACTTTAAATGATTTTCATATTTATACTTATTATGATTTTTAGATATTATAAATAATATTCATATTTAAGGTTATTAGGATTTTTAGAGATTACAAATGATATTCATATTTAGGCTTATTACGAACTTTAGAATTACATCTTTTTAGACGCTTCAAATAATATTGATATTTAAGGTTATTAGGATTTTTTGAGATTATAAATGATATTCTTATTTAGTTAGATTTTAAATTCAATTTTATTTCTTATGGTTGTCAATATCTTGAACTAAAACAATTCAACTCTAGGCATGCCTATGATGATATCAAATTTTACCTAGTTTTCTAGCTGGGTAACATATGATGACCTTGAGCTTGAGCTTGTATTGTATAGTTATGCTTCTCATGGTTGTCATCAAACCATGAGACACATCCATGCCCAAGCAACGGATCGGTTGTGATGGTTGGGTTGGATGTGTCTCATGGTTCCATGCCTACCATGAATCAATTTTTTTTACCACCTGTAATGTTTCTTATGCTCCAGGTTCAAGGTCAAATGAAAGACAACATATCTGAGGCAAATCACTCCTTCAATTTTTTTTGAGATGAACAAAAGTAAGATGTTGATGATTTTGGAATGTGGTTGTCGGCCATCGTGCCCTTGGTTTGTTGCAGGTTTTGGAAACCTCTTGATGCAGAGGAGGTGCTGTCGAAATTTTTAGAGATTATAAAAGATATTCTTGTTAAGGCTTATTACGAACTTTAAAAATACATCTTTTTGGTGGCATCAAATGATGTTGATATTTAGGGTTATTAGGATTTTTAGATTATAAATGATATTCTTATTTAGATTTATTACGAACTTTAGAAATTCATATTGGGGGCTGAATTTTTCATTGTATTTTGTGAGTAGATGAATCGGCAATGGATGTACAACGCGGATAGATGCTCATCTAACTTCATTAATGGCGTTCATCAATTCCTCGACGCGGTAGAGGCTAATTTGACCTCGGGTTTTATATGCTGTCCATGCGAAGCGGGGATATTCTTTGAAGAAGGTGATGAAGAAGGTGACGACAACATCCCAGACTTTGCACAATGCAGTGCCTTTGCAGATGATATAGCAATGGGCGAGGGTGAAGCAGTTGCAGAAGATGAGGATGATGACGCCTTAGGTGGCATGATCCGTGATGAAGAGAAAGATTGCGAAAGTGCGAAAGAGCGGGAGAAGATGAAGCGTTTGTTGGAGGACCACAAAACATTGTTGTACCCAGATTGCAAAGAGGATCAGAAAAAGTTGGGTACCACACTGGAACTGTTGCAATGGAAGGCAACTAATGGCTTGTCTGACAAAGGTTTTGGAGAGATATTGAAAATGATAAAGAAGATGCTTCCAGAGGGCAACATATTGCCTGAAACAACATACGAAGCAAGAAAAATCGTTTGCCCTCTAGGACTGGAAGTACAAAAGATACACGCATGTCCCAATGATTGTATCCTTTATCGGGGCAAGGCGTACGAATCTTTGGATGTCTGTCCGGTTTGCAATTGTTCGCGGTATAAAATCAGGCGAGACGATCCTGGTGATGTTGAGGGAGAGCCCACCAAGAAGAGAGTCCCTGCCAAGGTGATGTGGTATTTCCCTATAATACAACGTCTGAAGCGCTTGTTCAGAAACAAAGAGCATGCTAAATTGATACGGTGGCACAAAGAGGATCGGAGGGAAGACAATATGTTGAGACACCCTGCTGATGGGTCGCAATGGAGAAAAATCGACAGAGCGTTCCCAGACTTCATAGAAAATGCAAGGAACATAAGATTTGGTTTGAGTACGGATAGCATGAATCCTTTCGGTGATATGAGCAGTAGCCACAGCACTTGGCCTGTGACTCTTTATATGTACAACCTTCCTCCGTGGATGTGCATGAAGCGGAAGTTCATTATGATGCCAATACTAATCCAAGGGCCAAAGCAGCTTGGCAACGACATTGATGTGTATCTAAGGCCACTGATTGAGGACCTTTTGTTGTTGTGGGGCAAAGATGGTGTAAAGGCGTGGGATGAGCACAAGCAAGAGGAATTTAACCTACGAGCATTACTGTTCGTGACCATCAATGATTGGCCTGCACTTGGTGACCTGTCGGGACAGTCAAACAAGGGATACAAAGCATACACACATTGCCTAGAACACACCGACTGCATTTACCTGAAACATTGTAGAAAGTGTGTGTATATGGGCCATCGTCGATTCCTTTCTGAGAAACATCCGCTAAGAAAGAAAGGAAAGCATTTTGAGGCGAAAACTCGTAGCAAACCAAGGCATCGGGATGGAAAATATGTATTTGCTATGGTAAAAGATGTGAAGGTGGTCTTTGGGAAGGGACCTGGCAGCCAGCCAGCGGCAAGTGAAAATGGAAAGGCACCCATGTGGAAGAAAAAGTCAATATTCTGGGACCTACCATATTGGGAGGTCTTAGATGTCCACCATGCAATTGATGTGATGCACCTGCCCAAAAATCTTTGCGTAAACGTGCTAGGGTTCCTTGGTACTTACGGAAAGTCAAAAGATACGCTAGAAGCACGACAGGACCTGAAACGTATGAAACAACGAGATCCCCTGCATCCTGAGAAAAGAGAGAAAGGGCGTTGGAAGTTACGTCTTGCTAGCTACACTCTAAGCAAGGAGGAGAAGACCAGCATATTTGATTGCTTGAACAGTATTAAGATCCCGTCCGGCTACTCATCGAATGTAAAGAGTCTGATAAATATGAAAGAGAAGAAATTCGTGCACCTCAAGTCCCATGACTGCCATGTGCTGCTCACACAATTGCTTCTGGTGGCGCTGAGGGGAATTCTACCCGTTAATGTCCGAACAACTATTGTGAAGCTATGCGCTTTCCTCAATGCAATCGACCAGAAGGCAATCGATCTCAGTAATCTAGCAAAGCTATAGGATGATGTGGCCCAAAGCCTTGTCAGCCTTGAGATGATATTTCCCCCATCTTTCTTTAATATTATGACGCATCTCCTGGTCCATGTTGTCAAAGAGATTGGCATTCTTGGTCCTGTATTCCTACACAATATGTATCCTTTTGAGAGGCTCATGGCTATTCTAAAGAAATATGTTCGTAACCGTTCTCTTCCAGAAGGATGCATCGCCAAGGGATACAGAACAGAGGAGGTCATTGAATTCTGTGTTGACTATATCCCCGAACTGAAACCGGTTGGGCTACCTGAGTCACGCCATGAGGGGAGACTACTTGGAAAGGGCACGTTAGGAAGGAAACAAACAAGATGTAACGACTACGATTTATTCATGAAAGCCCATTACACTGTATTGCAGTCATCAACCATGGTGGCTCCTTACATCGAGGAGCACAAGACTATAATATACAATCGAAATCCAAGAAAGTCTGACAAGTGGATTACACGCCATCACATAGAAACTTTCGCTGGTTGGTTGCGACAAAAGCTCATGGGTAACAAGACAATACATACACAGCTGGCGTATTTGGCAAGGGGACCATCATCCTCATTCTTGACATTCCAAGGCTATGACATAAATGGGTATACATTTTACACGAGAGCCCAAGACGACAAAAGCACCAACCAAAATAGTGGTGTCTGTA
>CM014272.1:53167401-53232928 GCA_004135705.1 Alloteropsis semialata
GCAGGCCCTCCATCGGCCCCCTGCAGGCCCCCCGAGGCCCCCCACCGGCGCCCCCACTGCGAAAATCCTCCCCTCCCAGGTCAGCCGCAGGTAATTCACAAAATTTTGGACTGCCTATACTCTTGTGACAGCAAGATTTAGTTTGTGATAAGGACACGAGTTCATGCATAATTTGGTTTATCTTCAAATAAAATAGCATGCCTAGCAAGTTCAGTATAAATCTTGGTTGTTCGACCGGGAAATTGTGCCATGCAATGGAAGTGGAATTGTGAACAGCTGGATATAATGAAACATCTAGGATGCTAGATAAACCATAGGTTTGCATGTGTGCATGTATATAACCATATGTACTGATTTGTGACTTGCTGTTTGTGATGGATGCTCTGATAATCCTGGTGCTCACATGATGGGGGTAAATTACATGCTTCAGGTGGGTTTCTTGCTCGGTGATGAAAAGGGGCCAAGTGAGATGAGTGTGATAGTTCAGACCATAATCTAGGCTCTAGTGTGCTATTGTTTTCATCTGCTAGCATCTCTGTCTTTATTATAAGCTCTTTACTTTTGACAATATTCCCGCAATGCCTCTGTTCAAACCTGTCTTTATATTGCTGTTCAAACCTGTCTTTATTTTGCTGTTCAAACCTGTGTTCTTGCTCCTATTGGATTATTTGATTGGTACAATAACATTTGTGAGCCTAGATTATTGGATTTGTACTATCACACTCATCTAGGATCTTGGATAGGCCACATTGGCGTTGGAAGGCCGTTAATTCGGTAACCCGCACTGAGAGCAATTTATTTGCAAAAAACACTTGTGACCTAATATCTCATTGTTTGTTTCCTTAACTTAGGCGGCTGTCTATTTTCCTTAATTTTATTGGTGGTCGTACTATTTTATATGATTTACTTGAAACATGTAGATATTACTTGCCCCTGTAGTCACCCATGTAGTAATTAGTTAACACTTGTGGCCATCTTTCCTTTTATCTTGTTTGTCAAATCATTCTGAATGGTTGATGCAAGCCGGTGTTGCATATACATTTACTGAGTTCCCCATGTTATTATTTGATAAGTTCACCATGGATTTTATTTACTAAGGTCACCATGTTTTTATTTTCCACTGTATTAATTGTATTTGTCATTTGTTAATATCAGTTATGGTTGAATAACACCATGTTATATCTGTCATTTCCTGAGGTCACCATGTTATATTTGCCATTTACTAAGGTCACCATGTTATATTTTGAATGGTTGATGCAAGCCGGTGTTGCATATACATTTACTGAGTTCCCCATGTTATTATTTGATAAGTTCACCATGGATTTTATTTACTAAGGTCACCATGTTTTTATTTTCCACTGTATTAATTGTATTTGTCATTTGTTAATATCAGTTATGGTTGAATAACACCATGTTATATCTGTCATTTCCTGAGGTCACCATGTTATATTTGCCATTTACTAAGGTCACCATGTTATATTTTGAATGGTTGATGCAACCCGGTGTTGCATATACATTTACTGATAATCCTGGTGCTCACATGATGGGGGTAAATTACATGCTTCAGGTGGGTTTTTTGCTCGGTGATGAAAAGGGGCCAAGTGAGATGAGTGTGATAGTTCAGATCATAATCTAGGCTCTAGTTGTGCTACTGTTTTTCATCTGCTAGCATCTCTGTCATCCACTAACCGGCGGTGATGCCTCGGCTCCCCTTCACCGCCGGCCGTGAAGGCGAACCGGCGGAGAATCCCCTATCACCGCCGGTTAGTGGATTGGGCCGGCGGTGATAGGGTCCCCTGTAACCCCCCCCCCCTCCCCTCTTCTTCTACCCGCGGCCTCCCTCATTTCTACCCCTTTCCTCTTCGTTTCTTCACCATTTTGGCACCCCAATTTCGCCCAAGATGGCATAGAGGCTCCAATTTGTCTCCATTACTTTGTTCTATGGTACATTTGTGAGCCTAGATTATTGGATTTGTACTATCACACTCATCTAGGATCTTGGATAGGCCACATTGGCGTTGGACGGCCGTTAATTCGGTAACCCGCACTGAGAGCAATTTATTTGCAAGAAACACTTGTGACCTAATATCTCATTGTTTGTTTCCTTAACTTAGGCGGCTGTCTATTTTCCTTAATTTTATTGGTGGTCGTACTATTATATATGATTTACTTGAAACATGTAGATATTACTTGCCCCTGTAGTCACCCATGTAGTAATTAGTTAACACTTGTGGCCATCCATCCTTTTATGAACAATTAATGAATTTTTCACATACTTTCATACGTAGGGCAATGGGGAGATTAGGTCGTTTCAACTTGCGCCGTCGGAAAAACAAAGAGCCGGAAGAGGGTAACCAGCCACCCGGACCCGCGGAGGGGAATGAGGCACCCGTGCCCGCAGAGGGGAATGAGGCACCCGTGCCCGCAGGACCCAACGAGGACAATGCAGAGGCAACCTGGGTCAGCAGCTTGTTCAATGTAGAGGGCAATGGGGAAGAAGGGGAAGACGTGAACAAAGGAGAAGGGGATGGGGCGAATGTAGGAGAAGGGGAGCAGGGGATCGAAGGACAACCCCGCCGTACGAAGCGAGGCCCCACCAAGATGCCCGATGGCCGGAGAACAATCTTGGACATGGATCCGCTCGGCGAGCCCATCCAGCCCGAGGATGTCATCAGCACGTACAAGACGGTGTTAGGAGTCATCACTCGGGAGACCGTGCCACTGAGCTTTAGGTGGTGGAGTTCTGCCAAGGACAAAGAGCACGAGGTCCCTGCTCACATCAAGGAGCAATGTTGGGTGAAGTTGCAACAGAAGTTTGATTTCCCTACCGGTACGCACGAGATTGCAAAGGATCGTGCTCTGTACCTCATGGGCACCATGTTCAAGGGCTTTCGACAGAGGATGAACAAACAATATGTGCAGAAAGGTACTACGCCTAAGTGGGAGGACTACCCCTTCCAGGAGCAGTACTGGAAGGAATTCGTCGTGTGGAAGCAGTCCGAGGAGGCTCAGTCGCTGAGCCAGAGGAATACGGTGAACGCCGGCAAGAATGATATGCCACATCGCCTGGGTTCTCGGGGTTACATCAAGAAACTACCAGAGTGGGAGCGACAGGTGGAAGAGCTGGAAGAATGATATGCCACATCGCCCCAAAACGAACTTGGAGTCACGCGTCTCAACGGCAGGGGTCTCAGAAGCAGGCGTCTGTGGACAAGCCAAGCTCGTCTACTCAGACAGCTATGAAGAAAAAAATGAGTGGCAGCGTAGCGTCTCTCCTGCCCGCACAGAAGGTCTTTGAGCCGGTTGACAGGGATAATTTAAGGCGCTTCATCAAATCGGTGGAGCCAAAGAGAACGGACCCTCCTAGGTCGCCCCCACTGAGTGACTACGAGCGAATCACCTCGAAGCCCCAGATGCGGCTACACAGTTCTGAATTATGGGGAATGGAGGTCGGCGCAAGGAAGACGTTTTGTCAGGACAACGACGTCACGGAGGCAGAGCTGCTGCAGCTAGACAAGTGTGATGGCTATGCTCCGTCCAAGCTCCCCCATCCTGAATTTGTGATGGGGGCTGATATGCTACCATACGAGACCCTAAGGAACATGGGGACGCGAATGCTTGAATTGCACTTTTGGTACAAAACCCAACAGTCAGACCATTTCGGGGTAAGGATCAGGGATGAGGATTTCTACAGGGACCCGAATTGCAAGCACCACGGTGAAACCCTGTTCACCCAGGACCGTCTGCACGTGAACATCCTGAGCATGTGGACCATGTAAGCTCCGCTGAATATAATGTCGTACACTCTATACCTGTGTTCCACGTCTAACTTCAATAATTTTGTAGGATGGAGTCACATACATGCAGAAAGAGAGGAATCACGAAGTTTGGCTTCTTGGACCCTACCGCTTACAATGAGACCACGGCGAAGTTCAAAAGCACCCAAGAACATTTAGCCAAGAATTTGATCCACCTACAGGACAAGGAACGTATATTTCTTGCCTACGAATGTGCTAACCATTTTGTCCTGTTTGATATCCATCTAGAAGGGGCCAAGGTGACTGTTTACGACTCCAAAGAAAGGGAGGACAAATTTATTCAACCATTTTTAGATTGCCTGAACAAGTAAGCATCACAAATTACTTTCACACTGTGCTTTACTTTTTAAGTAATGTCTTAGCTAATTATATGCATCAACGTTAGGGCATATGAAACCTTTCATAAGAAAACCAAGAAGGGCAGACCTTTTTGGACGTATGGCATCCAATTACACCACGCGGATGTCATCCTACGCCAGCCACCGGGCAATAATCATTGCGGGTTTTATGTCATGTATTACATGCACGAATTCACAGGAGATAAGATGTTCGATTGCGGTCATGAGGTTCGTATGTGTCACATATGTACATCATTAATACCTCGCTATTGTTCTGACTAGTTTCTTACTTTGTCAAACTTTGGTGATAGGAAATTGATTATCCGCTAACTGCATTAAGGCCAATTCAAATTTGGGGGCTTCAAGACCAGCTGGCCGGGTGGATTATGGATGAAGTGGTGGATCCAGAAAAAGGGGAGTACTGTATTATTTGATGTTTGAACTTGGATCAAGAACTTGTATGAACTTCTATGTGATGTTTGAACATGTATGTCAATTAGTAGACTTGTATGAACTTGTATGTGTAATGAACTATGTTTTATATGCTAAATGCGTTATTTATGGAATTCTAAATTATATGCGTGTTACATCGTATCAGTTGAAGCGTAGTGCTACACGGAAATAAATAACGTTCATTACAAACAAAAAACGGCGCACCATCGTAAATAAGTAGCTAATAGGCAATATATGTCATTATATAAAAAAATCCTGAAAAACACATCACAACGGCCCGTGGATTGGGCCGGTTGTGATGACACCTCCATCACAACCGGCCCGTTGTTTGGACCGGTTGTGATAGGGGGGCCATCACAGCCGGCCCGTGGCGTGGGGCCGGTTGTGATGTGGGGGAATCACAGCCGGCTCCATGTAAACCGGCGGTGATGTCCCCCCACATCACCGCCGACCTTTCACCGCCGACCCCCAAAACCGGCTGTGATGGGGGGTTTGGGGCCGGCGGTGATAGGGGGTTGTCCGGTAGTGTCATGCCCTCCTTGTCTCCCACTTGTTTGGTCACTGATGAGCATTGGCCAGTTTACACAGTAGCTACTCTTCAAGTACTTTCCCCGTAAACTAGCATACTCTCTCTGTCTCTCTCACGATAAAATGGTGGAAATATATATAGATATGCCTTCAGATCAGCCGAGACATCAGACATGATGCCGAAGCTTTACCAACCGGTAAGAGACGGATGCATGCGTCCACTGCGACACCTTATTACCCAAATTAATAGATCAGCAGACAGAGCGAGTGGTTACCCCAATATGCTAAGCTGGTGGTGACCTCAGTTAGATTATACAATTCCTGTCCAGCAACAAGCGAGTGGTACCCTTGATGCGGAACATCTGAAAAAGCGCAAAATTAAAAGATGTATCTTTAACGAATAAAAGAGCTAGCTTCCAATAGAGTTTAACATAAGATCACTGCCTGTCGTCACCCATCTTACCTAGCTATGAACAACAAGTCAACCATTCCCTCGCAACAATAATGCATATATAGATTAATAGAACTACTAGCAAATAGTGACCGAATCAGACCAAAGAGCCTCCACCTTCATTCTTGGGTTAGTGGATATATATGTAATTGTCCCACAACGTTATACAAACAGAAGGGAAAATAATAATAGTATTCGAGTTCTGTAAATATAATTTATGTTCTTTGTCGCTCAAATATAGAAGAGTGACGATATTCTTCAATGAAATAGAAGGTCTCCAGCTGTTTCTAGAAAATGGGGACACAAAGTGGAAGAAAACACGGTAGTGGTGCATGAATTGAGTAAAGAAGAAATGCAGAGCACAAACATTAGGCGTGGGACTTGATTACATACAGCTTAATTTTAACAACTCCAATTCAATATATTTCAAATCATCATATTACACAATTTAAAATACTTTGTTGTAAACATGAAAAAGAAAATAATATCAAATACGAGCATCAAAGACCGCTTACATATAGGTATAGGGCACTGGAGAAATTAAAATGGCCGTGGATGACCAAGAAACTGTTTGCGATAAGTGAGGACCTGAATCTCATGGTAGTAGCAAGCTCGTGACTGTAAGAGGTCAATCATGTATCCTTTTGTTAACATAGTGGCCTTGATTAAAATTAATGCCCTATATAGATTGAGAACTTTGTTGGTACTAGCTATATGTTGATTTGTATATGCTGGTTCACTAAATAAATATGTGTAAACCGGCCAAACAATGTGTCGTAGCTAGGCATCTGATTCTAGTTATATGATAGATACTTAGGCCATATTTGGATTCACCAGCTAAACTTTAGTGCTAGGGATCCAAACGGGGTCAGCTAAAACTCAACTAAACTTTAGATGTAGACCAAAATGTATGCAATTCCTTTAGCTCTTCCAACCTAGGTAAACCCAGCTAAAATGTTTTTAAAGACAGAATTCCGTATTGGGCTCAAAAAAGCAAGAGCATCATGGTAAATAAACACCAATTAGCTAATAGGAACGAAACACCACCAGCTAAGTTTTAGTTGGCTAAACTTTAGCTACCTAAATTAGCTAACTAACCTTTAGCTGGAGTCGCGGGCCTAAGTGACACGCATATATAGAGCACCTACTAGTCGAGAAGATGAGTACTTCCTTCAATTCATAAGTCTTGACAATCCCCACCCGACCCCCCTCTCCTCCTCTAATGTTATCCCTCATTTTATTTCCTTCATTAAATAGTGGTGAAGAGAGTGAGTCAGTCTCGGTGTGCATGGTTACATTGTACTGTTACCAATATTGTAAAATAGACAATCATGTATGTTGGGCTCTGTGGGATGAAACTCCTCTCCCATTTGATGAAACTACCCATTGTTGGAAAAAAAAAAGATGGCGATTTTAATTTCCTCATTAATTTGTTCTTCTGTCCAAGGCTAAAATAACAAGTATTTTGAACGGGCGAATAATATACCATGGATGTCCCACCATATCGTTGTTCTACACTACTACTCCTAGGTTATGAAATGGCCGTTCAACACGCGAGAGTCAATTCAAGCTGGCAACGGTCGCTCGCACCACGGGTTGACAAATATTACATACATCGATCGGTCCGACGCGAACAAATTGCCCGTAGAAACACTACCGGATTCGCCGGCTTTGCCGTGTGCCAGATGCATACGGCAAAGCTCCTTTTGCCCACGGCAAAGGCTTTGCCGTGGGCTGCCCACGGCAAAAGCCACACAGCAAAGCTCGGCCGGCAAAGAGGCCTTTGTCGTGGGCTACGCGTCGGGCACTTTGCCGAGTGCCAAACAAACACTCGGCAAAGACTCGATTTCCTGAGCACAAAAAATCGAAAACAAATAGCAAAAAAAATTATTTAAATGTGGGAAGGCACCCAAGCCATCAAGCCGCAAGTCGCGGCATTTTTCGCGGAAAATTCGTGCGCTACACGGTTGGCGGGATTCGAACTCGTGACCTCTCCCTCGCGTGTGACCTCCTCTACCACTGCACCACACTCTCACTTGTGACTAGAAACTCTTCTGATTCCTACCATATTATACTAAACCGAGTGTAAATTGCTTGTTTGAGGCCCTAAATGATTTCAAATTTTGAGAACTACAAACGTACTTTTCATTAGCAAAACAAATTCAAATTAAAAAGTTTTAAACTACAAAGTTGTATAACTTATGAAGATCTACAACTTTGATATATGTCATTTCTTCATCCGATGTAGTGAGAGTAACATTGTTTACAAATCTTATAGATCTCTCTTATAGTTTCAGGAAACTCTACGAGAGTTATAGATTTTGTGAACAATATTCATATGAATTTGTCGAATGAAGAAATGACCAAACTAAAAGTTCTACATCTTGAGAAGTTATACAACTTTGTAGTTCAAAACTTTTTGATTTGAATTGATTTACTACTTCAAAATGTGGTTTTAATTATGGCTATGCCGAGTGTAAAAAAAAAACACTCGGCAAAGAATTTCTTTGCCGAGTGCATTTCAAAAAACACTCGGCAAAGAAATCTTTGCCGAGTGTATTTTTTTGACACTCGGCAAATATTTTCTTTGCCGAGTGTATTTTTTTGACACTCGGCAAATATTTTCTTTGCCGAGTGTTTTATTTTTGCCGAGAGTTTTTTGAAATGCACTCAGCAAAGAAATCTTTGTCGAGTGCCCGAAAAATTACACTCGGCAAAGAGCTTGACACTCGGCAAGAGAGGATTTCCGGTAGTGAAACGCATGCATGCATCCTGTGGTTCAGCGTCGTCGTGCGGCTTGCTTGTGCGTGGACAGGGCCTGTCAGGTACACGTTGGATCCGTGGAAAAACATTTGTCAGTACGCGCAGGTGAAGATGCACGGTAACCCTGTATAGTGTCGAACGCCGCCCATGAAAAATTGCCGTAAACCGACCAGCCGACTGGCGCGATTAGGGATACAAACAAGAGCCACACGTGCTTTTTTTCATCGGGTCGACCGAAAAGTTTGTTGAGTATCATTTTGTGCTCAGGCGTGTGGACTGGTAATTTTGAGAGACAAATAAATAGATTAATGAACAGCACAAATAGCTAATAATCAAAATTACTTACATTGTGTGCACACGCACCCTCTCTCGTCAGTTAAATATTCTGACACAATACTCGTAACCATACATACTTATCTTGTCCAACTATGATAGACTTTAGTTACCTAGATACACTTTCCCATTCATGTCCATAGTCCCTTTTCACTTTGCAGCACACCTCCATACGAGTTTGACATGTGTTTAATATAGTCCTTAGTCTGAACTATACATTTAACATCAAATTGGGATTCTTCATTATTACTTGCATACATATATACTTATATAGTCTACATGGTGACGTACATCATGCTTGTATATACCTTAAATTGGTATTTTCTATATTAACTCTGACATAAGTTGATAATTTAGAATTATATATTTGCATACTTTGGAAAAACAAAATTCATAATGATAGATGTATGTAATTCATATGCAAGTTTAGGGGTCACTTTAGGTTACTTTTAATACAGTAGGTGTTGGTTGTCGCTTGACCGGCGAAACCGAACAGATGCGATCGGCACGCGAAGTGAGAAAGACAAAGACGAGTCAGATGTGGAGTGGCGAGGCCTACTATGTGTATACATGATTAGTAAGAGCTCTTATCGACGGATTCGTTTGGCACCTCGATGTCGACTCATCAATTTAGACCTAAAATTTACGGGGTTACTTTATATTATTATTTATAATGATAAAAGTGGATAATTTAAATGAAGATTAAGAGATTATTTTTGTTATTTATCATAGGACAGAGGTGGGTAATAGTTTTTATATATAGATGTAGAGGGTTATTTTAGAATATTTGCATAATAGCATTGCTAAACATACACTATTACAAATACTGTCTTTCCCCAGCGATAGCATCACCGCCGATTTTGTGTGAACCGGCGGTGAAAACTTTACTTTTCACCGCCGGTTCTAAAGTTGGTGGCCAGACCGAGCCGCGCTAGCCTTTAGAACTGGCGGTGAAAAGTCACCGCTGGTTCGTGGCTCAAACCGGCACTGAAAAGCCCGCATAGTACAAAACCCCCTCCCCCTTCTTCTCCAACCCGACGGGCACCATTTTTTTCACCATTTTCACCCAAATTCACTTGGAAGCTATCATATTTCGAGCAATGGACCTCAGCCACTTATTTTGAGGTTGGTAACTAGCATCTCATTCACTTTGTAGCTTGTTGCATTGATTTGATTTTGAAATTTGGCCAAATTTTGAAGGAAAGGTGTTTGGTCATGGTAGAACCATTTCTCTCCCAATGTTTCATGGTGGAACCCGAAATTTGAAGTTGCCACGCCTCATGGTAGAGCCATTTCTCATCACTTCTGTAATTGATAGCTTGTTTGGATAGTTAGATTCTTTACAATTTGGCTTGAAATTAATGGGGTGCCTCTTTTTAATTTTAGGATAGGGTATTTTCTCACAAATTTGTTCATGAAGCAATTGATCTAGGCACTCTCGAAGGTTTGTGATCTCACTAGACATGAATGAATTCACTAGAAGGTCATGATTTTTTTGAATTCAGTAGAAGGCCAGGAATTTGACAAATTTTGATGAATTTTACTTTGTCATGGATCAATGTGATGATTTCGATGAAGATGTCATGAATTACACATTATTAGTGAAATTATTTTAGTGATGGATCAAGGTGATGAATTTGCTAGAAGGTCATGACTTCAATGTGGAGGTCATTAATTCCATGTTCTAAGTGAATTTCATTTTGTGATGGATGATTTTGAGGAATGTGATTAATTTTTATGTACATTTCATGCATTCCACGTTCTTAGTAAATTCCAAATATTGTAGGGATGTTCTTGAGTTTTCATGAATTACACAATACTAGTGGGGCGGCAAATGTGACAGATTTATCTAATGTCGTTCACAGATGGATCGAGGATGGATGTATGGTTTGTTAAGAAAAGATCCTACGTTCATTATGGGTGTTGATTCTTTTGTGAAGGCCGCAAAGTTGTACTGCCCATGCCTTGATTGACAAAATAAGAAGCTATACAAGAATGTTGAGGAGATCTATTGTGATTTGCTGGTTATGGGTTTCATGCAGAATTATCTTATTTGGAATAAGCATAGGGAGGTTGGTGGGAATGAACCTCAGGACTCCGCAAGGGTTACCGTGAAACGTAGTAATGTCCAAGCCGGAAGGGTGTACAAGAAACTATCGACGTAGAGGTGGCTATCAATGCAACCATAGAGGAATCTGTCCAACTGGACATCAATGAACCCTTTAGAGGCACGTTGGCTGGTGATGATGCGGTGGATGGCCTAGAGCAGATGATACGTGATGGCGAGCCGGAGTTCCTTGATGAAAGAAATTTGAAAAAATTGGAGCAGATGAGAAATGATGCCAAAATATCGTTGTATCATGGTTGCAGCATGTCAAAGTTGGAAGCAGATCTTAGGTTATTGGAGACAAAGTCAAGCAATGGTTTGTCCGATAAAGGTTTCAATGAACTGTTGAAGCTTCTGTGGACAATGCTTCCAAGCCCAAATGAGTTGCCGGAGAACACATACGAGGCAAAGGAAATGATATGCCAAATGGAGCTTGAAGTACAAAAAATCCATTCGTGCCCCAATGATTGCACACTATATTGTGGCGACTACCACCGCCAAAGAGATCATGGACGTTTAAGCTGGAGGGAGATCTGGTGGAACCACACCTAGTGCCATAACCACAAGACTGCGGCAATTGCATACTTGGTACAAACAACAGAGTGGTTCAAGCTTTGGGGCAAGATTTGGCGATAAGGATTTTCTAGGACATGAGGATTCCATATTGTGGATTAAATTCGAGTACCTGCATGAATTCTACCAACAAGCCACGCTTGACTACAATATCATGAGTTTGTGGTGTTTATAAGTTTTCTATATAGTCCCATCATATAACTTACATAAGTTACTGCCTAATATCACTTCTAACTTTAATCTTTTCGTAGGATGGAAGCGCCCAAGTGCAGGGAAGAGAAAGTTAGAGATGTCGGCTTCATGGACCCTTGTGCTATAAATGAGTAGACAATAGGCTACACGAGCACGAGGGAGTGCCTGACAAGGGCTTTTCTCGCTATGCAAGACAAAAGAACCATTCTTTTTTCGTATAATGGTGAGTAAGTGTCTATAATAACCCTGTACGTTCGTTGGTTTCACTTGGTACTAAATCAATTTTTTGTTCGATTCCACCACGTCCTCTTTGCAATCAACCTTGAATAGAGCAGGATAAAGGTTTTCGATTCCAGATCATATCTGAATCCTAAAGAAATATACAAGCTCGTGCTTAAAGATCTTAACTTGTAAGTCAAAGAACTCGTTATGTATATTGAGTACTCGAATGTTACATTTCCTTGTCTCTAATTAATTTGAAATTTCATAGGGCTTTCGCAAAGTACCGCAAGAAAAGCAAAGTGCATAGACCCTTTTGGGGTGATTTTGAAGTGGTTGATGCCAAATGGATTATTAGGCAGCCTCCAGGCAGCGATCACTGTGGGTACTATGTAATGCATTATATTCGCACCGTAACAGGATATAATTTCGGCGCTCTTGGTGATCAGGTTCGTACAACAATCTTAATTCAGTTACAATCTCATTTGCATTCTCATTACTTCCCATTTGCATTCTTATTCTCGTTACTTGTGTACTTAGTCCATTATTTTTTATTTTCTTGATGCAGAGATGTGAGCTAGAAACTTCAGAGTTGCTACTTACAACGATTTTGGGATTGCAAGAGCAAGTGGCAAGATTCATTATGGACCATGTTGTAAAACCAGGTGGAGAGTACTGCATTATCTAGACTTGTAATAATTTTGATTCAATGAACTTGTGATCTTTGTATTGATGTAATAATTGTTGTTTGCTTCTGAAATATTCATATGTGCTGGTGGAAATTTATTAATTGCTGCTGAAATTTGTTTTGGGTGTTGCACCCTTATCACCACCGGTTCGTAAAACAAAATGGAGGTGATGCTACGACACAACAAAGCCGGTTCGTAATATAAACTGGCTCTGATGTGCCGCAGAATCACCGCCGTTTTGTATCACGAACCGGCGGTGATAAATGGTCACATAACAGCCGATTTGAGACACAAACCGACGGTGATGTGCGAACTTGCAGCAGCGGTCCATGTCTCAAACCGGCGGTGACGAGCGCAATCAGCACCTCCAGTTCTAGGTTTAAACCGGTGCTGAAACTAGGGTTTTCACCGCTGGTTTAAAACCGGTGGTGAAAACCAGGGTCTTCACAAAGCGCTTTTTCAGCAGCGTCCTTAAAACCGGCAGTGAAAACCCCTTACAAACCGACGGTACTGAGTATTCTATAGTAGTGATAATACATATTCCACTACTAATGATGATCAGATTTTACAGCACTGGTGTTGTAATTTTGGTACAAATGTAGTGGGTTATTTAGATTATTTTCATTTAGTAATAGTAATATAGGTAAGATGAATTTATAATGAAATGAATGACAGAGTACAAATTTGACTGTCGACCAAAGCTCTGGAGCTATAAATCAAACCTTAGGCTCGCCCGGGTTGCTTTCTCTACACGTCTGGGGCGGCTTTATTTTCCCTTCCCAGCCAAGGCCTATAAACATGGCCAATGCACGTCAGCACGGCGAGAGCGACGTTCCGGTGCATCTCCTATAGATACGCTCACACATATCCTCGCGATGTGCTTTTGCTTTTCAGCCGCTATCCGTGCCTTGAAGCCAGCCGCATGCAGCAGTGCCGGCCGGCGGCGCGCGGTGGCGGCAACTTGCAATCGGCGCCATCAAGTACTATGCAACATGATCGATCTGCATGCTCCTGCCCATGGTATATATATGTGTTGATCAATATTATTTGTTATATATTTATATATATCCACGGCTAAGCTTTACTACTTACTGTACTACTTAGTTCACATAGCAGTTAATTTGATCCATTTCTTGATTGTGTGTGTAATTGCTAGAATCAAAATGAACAACTATATATGTAACCCTACCAAACATTTTGTGTACGTGTGTACTTGCTAGAATCAAAATTATTTCCATTCAGTTGTTGATTTTATGGTAGTGCTATATATCCAATAATTTGGAGCCTAATAAAACTCTTGCTTTGCTTTCCAGTTGATGAAATGACATCTATATTGCACTGATGGCCGGACCTCTAGTCAGTGGATCAAAAAAGGGCACACCAAGATATAAACCCCGACGAGCCCATTTGTTAATTTCTCAAGCGACAATTATCTTCTCTGTATTGTAAATCTGGTTTGGCCAATGAGAGTGCTGCGTGGTGTTGAACTTGCTTCACCGTGACCCAACAAATCAGTAGAGAGAGAGAGAGAGAGAGAGAGAGAGAGAGAGAGAGAGAGAGAGAGAGAGAGAGAGCTGTTCATAGCATGCGTACCTCACAGCTGGTTGCTTGCAGTTTGTTCTTTGAATTGGTGGTAAGTTGCCCCTGGCTACGCATTGTTGCGAGCAAGTAGCTACCCCCTTATATTTTTCTGCCCCTCTACTATGATGGCCGAATGCCTTTAAATACGACCCGTCTCCTCAATCTCACCACGCAAAACCAATCACCAGCAAACAAGCTCCCCTTCCTTGCAGTGTCTCCCAACTCCAAAGTCCAAACTCCCGGCGCCAGATCGGACTCCATTTGCTCTGCCTGCCTAGCTAGCTGCCTAGCTCGCCGGCCTTCGCCTACCATGGCCTGCACTCACCAGGTACGTAACGACCGTCTCGTACAGGCAAAACGTACATGCAGCACGGTTTCCAAGTGTCTTTCTCTTGTACAGTGCGAGCATATGCTTGTCTCACTTCGTTTGTGCCATGTCGATCGTGTGGCTGTGCTCACGCCTTCATGCCGACCTGCATGCAGGATGTCGTTTTCGAGGTGAACGCCATCGGCTGGGCTCCCTCCGGCGCGCGCACGGCGCTGTCCCTGCACCGCGAGGACGACCCGGCGAGGCTCCCCGCGGCGGGCGTCGGGCACGGCCACAGGCCCAGCGGCCGGTACGTCCTCGCGGCGGGCCGCGCCGACGAGGAGGACGGCCTGTGCCAGGCGATCGCCCCGGGCGCGCTCAAGCCCCGCGTCACGTACCGCGTCGCCGGCTGGATCAGCGTGGCGTGGGCGGCGGCGGCAGCTGCCGGGAACGAGGGAAGCCAGCCGCAGCAAGCTGAAGGCCACCCCGTTCGCGTCAGCATCCGCGTGGGCGACGGCGACGAGGGCGGCTGCGTCGTCGTCGACGGCGGCGCGGTCTGCGCCGAGCCGGGCGCGTGGGCGGAGCTCAAGGGCGCGTTCCGGCTCCGGGGGGACAGCCCCCGCGGCGCGGCGGCGGTCGTGCACGTGCATGGGGCCCCCGCCGGCGTCGACGTGAAGGTGATGGACCTCCGGTTCATCGCCACGGACCGCAAGGCGAGGTTCAGCCACCTCAAGGACAAGACGGACAAGGTAAGCATCATGGTTTGTGTTGAAACGAACACCTGGTGGCTTTGACCACCGGCCGTATCTGTGTTCTTTCCTTTCCAACTAATGTTCAGACCGGCCGGCATCGCCGACAGAACGACACGATCATCGTCCGTGGTAAGTTTCCAAATGGAACGGCAGCAAGGGTAGCAAAACTGTGCACGGATTTGAAAGAAACGTCGTCCAGCGCGCGGGGC
This sequence comes from Alloteropsis semialata, assembly GCA_004135705.1. Classification (NCBI taxonomy): domain Eukaryota; kingdom Viridiplantae; phylum Streptophyta; class Magnoliopsida; order Poales; family Poaceae; genus Alloteropsis; species Alloteropsis semialata. The sequence continues at coordinate 53,182,715 of CM014272.1, forward strand.
GACTAATAAAAAAAGTCCACAAAAGCAGAGGTTTTGTTCCCGTAAAAATTAAAAAAATATATATTTGAAAATATAGGGCCTTCAGCCTTGTTTTGGATACATTTTTTTGGAGTTTTAGAAAAATAATACGGCTTTATGAAATACTTTGGTTTTATAAAGTTGTGGGTTGTTTGAATGCTACAAATTTTATAGTTTTGAAAAATATGGTATTGTTAAAACTATTTTTTTTAGTTTTAAAAATTCCTGTCCATACCTTTTGTTTTCTATAAACCGTATTTTTCACGCCTCTACTTCTAAAACTACAGTTTCTTGATTATATATGGTTTTTCAAAACTGATTTATGAGATTTCACAGTCCCTAGAAGCAAGATATATACGTTCGTCACCAAAATCTAAAAAATATTCACACAGATGTTCATCCAATCAATGATACATACTGTACAATGCATGCCTAGAGAATTGAACACACTAGCATGCATTTCCAGAAGAAAGAAAAAAAATCAATAGCACTCTTCTTTCTTCTTTTCCAATGCGGCCTTTATTTATACTCCACAGTACTTACAGTAGTTGGAGGAGACCTATGAACACATGACAACGACGGAAAAGGTAATCATCAGTTCGAGAAACTTGTAAAGATTTTTAACATTAACAAATAACAAGACATACTACCCCTCATCTCAGACCTAGCTATCATCATCATATTAAACATTGGTACATAGGGCAAGTAGTGTCCATCTGTACATCAATGGATGAACCAAACATATACTAAAAATCTCCCATTAATTACTTTACGTTGGCCTCTCATCAGGTCATATATATGTCAGCATATATAAACATATATACAGCTTGTGTAATTTAATCCGAATAGGTACAATGGCACTGAACCACTTCTGTTAAACTCCCAATACTCTCAAGCTGCCGTCAATTTTTTTTTTAAAATGTCGAGCGTACAGATTTCACTCAAGAAACGACCGGTTGTGGGCACACGAGATGTGGACGGAGCAGCTACCCGGGCGCCGGGCCGGCCGGTACATATTTGGTCGAGATTACCAGCATCGATCGGTGCCATTTGTCTTGGTGTATGGATCGTCGTTCTTGGAAGATCATTCGCCACGATACTAGTTAGTTGCGTGGCGCGTCGCGTCGCGACGTGTGACCGCAGCGCGCGCCGGTGAAACGTTGCCCCGTACGTATAGTTTTCTGAGGCGTACCGTGTTGCCCTTCGCCGGGCGCCGAAAGTGACGTACCTGAATGATGATGCTGCACCTCTGTGCACTGGGCACTGACACTGGCACACGTATATCCAGCCCTCTAATCACTTGATTAGTGCACATTCTGGCCTTGTTTAAATTCATGAGATAAGGTAAGATAAGTTTTTCACGCATTTCGAGGAAGCAATTAAGCCTAATTAATCTCACACCCACCGGGATTAATTAGGCTTAATAGATTCGTCTCGCGATTTCCCGTCCATCCGTGTAATTACTTTTATAATTAGATCATGTTTAATCCTTCAAATCTTCACATAAGAATTGCTACAGTAAAATGCGCATGAAATTCTTGTGAATTTAAACACAGCCAGAACAACTCGCTGTCAATAGGTCAAATAATGGTACTTCTTCTAGTAGTAGTTTTTTTTGTCACGTCTAGAGTTACGCTGATGTTAGCATACAAGCGTGACCTGATTGAGCCGTTTTTTTCCAAACCAAAATCTTGCAAGAATTCAGTGGTGCAGATTGGAAGCAAATATATCCTGGGTTAATGTTAGTTTGCACTGCTAGCTACTGCATCATATATTTGACATTTGACAAATATATATATATGTTTGCATCTCATCTCAGGTGCGCAAGCGTGACGTGGTGCTGAAGCTGAGCGGGTCGCCGGGCGCGTCGGTGCGGGTGGTGCAGCTGGACAACGCCTTCCCGCTGGGGAGCTGCATCAACTGCGAGGTGATCCAGAACCCGGCCTTCGTCGACTTCTTCACCAACAACTTCGACTGGGCCGTCTTCGAGAACGAGCTCAAGTGGTACTGGACGGAGGCGCGCCGCGGCGAGCTCAACTACGCCGACGCCGACCGCCTGCTCGACTTCTGCGACCGCGCCGGCAAGCCCGCCCGGGGCCACTGCATCTTCTGGGCCGTCGACGGCGAAGTGCAGCAGTGGATCAAGGACATCCCCGTGGACGACCGCGACCAGCTCATGGCCGCCGTGCAGAGCCGCCTCCGTGGCCTGCTCGGCCGCTACGCGGGCAGGTTCCCGCACTACGACGTCAACAACGAGATGCTCCACGGCCGCTTCTTCCGCGACCGCCTCGGCGACGCCGTCGCCCCGCTCATGTTCCGGGAGGCCGCCGCGCTGGACCCCGGCGCCGCGCTCTTCGTCAACGACTACAACGTCGAGTGCGGCGACGACCCCAACGCCACGCCCGAGAAGTACGCCGCGCTCATCGCCGATCTCCAGCGCGGCGGCGCGCGGGTGGGCGGCATCGGGCTGCAGGGCCACGTCAGCAACCCCGTCGGGGAGGTCATCTGCGACGCGCTCGACAAGCTCTCCGCCGCCACGGGCCTGCCCGTCTGGATCACCGAGCTCGACGTGTCCGAGCCCGACGTGGCCCTCCGCGCCGACGACCTCGAGGTCGTGCTCCGCGAGGCGTACGCGCACCCGGCCGTCGAGGGGGTCGTCTTCTGGGGCTTCATGCAGGGCCACATGTGGCGCCAGGACGCCGCGCTCGTCAACGCCGACGGCACCGTCAACGACGCCGGCCAGAGGTTCGTCGACCTCCGGAGGGAGTGGACCTCCGACGCGCGCGGCCGCCTCGACGCCGACGGGCAGTTCAGGTTCAGGGGATTCCACGGCAACTACGTGGCGCAGGTCACCACGGCCACGGGGAAGATGCTCAAGGCGTTCACCGTCGACAAAGGGGACGCCGCTCTCGTGCTGGACATGGCGGATATCTGACTACTATACACCATTGATCGCTATACATTTATATATACTATCTACGTGCACTGATTAATTTGATGGATCTAGGTCCTTAAATTTACTCTAGCAGTCCCCATCACCCGAACAAGAATCTACTGAGGACGGACCAGTTTGGGTAACGGGATTTGGATCCAAACCCCCCAATTAATATGCTATATATTGTGAGAGTGATGTATTGTATTGGCTCAGCCTAATTGAGATAAATAAAGTAAACGGCCTATTCGCCCTTTTTTTATACAATGCGCATTATCATTCAGCCTTCTAGTTCCTATATAGTAAAAGTACCAAAGCTGTGTAGAACAAAAAGGTTTTTCCAGAACCGAAAAGGGTTGGCTTGTATCAATAGCTAAAAAACCTACATTATTGCCGCACAAGTAGTTCCCTTTGTCCCAAAATTTTATTTGTTGTTGACTTTTATTCACAATGTTTGACCATTTATTATATTGAAAAATTATGTTTGTATTATTTTTTGTGACTCATTTTATCACAAAAGGTACTTTAAGATGACTTATTTTTCTACCTATGCACTAAGATTTTTAATAATAAAAATGGTTAAACATTGAGCAAAAGCAGTGAACAGTAATCTAGGACGACGAAAGTAATAAATTATGAGCTAAGGAACCAACCGCATAAGGCAAGTGTATAGTTTCATTGCACAATTACCAAGACTAGAAACTATGTAATCGTGCCAGATGAGTGTCATGAGGATGAAACTTCTCTCTTATCCCATAAGACTCTCACCTTCTCACTCTTTACCAAATCATCAAAAATGTAGATGTGACCTTGAATTTATTACCCATAAAACTCTCCATGAAATTTCATTGAGAACGACCTAAACCATATTGAAAAAAAATGCTAGTAGAAGCTACGACCGTTTGGGGCACCGAAATAGAGGGGCAACTGGCAAACGTTACGGGTGGGGCCGACGGGCAGTGGAGCTCCAGGCGACGAATGGTGGCTGGGCAAGCAGGCCGTTCCCAAAATGGACCCACCAAAAGAATGTGGTATTGGACCGAGAGATGCAAGGCCCAACTATTTTGGATTAGTAGTTGAAATTCGGAGAAGAGATAAAGTAACGCCATGCCACCTTAATTATCACCATTTATTTATTATGTTATTAATAACGCCGTTTAGTAAAGGGTTCATCTTTAGTTTGGGGAGGGTGCTGATTTTTTTTTGGCACCAAAACAACAAAATATGGGGGTTGGGAAGGCTATTGGAAACCTATTGGAGCACTCAAAACCCCCCAGGTACACAGATTCAAGTTTAGCTAGGTATTCAACATCAGACAACTTTTATGTTGGTGTACAAGGCACTTTCCTGTAATGAAGCCATGCAGAGTTAACTGCATCAAATGCAATAACCAACAGCTGATTCAACTGAACTGATTAACTAGATCTGTAGCTACCGAAAGATGAATGCTGCATGAGATCTGAGTACTGACTATCCAATTAGAGGGAAATCGCCCACTAAATAGACAAAGACAACATCTCGTTTGATACATGGTGGAACAGAACAGCTTCTCTAAACGCCCATACGGCGCCATTGATCTATGCTGTTGCGCCACAAGACCAAAATCTATATGGTACGGAAGTTTGACATCTTTACTCTTTTGATGTTATGACCAACAGGCCCAGCGCGCCGATCAGAAGGTACTGCAGCAAGAGAACATAGATCAGACAACATTACCTTTGCCTAATTTACAATAAGGTGAATGCAACAGAAGCTCTCTCAACATATGACAAATATATTTTCAGATCAACAGACTATGCTCTTCATTCGGTTTGTGTTACTATACTTAGGTTCCATTTGGATCAGCTACAGCCAGTGTTATCCTAAACGCTAAACGGTAAACAGTCGGTCACCCTTTGTTTAGCGTTTAGGCCGTTTAAACGGTGTTTAAACGGAGTTAAACGGCCTAAACAGTTTTGCATAGTAACACTAAAATATACATATTTATGGAGGTAAAAGTCAAATATGCTTGAAAGTCTACATATTTTCACATGTAAAAAGTAAGTATTCTACCAAATAATCTTTTTGGAAGAAATATAAATCCCACGACACTTCATATACTTACGATGCTAATTAGTTCGATGTTGATTGTGATAGTTGTAATCCTGCAATTGACTAAATTATGAATTAAATGGTCACTTAACTCATTTAATCACATTTAACTCAATTATGTTTAGATGGTTTTTAACGGTAAACGGCTTTAAACGGTCCAACCGTTTAATTCACCGTTTAGGGCCTAAACGACACGGTTGGCCTCTGTTTACCGTTTAAACGCTGTTTAAACGGACTAAACGGCCGTTTAGGCGAACAGAAGCTACAGCTAATAGACAGCCACTAAAAGAATCACTAGCTGATCCATACAGCCCAGCTTATGAGTCCATTTTTTCCACTATCCAACCACCCAACTTATAAAAAGCTATAAGCTATAAAAAAAACTTTTTGGAGGGAAAAGCTATAAGAAAAACTGGGAGGATCCAAATGGGGCCTTAGATTCGACAATGGTTTTTTGTGTGCCTTTCGTTGGGTTTCATCTCCAGCCTAAAGCCCTACACCAACTTCTTTATCTGCTTGGCTGTTATTGAACAGACTAGGCCAATCAATATATAAACTAGCAAGAATGACCATACCTTAATAAATGGTTTCTCAGTCATGACAATTGTAACCCAGCCGACATATGGAAGAAAGCTGTTCACATTGCAAAACATAAGGTCAGCTTAACTGTTTCCTAGCGGGCATAAAGACAGATGCATGCTGTATAAGTTGAACTCACCCCACAGCACGTCCCATAATATGATGTTGCTGGAGCCAAAGCTGCCCATGTGCATACAATAGTCGATCATCCCCAAAATTATTATCACCTGAAAAGGTTTGTAAGGTAAAGAAAACATTGAGATCACAATCGCAGTATTTCATACACACAGCTATTGTTTATTGTCAGGATTACACAATAACAGGTGTAATCATAAAAGTAAATGAAGAAATTAAAGTAATCCACACTGAAAGTGGTATACCTTTGGTGAGGATATCCACTTCTGCAGTGTCCTGACGTTCATGAACCTATACAGAGAGAAGAGTAAACTCAAACCAGGCAAAAAGGAGCTCATACATCTATAATTTTAGACTAAATGGCATCAATTGAAGTGAAGAACTCAAAATGGATTACCTTAATCACACGGTGAACAATTGGAATTTCACGGCCCTACATAAATAAGAGCCAAATGAGCATATAGCGTTGATAACTGTATGAGCGAACATTACAGAGAGATCTAGAGCAAAGCAAAGAATTCACGATTCGTCTAATAATTCATGGCTAAGCAGTAAGACTCACGTCGACATTGAAAACAACTATTTCTCCTGTGCGGATAGGATCTTTGCTCATGTGCAAGAATAGGATATCACCCTGCAAAGAAGATAATTAATCATTAAGGCATAAAGGTGCCAAAGATACACAAGTACGCATATACTGAACTTTGTCACCAAAACTAAGTAGCAGATAACATGTGCGACAACACACCATCAACAAGTGATGATAAGAATCTTAAAAGGAAAATTCAAGTAATAGTTGATTCTGGAATTTTCAATGTAAAACTCTAAAGAACAGTGAGACTATGCAGCCAAACTACATATGCAAACTAGTAGAACTTAAAGACAAGGTCAAAACCATTCATATTAAAACAAAATGGAAATGCTCCTCTTTGTGCAACATTTTTCTGAAATTCAGTGTCCACAGATAGAAGCAAAAACATTGTGTTAAACAAATCCTTATGTCCACATCAAGCGTGTAAATTAGTAAATATCATAAAAGCATCAGCATCTAAAGCCATTTTCAAGTTAAGTAAAAGCATACAGCATCTAATGCCATTTTCAAGTTATGTAAGGAGGTAACGAACCCTTTTAAATCCAGGCTCCATGCTACCCGATAGAACCACTACAACTGGAGACTCACTCCCTGTCACAACTATCAACCCCTTCCATATGATCAATGCTGAGGTAACAATCATACCTGCAATAGAGGACCATTTAAAAGTTAAAACACCCTCATGAGACTCCTGTTGGAATTAACACTCAAGCATCAAATTGCAGGACAACACCAGCCTTACTAACAAAGTTGGATAAAGTGATATGCCCTACATCCTCTCTCCCAGCACCCCCGTTGAATATCAACATTCGACAACCCAGACTTACTATGAGCAACAACTATCCTCTACGGTAACCCACAAAAAACCTAAACTACTCTTCAAGAGAGCAAATGCATCATTCACACCCTGAAAATATAAAAGAGACGAAGAAAATCGCAGTTCAGTTCTCTAAAGCTGTCACGCCTTCTATTTTTCAAGCTCTCATGATTTTTAAGAGGAATAACAACGAAGAATCTGAAAAAGTCCCTTCTTCCAATCCTACGGCCAAAACCCATCGAAAATCGAATACAGACCTGTCCCCCGCTCACCAAAATTCTGCCAGTTTCCCATGGCAAAGACCTCACCACAAACCCCAAGAACTACACGCCTCCCGACGCACTGATCTGGCTGCCAAAGACGTCTGAGAAAGAAAAACAAGCAGGGGAGAAGAAGAGGAGAGTGCGGTAGAGGGCGTCACCGAGGCTGATGATCTGCGTGAGCACTTGGCGGATCTGCATCGAGCGGATCGACTCCACCGTGTCGCCGACGAACCCCATCTTGCTCCCTCTCCCTCGGCTTCCGGCGGCGAACTCACGGGTCGAAGGGAAGTGGAGAGGAAGCAGCGAGACAGCGGCGTTTTCCGCTCGTTTTTTTTTCAGACAGGACCCCGTGCGTGCCCGATATTGTGCTGTTGACCTTCGCCACGTCACCGGCGGGGGGCACGTAAGTGAATCCATTTTAGTACGTCCGATCTGGATCTGACGCCTGGTAAGGTGTCCTTGGTGTCCATGGTGGGCTGAGAGTATTGGGCTAGGTGCCTTTCCGCTCATTTTAGAGAAAAGAGGATTTGGGCCTGTTTCGTACGGGATGGAAGCATATGGCCCAAGTTTCGGCCTGGACCTTAGCCACCTTTTTTTTTTTTAGGGGTGGACCTTAGCCACTGGTGCCCGCTCTTCGGTGCAGGTGACCCTATTAGTGTAGCACCAAACCGTCTTCCTCATAAAAAAAATATAGATTGTGCTAAAAAAACATATAGATTATTTATAATTTATATTTTCCCATCAATTTTTGTTTTTAATGGGAACAAAGCTGTTTTTCCTGCCATCACATTACAATAGGAGAGGCCGAGAGGGCAAACGGAATGTGTCAGACCTCACATTACACGTAATCTAGGTGAACAACCAAAACCATAGATTATATTGGGCTAAAAACATGTGTGCTATGGTTTTGACAGGCCAGGGCCCAGATATGGATCGAGTTCTAATTAGAGCTAAATGAACTGAACAGTCAATTTCTTAATTCTTGCCATTTTTTTGTGAGTAAAATACATGGGCGGTCCTCGAACTTGTCTCGAGGTGTCATCTAGGTCCCTGAACTCCCCTGAACTCTCAAAATGCATTTTTAGATCCTTAAACTTGTCTGGAGGTGTCATTTGGGTTCCTAAACTCTCAACATGTATCTTCAGCTCCCCAAACATTCCTCAGTGTGTCATTTGGGTCCCTAAACTCTCAAGGTGAATTTGCATATCCCTGAAATCACTAATAATTAATTGTATTCAAAATAGACTGTTTATTAAGCTATTTTTCAGTAGATTCATTTAGGAATGTTACCACTAAAACCATTTTAAATTGAATTAGCAACTTATTAATCATACTCATGGGTTAATCAAGACCATTGGATCTTTAAAAAATCAACAAGATATTATAGTTTTCTCGTTTAACAGGACAATATCAATGCTAATCTTAATATTTTCTGCTAACTAATTATGTTTTGTATGCACTTTGTATAACTTTGTTAAGATAATTTATTCTCATTCTCAATTAAAATCAAAATAGCATTTTTATTAAATTTAAAATAGCAAAGATTTTTTTCATTAACTTAAAGTAGCAACAAAAACATTTTTATTAAATTAAAAATAGTATATTGAGAGTTTAGGGACCTATTTGACACCATAGGACAAGTTTATGGACCTAAAAATGTATTTTGAGATATTAGGGACCTATGTGACACCCCGGAACAAGTTTAGGGATCTGAAAATGCATTTTGAGAGTTTAGGGACCTAGATGACACACCTGAACAAGTTCAAGGACCGCTGGTGCACTTTACTCTTTTTTGTGAACAAGAAGTTCGATTCAAGGTGTCAAACAAGTTGCTAAAAATGTGGTTCCATTTGAGCTACAAATGAATTTATGTAAATTCACTTAAAAATCAGAACATTGCATCATACCACGCATGTCTATCTTACCAAATGATTTTACCTTTTTTTGTGCTTCTACAACATTTTCTTATGGATTTTTTTTCTTTAGTTGTTTTGCATGACCATATATACTTCATCTTATTCAAATACTTGAGATAGCTTTTGTACGTTCATAGTTACCGAGGAAACAAATACCTTTTCATTACTATTTGTTCCCTGGCAGTCCTCTCAAATCAATTATCATGGATGTCTGCTCCGGCCTATTTATAGAAAATAATGAGAACGTGATTTGCCAATGAGAGATTCTAGAGTGTTTTTTTTTCTTAATTTTGAGTTTGTATTCCATCCTAATTGGCATTTTATCCAAAGGTGGTGTAACTTTCAAGAATCCGAAAGTGCATCTAGGCCCCCATGTGGGTTTTGGTGAGTTTTATGACAAAACGATTAAAAGACTAACTTGTTTGCTTGAGATGATGAGCATGGGATTATTCTTATGATTCATTGTGATAAAAATGCCCATCAAAATATATGATTACTCATTGATGCAAGCAAGCAAGTGTCTGATTAAATTGTGCCTATTGCAAAGGGTGACAAGTTATTGGTGTTTATATTGAAGACATGGTTTATTGCATAACATATGGTCTCTAATCTCTAAAGACTTGTTATCAATACAGTGAAGCTAATTTGGCTCAGTCAGGTGTCACCTAGGTGGAATTAATTTAAGAATAGAGAAGATAACCCGGCTCAGCCAGGTCCAACTCAAGTGACCCATGTGTCAAGTCAAAACAAGCAAGGATGAAGCAAAGAAATTGGGGACAAGCTATGTGAGTCTCCAATACCATGTGATGACTTGTTTGACAAAAGAAATGATGTGCAAAATTGGGCATTGCAAGACTTCATGTCTATATGATAAAAGGACATGAGATTATGTGTTTAATGGTCTTATTGTTGGAAGCTTGCAATTCATGGGATATTCTTTACCAATCAAGAACAAGCATTTGAAAAATCTTTCAAATTGGAAGTCACTATTGATGGCAAAACAAAACTAAACTAAATGAGGCAAGGGTAAGTGGTGAAGAAACAAAACGAGTTGACTAGAGTGAGGGACTCAGCAAGCTTTGATTAAGCGACAGCTTATGACCATGTGCGTATTGCTAAGGTGAAGTGTCTAGTATCAGTGGAGTTTCGACGTATCATATCCAAGCCTTATATCAAGGGAAGCAATACAATGCATATATCTATCATAGTTGATAAAGGGAGTGACTTAAGAATTAAAGTGTACTCAATCATAAGCAATGGAAAATAATAAGTCACTAGCTCAAGGTTGATCTGCTTAGTTGATAAACAACGTTGAAAGCCCTCAAGTGGAAAATATTCAAATATTGGTATGATCTTCAACATACAAGCTCAAAAGGTTGAATTACAATTTATTTATATGTCTTGAGTATAGATATGCCGTACTATCAAGAGAGATGCAACATTGGTTGAATGACATTCACTGAAAGTGCTCAATATAAACCCATGAGAGTCTAACCGAGAGAAACTAACTTAGAGGGGGTTTCTGGCCAAAACCTGTCTGAGATTCAATTTGAAAAAAATTTGGCTCCAACCAAAATATACAAAATTTGGTAATTTTGATGAATTTTGGAATAACTTCAGTGAATTTTGGTATGTTAGAAAAATATTTTCATTTCAATCCTGTCCAAAATAGACAAAGTTTGCCAAAATTTGGTCTATTTTGGTTGAATCCCATAATCCTGGCACTAATGTGTATGCTTATACTATAGAGATCCTTTGTTCTATCAAACAATCAATTTGTATTAGCTAAAGATTAGAAAAAAATCATCTACATATGTATTTTCATATGATGTGATAAACATGAGTTTTTACAATATATTAACTGGTGGCTAAGTTGCTTCCTATCTATGCATGTCACATACATTAGAATACAATTGTATTAGTTATAGAAGGGAAACTGGTAATGGTATGTAGCTTAGAGTTTAGATATGTTAAATATAATATGAAAATTTTAGCTCATCAATTCACCAATACATACCATATATAGAAGAATTGAGACTCAAAAGAAATTATGAGGTAAAGAAAACAATGCTAAACAAATCCATGTACATTGGATTACATCCAATAAGAAATGCAAACATTTGTGGGGTTTTTTGTCTGTTATAACATGTTTCAGGTAGCTAAATATTGTCAAAAATTTTGCATAATATTGTTGATTTACATTTGTTCTACTTCTACCTCTCGTTTATAGCGCAAACAATTTTGGTACTTGATGCTTGATTTCTTGCCAATCTATCTTTTGCACTAAAAGAGAATATTATTTTAAGTTATCTTTTAAATTAACCCTTGATTTTCTCATATATTGCTACAAAATTTGTTTAGTGGCCAATGTTTTGCAGGGCTCCCAACTCCTATGCAATTTATTATAAATAGTAGCATGAAAGGTCTAGAAATAAATGGATGTGTTAAGAGGTAGAGAGGGGCACTGGTAGATATTTTATTAGAAGGAAAGTAGGTTATGTATGCTTTGTATGTATTAGTACTCTAAGCGAATTTTGGAATCACAATATGGATATTCAAACTTGGCACACAAGAGTAGATGAAGCATGATTTATTATGAGCAAACTAATTCACATAATCTTTGCTCTTCGAGTGTACTTGTACGAAACTAAGCACGCCCAAAGTAGTATCTCCACATCTTTTTCACAAATTCCACATATAGGCCTAAGATATTATAATCCCTAGGCGAAAACATGGGACTTAGTCATACCAGATGCCACACAATCTCCTCATGCTCATTCTTCTTAGTGTTGAGATACATATGGTGTACAAACATCACAATGGGTGAACATTATATTACCATACTAATTAATGTGTACCATAGACAACAGGTAACATAATACAACAACTTAAATAAATAACGGGCAACACTATACAATGATGATACACTAAGAAGAGCATTATGGGCATGTAGCCCAACCTATGTTTTTTTATACTAAACCAACAATTAAATTGGAGCATTTGAGTGCAGTGCCTCATCTGGGGGCACTGGATGCAAAATCTCAAGAATTATCAATACATCCACCTGGACACTTCCTATTATTGACCATACTCAAATCACGATCAACTGCGTAGCATATTGCTGCACCTTGAACCCTAGAATTAGGACTAGAATGAGTGAGGCACACCATGCTGTGCGTATGCTAAACCTCAACTCATCTCCACGTGAAGTCATAGCCACATCATGTCTTGAGTAGAAGATGAGGAAGTACACACCAGACACTGAAAAAAGAAGCAGCCGACAACACCATTTTGTTCTAGCTACACGATCTAGTAAAAGCAGGCCAGAGGCAGCAAGTAGAATTGATGGGAGTATTGCTACCATTGAAGATCCATGATCCAAATCAAGCAAGGAGGTTGTATCTTTGGTTATGAGTTTCTAGGCTTTGTTAGCTTCACTGGTTCCCTTGGGAGGAAGATATGCAGCATGCCAAACGAGGACCACAAAATAGAAGCAATCAAAATGGTGGCTGAAATTCTAGGACAAGATAACAGTCATGTAACCATTGTATATGTTTGGCCTCCTGCTTATAACAGTTCAGTTTACGTGTTCTTCCCACTGACTTTTTAGCTAGACATTCCAAATAATAAAGGGGCTATTGCGTTCTTGCCCCCAACTTTATCCTCCAATTATGATTCTACCCCCACTTTTCCCTCCGTTGCATTTTACCCTCCCCCCCTTTGAATACGAAAGCTCAGTTTACCCTCACTCCGTGAACAGCAGGTGACGGTGTGAAAAAAGTAGAAAAAAATACTATGTTGCCCTTGCAAATATGCCCGTACTTTGTTGAGCACATTGTGATTTTACCCCTGCTTAGTACCAAATGTTTAGACATCAATTCAAAAAATATTTAGCAGCATTTGGACAGATTTGAAACCAAGCTTATGTAAATTAGCATAAATTTAAAATATGGATAGATCTAAAACAATTTCGACAAAAACAATTCAAAATTTCGACAATATCATGGCACAAAAGGAAGTTCAAACCACATGCATATATAGGTAGATAACATCCCACAAAACTTGTCCAACAAAAACAACAGCTAGTAGTAGAAGTAGACATACATAAACAGGAACATATCCCAATTTACATCACAATACATATCCAACAAAAGCAACAGCTAGTATGGCAATGCATCACATTCATGCATCTATTCCTAATAATGCAGCCAATCTCCCTCCTCTTCCTCTTCCTCTTCCTCTCCCCCTTCCCCTTCCCCTTTCCTCTGCAGCACCTCCTGTTTCATTTTCACTTGCACTTCCCCTTCCCCTTCCTCTTCCTCTTCCTCTTCCTCTTCCTCTTCCCCTTCCCCTTGCACCTGTACTTACACTTCACATATGGAGAAAAAATGGTTCAGTGAACAACTTAACTAAAAAGCCAAAAAAATGCAAATGAGTATCAATTCATTACTCACCCTATTGTTTGTGATGTTGATTCATTTTGTGAAGATGAGTGCTTTCTCTTTTGACTAGCAGTGAGAACTCCCTGACAATGTTTGGCTATATGACCCAGTTCATTACATTCAGAACATGGTTTCCTTTTCTTACGAGTGCTTGCCTCATCATAGGACTTGATCCTAGAATTTCTTGGTTTTCCTGGTTTTCTTCTCAACTTGGGTTTCTTGATTTTGTAGCCTAAATCAACACGTGGCCAGCTATCCTTGGATGTCATTGGGTTGAAAGTGCATGCATATGTCTTTTTGAACCTATCAACAGAGTAGTATGCATATGTACTTCTTACTTGTAGATGCAAAAAATGTCCACTTGCAGCCCTTATCGGCTCTCTTGCATATGGCTCTAAATCTTTTCTTGTCTCTTTTCATAGTTTCGAAAGCATGATCATTTAAGATTGCATGGTGTGTAATGGCTGACTTGCACTCATACACATATGGGAACACCGCACCTACATCAATATAGGGATCACCGACATCATATGAAAATGGTGGAGGATCATATTCCTCCTCATCATCAACTAATTCACCATCAGGATCAAACTCAGGGTCAGAACACTCATCATCAGAGTCAGACGATGCAGCCAAATAACTATCATAGCTGCTGTCACTTGGTGCCACAAGTGAATCGGTGCCAGAATACATGCCCTCATCATCAACTCCTACACCCTCGTCATCATCTGCACCTTTTCCTTTCAATTTGGTTCCTCTCTTTTTCTTAGTTGTGGATTTGGCTCTCTCATTGGTGGGTGGCTCATTGGTGGGCACTCTATTTCTTACAGAAGGGTGACATCTACGTTTAGTCGGTGAACACTGCAATGGGCCCTCAAAATCATTTATCTGGGCATTGATTTGAAGTACTCCCTTATCTAAATTAATATGAAACCACTCAAGCAACTGCTCCTCAGATTTTATCTCAATAGAAGCATCATTGCCCAACTCACACCACAAAGTTATGTGCTGCATTGAACCCCACATGTAGTGCTCTGCTATGAAATCAACTAATTGACGGTCCAAGATCCATGGGAGTCCTCATGGGCTGTAGGCCCGCTAGAAAATTGGGCCGGCAACTCTGACAGATACAAGGAAGAGGTGTACAGCTTAAGGAAACTAGTAGGTTACTAGGAAACAACCCGGCCTACTCATGTTAGGACTCTGTGTATTGTATCCGACTAGGAGTTTGTATTTGTTGCCTTGTAGACCCTGTCTCCCGAGTATATAAGGTGAGGCAGGGACCCCTTGTAAAATAATAATCATCAATATGAAGCGATCTACCATACAGGACGTAGGGTATTATGCTCTCTACTCGAGGCGGCCTGAACCTGTCTAAATCGTCTCGTGTTCACCATCATGCTTCTGGTTCTGGCGAGGCCCTCACAAACAACTCGACTACTTATGGACCCCCTATAATAGGCTAGCCGGTATAAAAAACTGACAGCTGGTGCGCCAAGTAGGGGCTCTCGTCGAGTATCGTAGAGCAAGCTCGATGGCACCAGTCATTATCAACTGCGACGGTGACATGGCGTTCGAAAAGGGCGCCACCTTCTTCTTCGGCTCCTGGGTCTGCACGGCGGACGGCTCGGGCAACTTCGACCGCATCCTCAAGACGCTGACTCCGGAGGAACTCGCCGACAAGCTCGACGAGATCGCGTCTCCCGGTCCAAATTCAACTCGGGCTCGGGAAATCTCGAGTTCGAACTCAACTCGGGCTCGGGAAACCTCGACTCCCAGTTCGATTCCAACTCGGGCTGGGGAGATTCCAAAGCGGACCAGGCGGTCCGAGTCGGTTTTTAAACCATCGGTCGCTCCAAAATCTGCCAATTCAAAAATCCAGAAGAGAAGGAGTCCAGCCACTGCTAAGCGCGAGGCCGACACCCCGAGCCAATTTCCCTTTGCACTCGCGGGCCCCACCTCCGTTTTCCAGGCGGCATCCTCAAAACAACTCCGATCTCTGGTCGAATTCGATGAACTCCCTCTAAACGAGAAACAAGTCGAACTCGTCATCACTTCAACCCCTGAAGGACGATTCATTCATTGGCCAGGACACAAGCCCAGGCTTGGAGCAACATCACAAGAGGACCTGGACATGTCTCGCATCATCGCGTGCATCGATCCACTTCCGTTTCAATGCGGGCAGCCCCTAAATTCCTCAAGCAGCCGCGGCTCAACAGTCCCAGTAACTTCAAGCACAGGAACCAGGGTGCCAAGCCATGGTGATCATAGGCCAAGAACCTGAAGTCTCCAACAACGAGCCAACTGTGAAATATGAAGCTGAAGCTGACCGAAATCGGCGCAGAGAGCAAAACGCTGCTTGCGCAAATCGTCGCCGCCGTGCCGGTTGCAGACTTACTCCACAGAAACTCAACCCCAAGTTCATACAAGTCGCTGGGCAAGATGTCTACACCAACGCCGTAGACAACATCATGACTGTCGTTACAGAGTTGGGGCAGATGGCCCAAACTCCGAAAATCCTGAGGATGAAGACAATGCTTGAAACAGCGGCCGTCCAGCACGACACAATCAACCCTGCCAAGACCATCACCAGAGCACCGAGCCATTAGGCAAGCAGCCGACTCCCTAAAGTTGGCAATCGAGGCAACCAGTCCCACCACCCGAGCAGGGACCAACACGAACATGGCAACGAGGGAGGCATGGTAGTCGGCACTGGAGGTAGAAACCATGACGCTGGGCCTAGCCACCACGCTGCTCAACAAAGTCACAATGGCGGGCGCGATGGCAACAGGGATAGGGACGCACGCCCTGGCAACCGCGATAACGACAGGGATCTGTGACACCATTTGCAGAACAGAGACGCACGCACTGTCATCTCAGCATGGGCCCGCGATCACGAAGAAGACGAACGCCGCCGGCGCCAGGAGTACGACCAGGTCTACGGGCCACCAGGTCAAGGTTATCACAACCTTAACAAGTATGAAGGGTTCCCGGTCTTTTCAGACTGCATCCGCGCCACTTCCTTGCCCGACAAGTTCAAACCAGCTCATATCGAAAGATATGACGGGAAGCGTGATCCTGAGCAATGGATTCGTATCTACTACTCGGCAATCAAGGCGGCAAGGGGCAACACCGACACTATGTGCACCTATCTTCCAGTGGTCCTTGACCAGGCCCTGGGATGAGCTCTGCAAGGTTTTCATCAACAACTTCCAGGGTTCATGGCAGAAGCCGGTACTCGCTTTGACCTAGCCCAGTGCAAACAAGGCCAGAACGAGTACCTGCGAAACTATAACCGACGATTCTGGGAGAAGCGCTCAACTTGTGCGGGTCTATTTGACCAAGACGTCATTGACTGCTTCCACGGCGGCCTTACAGATCCCACGCTACACCTTGATTTCAGGAGGAATAGGCCAAAAAACGCTGGAGCAGATGCGCGACCTTATTGGTCACTGGGCAAATGCTGAAGACTTGCAGCGCGAAAGATTCAACCGAAACAAGTCGGGAGGAGACCGCAACAACAACAATGACCGCAACAATGGCAAGCAAGTTGAGAACAGCGGCAAACGCGACTTCAACGACAGGTCAACGTTGCTGAGAAGAACTCTTCCCGCAGGAAGTTCGAGAAACTACTCAACAAGAAATGCCCTTTCCAACTGTTGACGATCAAAATTGGCACGACAGATGTTTTCCTGCAATCTGGACAAACAGGTTAAACCGGTTCTAGAAACCGGTAGGACCAGATTTTATAACATTGTCAAATTAGCATTTTTATTGCACCATTGCGTAGCTCGCGTCGAGATGATCGAAATGCATATATAGAAAGTCCGATTTGGCGTTCGGACGAGAGAGTTATGGCTCGAGGAAGATCTTCACCTGGACAAAACCGGTGAAACCGGTTTAGAAACAGGTAAAACCGGTTTTGGTGACTAGCTGATCTGGCAACACAAACCGGTGGAACCGGTTTGTCAAACCGATGGAACCGGTTTTGGACAGAGTCCTGGTAGATTTGGAGATCCGTGTGGAATATGACTTGTAAAAGGATTTCCTTGCGGGGCAAGACCTCCCCACCCTATAAATATAAAGGGCCACGGCCGATTGAGGGGTTATCCAATCGATCAAATACAAATTACCTTTACTTTTTATCCCTTCCGAACCCTAACTTTTCCAACCCCTCCTGCTATTCGTGCTTCGTCTCTACGGCGTTTGACGACGTTCTGAGTGGCCTGCCGATCTCAGAACAACCCTAGGCGCGCCAGCCCTGACGGGGTCCCTCCCGGGCCGGCGTTCGTAGGTCGACGCAGCAAACCCTAGGAAACCGGTTTTGGCTGGACGTGCTGCAGGTGATCGATCCGTTGCGGATCTGCGCGTTCTAGCGCATATCTCGGTGTGTTGGCCAGAAAAAGCGTCAACACATTTTTGGCGACTCCGCTGGGGAAAGAGATCTTGGTTTATATAACCGGTCTACCTAACCCTAGCCAGATGGAATCTATTTCAGATCTGGATAAGGACAATATCGTTGTGTCCTCCATGGAGGAGCTCGACGAAGAGGAGCGTCAGAAGTTTGAAGCAGCCCAAGAATTTTTCAAGAATCAATTTTTGATGGGGCTGAAGAAAGATCGCCAGGGCACAGTATCAAGAACACAAGACTTTATGATGCCCGCGTTCAAGATTGATAATCGGAAGGTTGAGGTAATACCCACTGTAAGCATTCCACCGTCTACTCCGATTGTTCAACCTGCAGCTACTTTTGATTCTGTACAAAAGAGATTAGATCTTTTATCTGCATTATCAAAAAGGATGGATAGAATAGAAAAGGATAAGTTGGTAGATTCATCTTATTATTCACATAATATACCAACTATGCAACATGAGAATATGCATGCGAGTTTGTCGGCTACACTGGGAAAAACACCTGAAAATCCATTGTATGGTATGCCGACTAAATTTTATTCAGAACAAATACCGCCGCTACAGCATGTTTCACCAGCCACGGTGAAACCGGTTTTACCGGTTCTGGAAACCGGTGGAACCGGTTTTGTTGCCACAGCTGGACAGCAGCCAGGACCATATGTTACGGCTCCTCTTTCGGTAGTCCCTAACCGAAATATAGAGGTGGCTAATCATTCTGTTTATATTAAGACATATACATCACCCTTTGTACTTAATCAAAACATTAATTCTAGAGAGATTTCTAATGATGTGTATGATCAATATTTACGGCAAAATTCTTATTGCATGCCTCATGTTGTTCAAGCTCAAAGTATAGCCACAGAGCAATCTGATTTAGCTCGTTCAAAGTTATATACTGAATTCTATAAAATGAAGGACGAGTTAGATAGTAAGATGCAGGATAAGCTTAGCATTGATGTGAATAATTCTAGATTATATCAAGAGCCGTACTCTATTGATTCTAGAATGCATCAAGGATTAAATTTGACAGATCTAACATCGGTTAAACAACAAGAGAGTGAATATGTTTCTGAATATATTGAGAGATTCAAAGAAATAAGAAACCGTTGTTATGATTTGTTAATTTCTGATAAAGATCTTGCTCGTATTGCTTTTAATGGTTTAAGATCTGTTATTAAAGAGAGACTTGAAGGCTGTGAATATCGTTCAGTTAATCAAGTGCAAATAAGAGCCTTAGTTGTTGAAAACCGAATGAGGAATAATGAAGATGTTTTTAGATCTCATCAGTCTAGTTTACATGTGAAAAATAATAGTTTGGACGATGAGAGAAAAGGCGATTATGTTGCTGAATTAGTTTGGCCTTCGGAAGATAAAGCATTTGCATGTTCATCTCTTAAGCTGATTCCTAAGGATCGGCAAGAACAAATGCGATTTAGTTTTGATGTTTCTAAATGTGATCATATATTTGATGAATTGTTAAAGCATGGAAACATCAAGATGTCTCACACTATACCTCCAGCTGAAGAATTGAAAGGGCGTGCATATTGTAAACTTCATAATTCTTTTTTGCATGCTACTGTTGATTGCAATATTTTTCGTCGGCAAATACAATCGGCCATAAATCAAGGACGATTGGATTATCATGAGAAGCCAACGGATAATGTTTCTCTTTCTGTCAACACCGTTGATGCACAGCAACCCAAGGTTTTGATTCGGCCACATCAAGCTAAATCAACCAAGGGAAAAAATGTCGTCATCGGTGAGGAAAAGTTTAAAAATTTGAAAGGGAAACAGGTGATCAGAGATGTAGTGTCTGAAAAGACTCCTGATGGTAGAGAAATTTTCAAGATCACTGCAAGAACTTCTGAACTCGGGGGGCAAGTATCCTCGCAAAAACCGTTTGAGTCTGCTGTGCAGACAAAACCGGTTTCACCGGTTCTCGAAACCGGTATTACCGGTTTTGGACAGCACCATTCCAAAGCGGTTAGACCAAGGCATCTCGAGACTAGAATTTCAAAGTTGGACTTGGAAAGAGATCAGGAAAGTTCTGGAAAGAAAAAGTTAACCTTTGGTCAGCTATTGTCCAAGTATAAAAATCAAAAGGCTGTTACTAGTAATTGGCCAGTAAAAAAGAAAACATGGTCACCTATGCATCATGAGAAGCATGTTACAAGGACAGCAAGTTGATTTTGTTGAATTACATCCTCTTCATAACTCACATCAAGACATGTCATGGATTCCTCCAACTTATTCTAATTTTTCATATCCGGCATGTGATTTAAATAGTATGTGGTGGCCATATCATCCTATGTTGTATTCACCCTTTTATACAGGATGTGGTGCATCTACTAAACCAGTTTATGACGAGATGTTGCGTTCTAAACAAGACCGTTTGACACCTAGTCAATCAGGTTGGAATCAGCAGAAGAAATCCGGTATAACCGGATTGACAAACCGGTTTAACCGGTTTTCCCAGGGAAAGCAGGCAGTTCCTCCAAAGCAGATTTATCGTATCAAGAAGAAGGAGGGAGAGCTGCAGAACAAAGATGATGGCCTAGAGAAGACTACTGGTAATGATGCCACACAAATCAGAGGCAATGATGTGATTTCAAAGGACGACGACAAAATACCAATTGTAGCTGATGATAAAGTTGAAGCATCAGTCCAAGAGAAGGTTGCTGCTGTTCATGGTGAGAATAATAAAGTTGATGATGATACTTCTAAGTATTTCTTGCCAAGATGGTGTCCTCCAGGTTTAACTCGCACACAAAAGAGGAAGTTGCAGCGGCTCCGATTTCAGGAGATTAAGGAGAAGGAATTGGAGAAACAGAAGAATGAAAGCTTTAACAAAGATAGACCGATGATTCCTCAGAAGGAGTGGAAGATCAAGGCTGGTGTTTGCTCAGCAGCAAAACCGGTGGAACCTGTTTCAAATCCGGTGGAACCGGTTTCCGTGATGGCAGAAGGAGATTTGGTTGACACAGTGCAGGTTCCTCTGATTCCTAATATTATTTCTCCTGATTCAATTCATTGCAATAAGAAGTTGTCATCGGATTCCCAGAATAAGGACGATGAACAATTTTCGGATTATGAGCTATCCTCTGAGCATATGGATATTAATATTGATGGGATGGATTTGCCTTCAGAAGAGGAGATGGCTTATTTTAATTTTGGGCCACAAGAAACTATTTTTCAGAAGCCCAAAGATAGTGATGATCATCTGAAAGCTCTATACATGAAGGGTTATATCAAAGGAAGACCAATTTCTCGTATTGTAGTTGACAGTGGGGCAGTTGTCAATTTAATGCCTTATACTTTATTCAAAAAATTGGGATGTTCAGATGATGAGTTGATCCAAACTGATATGGCTTTAAGTGGTGTGGGAGGAGATGATCCTATAAGTGCTAAAGGAATTTTTTCTATGGATCTCACTATTGGAAGCAAGACATTGGTTGTTGCATTCTTCGTTGTTGAAACCCAAGGTAAATTTAGTTTGATTTTGGGACGTGATTGGATACATGCAAACCAATGTGTACCTTCTAGCTTGCATCAACTTTTGATACAATGGATAGGCAATAAGCTAGAAATTGTACATGGTGATACATCGGCTTATGTTACAGCTGATGGTTCTATTAAAGGTGTTCATGGTGACTTTAAGTGCTTGACAGGTGTAGATGTTTCATATTGTGGATTTATACGAGCTACGCGAGATGGTTTTATTCTTTGTCATAATAAAGCCAATTAAAGATTTTGCAAGAGATGGCCGATATTTTGTGATATCGCCCTTAGAATAAAAAGGCCGATGGATATGTGTTAAACATCGCCCTTAGTGTTGTCTTTGTGCTTTTATGTTTTCTGCTATGCAAGCTTTACCAGAAAACAGGGGGGCATATGTTGACGATCAAAATTGGCACGACAGAGGTTTTCCTGCAATCTGGACAAACAGGTTAAACCGGTTCTAGAAACCAGTAGGACCGGATTTTATAACATTGTCAAATTAGCATTTTTATTGCACCATTGCGTAGCTCGCGTCGAGATGATCGAAATGCATATATAGAAAGTCCGATTTGGAGTTCGGACGAGAGAGTTATGGCTCGAGGAAGATCTTCACCTGGACAAAACCGGTGAAACCGGTTTGGAAATAGGTAAAACCGGTTTTGGTGACTATAGCTGATCTGGCAACACAAACCGGTGGAACCGGTTTTGGACAGAGTCCTGGTAGATTTGGAGATCCGTGTGGAATATGACTTGTAAAAGGATTTCCTTGCGGGGCAAGACCTCCCCACCCTATAAATATAAAGGGCCACGGCCGATTGAGGGTTATCCAATCGATCAAATACAAATTACCTTTACTTTTTATCCCTTCCAAACCCTAACTTTTCCAACCCCTCCTGCTGTTCGTGCTTCGTCTCTACGGCGTTTGACGACGTTCTGAGTGGCCTGCCGATCTCAGAACAACCCTAGGCGCGCCAGCCCTGACGGGGTCCCTCCCGGGCCGGCGTTTGTAGGTTTTACCGGTTTTGGCTGGGCGTGCTGCAGGTGATCGATCCGTTGCGGATCCGCGCGTTCTAGCGCATATCTCGGTGTGTTGGCCAGAAAAAGCATCAACACCAACCAAAGGACAAGCACTCGAGTAGGGAATGTTACGGGCTCAAGAAAGCGTTCACAGCCGAGGGCGCTCATAAGCCCAACAACCCTGACGACAAAGGAGACAAGGGTGACAAAGACACTGGCTATCAACAAGCCGACAAGGTGGTCAATGTCATCTGTGGGGGGATCACTCAGACAGAATCCAAGCGCAAGCAAAAGCTTATCCAACGTGAGATTGCCTGCATCGAGCCTGCCATCTCCACCTTCCTGAAGTGGTCAGAAGTCCCGATCAGTTTCTCCCGCGACGATCAATGGACCAACATCAAGAACCCGGGGCGGTACCCTCTGGTACTAGACCCAGTGGTAGCTGGCGCGCGACTCACAAGGACATTGATCGACAGCGGAAGTGGACTCAACATCTTGTTCGCCAAGACTTTGAAGAAGATGGGCTTGGACATCACCAACCTGCTCAAGCCCACTGATTCACCCTTCTACAGCATCATTCCAGGCAACGCCGCCGTGTCTCTTGGCCAGGTATCACTTCCGGTTACATTTGGTACCGAGGCCAATTACACGAACAAGTACATTACTTTCGAGGTCGCCGACTTCGAATCTTCGTACCACGCGATCCTGGAAAGACCTGCTCTAGCGAAATTCATGGCGATTCTACATTATATCTGCCTCGTCTTGAAGATGCCAGGCCCTAATGGGATCCTCTCCCTAAAGGGTGACCTGAAAACCTCCTATGATTGCGACACCGAGGCAGTGACGATTGCTGCAAGCATGCAGCAACCGAGCCAGGCAGCAATCGTAGCAGCAATGGCGAAACAACTCGGTGAGGCTAAGTTGGACATCCCAACGAAAAAGCTAACCACGTCAACAATGAAGCCCTCTCAGGAAGTTCCAATCAAGGCAATTGACCTAGGGACGGGTGACCCCTCCAAGACAGCGCTGATCGGCGCTGACCTGCCTACCAAATAGGAAAGCGCACTCACTAGCTTCTTACAGGACAACCGCGACATCTTTGCATGGAAACCATCTGACATGCCGGGAGTCCCAAGGGAGTTGGCTGAGCACAAACTCAACGTCAATCCTGCTGCCAAACCAAAGAAACAATGCCTACGACGCTTCGCCCAGGACAAGAAAGAAGCCATCCGATTGGAGCTGGCAAAATTACTAACAGCCGGGTTCATTAAAGAGTTGTTCTACCCCGACTGGCTTGCTAATCCTTTCCTGTACGCAAGAAGAACAACATTGAGTGGAGGATGTGTGTCGACTACACCGACCTGAACAAGCACTGCCCAAAGGATCCTTTCAGGCTACCCCGCATTGATCAAGTGGTGGACTCTACAGCTGGCTGCTCTCTACTCTGTTTCCTCGACTGCTACTTAGGCTATCATAAGATAAGCCTGCATGAAGACGACCAGATCAAGACGGTGTTCATCACTCTGTTTGGCGCCTACTGCTACACTACAATGTCCTTCGGACTCAAGAATGCGGGGGCAACATATCATCGTGCAATTCAGAGTTGTTTAAAGGCTCAGATTGGCCGCAATGTTGAAGCCTACGTTGATGACGTCGTCGTGAAGACAAAGAACCCGGACAGCCTCATTGATGACTTGTCCGAGACCTTTGTACACCTCAGGGAATTCCAATGGAAGCTCAACCCCACCAAGTGTGTGTTTGGCATGCCCGCGGGAAAACTGCTGGGCTTTACAGTCAGCCACCGGGGAATTGAAGCAAATCCCGAGAAGATCACCGCTATTACATCTATGACGCCTCCAAAGTCCCTCAAGAATGTCCAGAAGCTGACTGGATGCATGGCGGCACTCAACCGATTTATTTCAAAATTGGGTGACAGAGGACTACCTTTCTTCAAGCTCCTCAAGAAGCAAGGCAAGTTCGTATGGACTGCAGAAGCTGATGCGGCGTTTGAAGATCTCAAGAAATTCCTCCAGTCACCACCAGTACTTACTGCACCAGCTGATCAGGAACCACTGCTCCTCTACATCGCAGTAACAACTCACGTTGTGAGCACTGCTATTGTAGTTGAGCGGGAGGAACCCGGCCATGTATACAAAGTACAGCGGCCAGTCTACTTCATCAGCGAGATGCTCACAGAATCAAAAGGACGCTACCCCCAGGTCGAGAAGCTATTATATGCTGTCTTAATCACGTCTCGCAAGCTGCGCCACTACTTCAACGCTCACCGGGTTGTTGTAGTCACCTCTTTCTCAATTGGTGACATCCTCCGCAACCGGGACGCGACAGAGCGAATCTCCAAGTGGGCGGTCGAGCTGGGCTCTCATGCCATCGACTTCGTTCCACGTGCTGCTATCAAGTTGCAAGCCCTGGTGGACTTTGTAGCTGAGTGGACAGAAATACAACAAGCGGTGCCAGAAGAACCACTCGAGCATTGGATCATGTACTTCGACGGTTCATTGAAGCTAGAAGGGGCCGGCGCAGGAGTACTTTTCATATCTCCGAAAGGCGATCAGCTCAAGAACGTGCTCTAGATCCTCTGGAAAGCTACCAACAACGAAGCCGAGTACGAAGCTCTACTGCACGGACTACGCCTGGCTGCTTCCCTTGGCATCAAGCACATGGTGGTCTACGGTGATTCCTCGGTGGTCATCAACCAGGTCAACAAAGACTGGGACTGCACCAAGGAGAACATGGACGCATACTGCATGGAGGTCCGCAAACTCGAGAAGCACTTCCATGGACTCGAATTTCATCACGTCCTTAGGGACAACAACATGGCTGCTGATGCACTTTCAAAGCTGGGTTCTCACCGAGCACAAGTACCTGGTGGCGTTTTCGTCCATGAGCTGTTACAACCATCCATCAGGGAGCAGGAAGTACAGCCGACTACAACACCCTCTCATCAGCAAGTCATGGTGATTACACCCGAGTGGACAAAGCCCTTCATTGAGTACATCCTGCACCAGAAGGAGCCCGAAGATAAGGTGGATGCAGAGCAAGTCCTCAGGCGAAGCAAACACTACGTGGTAGTAGGCTCCACCCTCTTTCGACGCGGCGCATCATCTTGAGTCTTGATGAAGTGTGTCCCTCCAGAAGTCGAACGGGAGATCCTTGAAGAGATCCACGATGAAATCTGTGGCAACCATGCTGCCCACCGCACGATCGTCGGCAAGGCCTTCCGGTCCGGGTACTATTGGCCATCCGCTGTGGCCGATGCAGAAGAAATCGTGAAAACTTGCCAGGGCTGTCAATTCTTTGCCCGACAAGCTCACGTCCCCACCGCAGTCCTCAACACCATACCACCCTTTTGTCCCTTTGCATGCTGGGTCCTTGATATGGTAGGACCACTCAAGACTGCGCCAGGAGGTTTAAAATATCTCTATGTGACGATTGACAAGTTTACCAAGTGGATTGAAGTTAAGCCGCTGGTCAATGCAACTGTAGCAAAGGCGGCCGAGTTCATCCAAGACATTGCTCACCGCTTCGGCGTCCCGAATCGCATTATCACTGATCTTGGCTCCGAATTCACAGGGAGCAAGTTCTTTGATTTTTGCGATAGTCTGGGAATTGAAGTTCGCTACGCATCAGTGGCGCACCCACGTGCCAATGGACAAGTTGAGAGAGCTAACGTCCTCATACTCCAAGGTCTCAAGCCAAGGCTCTATGAACCGCTCAAAAAGTACGACGGCAAATGGGTGCAAGAACTGCCAGCTGTGGTATGGGGGCTCAGAACCCAGCCCAGCCGCGCAACGGGGCAATTACCCTTCTTCCTGGTCTACGGCTCAGAAGCGGTACTCCCAGTGGACATCGAGTACAACGCTCCAAAAATTCAAAATTACTCGGAGGAAGCAGCAGAGCAAAGTAGAGTAGAAGACGTGGACATGCTAGAGGAGGCAAGGCTAGCAGCGTTGATCAGGACAACGAAGTACCAGCAAGAACTCAGGAGGTATCACGACCAAAATGTCCAAATGCGGTCGTTCAACATCGGTGATCTGGTCCTCCGGAGAATTCAGAGTACAAAAGATTAGCACAAGCTATCTTCACCTTGGGAAGGTCCGTTCATAGTATCCAGGGTTATCGGCCCGTGTACTTATCAGCTACAGCGGGAAGACGGAACAGAGGTGCCCAATGCTTGGAACATTGACCACTTGCAGCGTTTTTACCCTTAAGAAGTTTTTAGAGTTGATTAAGAGTCAATAAAAGTAATGTCCTTTCAATGTACTAATGTCGGCTTCTTAGCCAAACGATAGTAAAGTGTCTATATTCCATTGTCATCAAGCTTGGAATTCGGATACGACTATCATGCTATGCTTGCTTGCCAAGTAACGCATACACTACAAAGTTTTGGATCATGCCGTGTTGTTTAAAACCAACCCAGAAAGGCTATATTCAAACAAAAGCCATCTACTTTTGTTTCACACAGAAGGATCGGGCACACAAAATAGATAAATAAGTACTCTTGTTGACAAAACATTAGTATTTACATCTGCAACAGTTCATTACAAAGGTTTTTCTTACATATACAAGAAAACCTAGAACTTAAGGCGGGAAACAATCTTCTCCGCCGTGTCCTTCTCCTCCCCCATGTAAGTATCATACATGCTCCAGGTACATGCCGAATTGATCCGACCTTCAGTAATATTCAGGGGCTGAGTGGGGAACCAGGATCGGACAAGCCCGAGTACTTGCATAGTACATGATCGGGCGATCCGCTGGCAATACGCTCGCACCTGCCCAGGAGTTGCTCGAAGCCGATCAAGGAAAGGAGGAGCAACACTACTCGTGGGTACTTTGGCATATACATCGACCAGCGGAAGAGCAGCCTCTTTCCAGGAGTCAATCTCCGCACCACGACGATTGATCTCCACGCGAAGAGCCTGGATTTCCTCCTCCTGGTCACGGATCTTGGTCATGTCCTAGACGAGCTGTGCATCAGCGTGCTGGCGCATCTTCTGCTCTTTAGCAAACTCCGCCATGCAATCCTTCTCCTGCTGCTCGGCCTGGTTCGCGCGCTCTTGTTGCCGGTAAAAGCAGTTCTTCATGTCGATTACATCGGCCTTTAGAGCTTCAATGCGCTTCTCACCCTCTGCAACCAATCGCATCATATTTATTATATGATCTACGCTAACAATGGGGAGAAGTACTTGGCAACATACCTGAGAGTTTCTGTCTAAGAGACTTGTTTCTCTCGAGTACATCCTCTCGCTGGTCTTGATACAGGTTGATTTTCTTGTATGCTCCATCCAGCTCTAGGCGAAGCGGGGCACGCTCCTGTTCCCATGACTCTTGCCCTTTGGCTAAGTCGTCTGCAGCTTTTTCTGCTCGAGTAATAGACGTGCTAGCCCTGCGGAGCATCTCAGATTTTTGATGCGACCGCACAAGTATGCTCTGTTCCCAAAAAACAAGGCGGCAGAGTTGATCAGCAAAAGACCCAACGGAGATAAGTATACTTACAGTATTGATTTACTCTATAGTAACCTCTGTTAGCTTGGTGAGTTGCTTTTGCAGCTCGGCAGCCTTCTCAAGATCTTCCTGGTCAAATTGTGAGTTGAACAGGAAGGCATTGTCATCTTCATTAACATTCACGCCCGGTGTTCCAGTAAAAATCTGGAAAGGTTCCGACGATGGCTCTCGAGGTTTCTTCTTCTCCCAGATAATTTCTTCGATGGTCACCGCTTTCACCAGTCCAGCGGCCGCATCAAGCTCCTCAGTACGGAGACTCGCCATCCGAGTACTTTCTGCTACTTTAGGCCAGGCCCTTGGAGCAGAAGTACCCGGAGCGGCTTGCTCTGGTACTTTGGAGGACGACGAAGTGGCGGCGCTCGATTCTTGTGGGCGAGGCTGTGGGGAAGCTCGGGGGCTCGACTCCTGCTCTGCTCCTGCCTCCTTGTTATGGATCTCCACGGATGGGTTCACCTCCGGGATCTTTGGCGATTGCGCGGGAGGAGGAGTAGGCGGCCGGCTGACCAAGACAAAAGATTTCAAGAATCAATTTACTGCATATAGTAAACAAGCAGATGGCGCTGATTCAACAGAGCAGATCACTTACGTGGCAAACTGAAAGGACCTAGATGTCGCCTAGAGGGGGGTGAATAGGCGAGATGACCGATAAAAAACCACCAATTGCAATTTCAGCCTGCTGCCAGGGGCAACCCGGTTTAACCGGTATAGCAACCCGGTTAAACCGGTCCTGGACAGTAAGGCTGCACAAGTGGTGCTCGTCCCCCTCTTGTTCTTCTAGCACCAAATAAGCTTGGGGCACTGCTTGTACAGATGTTTTTCAGCAGGTTCACAAAGTCTCTGCACACAGATAGAGCACACCCAAGTAGATCGAAGCGGAAGCAAATATAAAGCTAGAAGTAAACAATTGAGGCAAACCAAAGAGAAGACACAGGATTTGTTTCCCGAAGTTCAGACCCACTGCATGTCCACCAATGACAAGCTCAGTAGTTCCTAATCTCCGTTGAGGAAACTTATGCGACCACCACCTCGGTCAAGCTATCTCCTCGGCTCCACTAAGTTGATCTTTTCCCATGAAGGAGGCAAGATCAGCCTTTACAAACTTCCAGCCGCTCACCACACAAATGGGAGCTCACCGGCGACGCCAAGCCGTCTAGGAGGCGGACCTCCAAGAGTAACAAATGCACAATGACTTTCTTGACGCCAACCATAAGTGCTCAAGCTAGCAAATGCTCTCAGATGCTCTCTGATTTCACGATGATTCTCAATGCTCACACACAAAGGCTTCTCTCAACCCAACTCAAGGATTTTCATTCAAATCAAGCAAACTCACAAAGAGGTGTTGGGGAGAGCTTCTCTGCTGTTGGAAACGTGGGTAGGAGGCTTAGGATTCACCCAGAATCAGCAGCCCTCAAAGGAGAGGGCTAAGGGGTATAAATACCCCGGCCATCAAAAACTAGCCGTTAGAACCCAGCCAAAGGCGGTTAGACCGCTATCCATACCGGTTAGACCGGTATTTCAAACCTACTAGCCGTTACCCTTGTCAGAGGGTCAATAGAGGTTAAACCGGTCCTTAGACCCGGTTAAACCGCTATTGCCTGTTAGCACTTTTCACTCATCTCAAGGGTTAACTCTCAAGGCTTTCTCACATAGGTCAACTATTTGAGCACTTTACTGGTGTTTTGTCATTTAGCCAATGTAACATCCCTCTTGATAGTACGGCATACCTATACTCAAGAATAAATATAAAATCAATTCATCCACTTGAGCTTGTATGTCTTCAAACATGCCATACATGATTGCTTCTTTCACTTGAGGAATGTCCACATGGTTCTTGCTGAGCAAAACCAACTTGAGCTAGTGACTTGAACCTTTGTCTTGGAATGAAATCCACTTCTAGTTCAATTCACCCTTTCATAATGTTATTCTTGAAAGATTGATACTTGTCAATATGAACACCATATGTAACCAAGATTCTTCAAGTTGAAATCCAAAGAAAGTTTCGTCACCCTAGCAAAGATACATGACTCAAGTCCACCACTTGATCACACATTGCTTAGTACCTTGAAACACTATCCCGAATTCCATCTCTTCATCCTTGCATCACGTATAGCTCCATATAGGTTTGTATCACATTTAGATTCAACAATGAAAACCAATTCTTGATATACACTATATCCATTTTACTTTGACCGTTCACTTCCTTCAAAGTCATCATATCTTCTATGCAAGCCATTATTCAAATATAGACAAAGAATCAGCTATATCACAATATCTCTTGTCCATTAAACCAAGCTTGCAATATTCAATATTTTTATCCACCATGATCTTAGATACCCCATATATATGTTCAACAAGCCTTCATCAAGTTAGAGACCAATATATCACACATGTCAATATGTCTCTTTTTTTGTTTCACCATAGCTTGCCATTCATCATATTCATGCATAATGGGACCACACACTTGTTCATTTGTGTCACTATGAGCCATACACATTGCATTCAAACCATGAATAATAGTGTATCATAAAATATACATTTTAATCCCTGCTCATAATCTGTAACAAACACATTAGTCCTTTAATCATTTTGTCATTCAATTCACCAAAACCCACCTAGGGGCCTAGATGCACTTTCAATCTCCCCCTTTTTGGTGATTGATGACAACCCGATTAAAGCTTACAAATGAATCAATAAAACCATTTTAGATTCTCAGATATAGCAAGAGCTCCCCCTTAATATGTGCTTTGAGTGGAATTTCAAAAATTTGGCCTCACATGCCAATTGCACATATTAACATGAACACATGAGAGCTCCCCCCTATATCTCAGAATCTGTGGGGTGCAACAAGTGTGTGACATAAATAATCAATACATGTGATGCAATATGACAAAAGCACTTCAACTAACAAATAGAAGATGTTTGGGAGTCTGTCAGGACAATACCGGTTTAACCGGCCCCCAAGGGCGGTTAGACCGGTCCTGTCTGACATAATTCCAAACAGAACAAAAATTTACCAATCAACCATGCATCACACTAAAACAAAGTCATTTAATAGCATAAATAAGTTCATCACACATTAGCACACATTACAAGTTCTCAAGCCCATAAATAGATGAGGTTCGAATTTATTACAAGATCCATGTCTCTAACATCACTAGAGACCGGTCTAACCGCCCCTGAGGCCGGTTAGACCGCCCTGATCAGATCAGATACAAGATGAAGCTTTAATTCCTTGCTCTTCTCCCCCTTTGTCATCCATCATCAAAAAGACCTGAAGAGCATCCTGTAGAGTTGATCAGTGTCCCTCAGAGCCTTGCCCGTTGCGACCCATCAAAGGAGAGTCAGTAGTCCAAAACACGCCTGTAGTATTTGATCCAAAGATGGAAGTAGATAAATTTTGAGCCAATTCTTCAGTAGCACTAGAAGGTTTGGGGGGAATTGCTGCTGCTGAAGAAGAGACTCCCGGATCACCAAGTCCAAAGCTTGTCGAGGAGGCTCCCATGTAGCAAGAATATCCAAGTCCGGAGGCATAAGCAGACTGAGAGTGAGGCTGAGTCATCATACCACTGGGCATAGTCATGGGAGCAAATGTGAATGAGAACCCTCCAAAATCAGTAGCTGCATAAGAAGGAGGTGCATGTGATGGTGGTACAAATGGAGGGGCTGCTGCTATTGCTCTTGCTGCTGCTGCCATAGCTGCTGTGGCTCCTGTGATATCCTCTTGAGTAGGAGTTGCTTGAGTTGAAGAAGAATCACCCTCATCAGGATAAAATATTCCAAACATATTTGTCTCTTGAAAGCTCCTAATCATGGTGTTTGGAGAAGGAATCTCAGGCTCTGGCACAGTAGGTGAGATAGGTGACCGAGCGGGTTGAAGGTTTTGAGCTTCATATAGCCTCTTGAGAGTATCTCTATCCTTCTTTTCTTTAATTCTTCTGTCCCTATCAGCAACCATTATGTCCCTCTGGTTCTTACAAATACCAGCAAGAAGATTGAACACCTTTTTGAACCCAGATGAGGATTTCTTGGACCTTGAAGAAGAGGCTCCTTGCTGTCCAGGGGGAGACCGGTTTAACCGGCCTTGGGACCCGGTTAAACCGCCCTCGGTCTGATGTGTGTGCTGCTGCTCTTCTTCTTCAATCTCTGGCTGTCCAAGTCCTTCTGCTGCTGCTGCTGCTGGTGCTGCTCTTGGGGATGGCATCCTGAGAGTTGAGGGCTTGTGTGGCCTGAGAGATTCATGTTTCGCATCTTTTTCAATTCTGCCAACATCTGTGCCCTTCTCAATGAGATACATGATGTAAGGTGCATATCCGCAACCATTCAAGGGATGCTCAGAAATATACTTGATCTCCTCCCAAATATAATCAGCAACATTGACTCTAGGTGCATCCTCACGCATATACCATAACAAGTTTCTCATGTGGCGTGAGATTTCCGATGTGTTCCCACCACGAGGAGAAATAGTCACTCTAAACAACCGGTTCAGCACCCTATAGAAAGTGTAGAGGTGACTCACTTTGCCAAACTCAGAGGGATTAGTCCCTGATGGATACATAAATCCTAACTCCTTGTCTTCCATAGGCTTGGGATTATGAATCATGACATGATTAGGATCATTCTCAAGGCCAAGACGAGCACAAAAATTAGAGAAAGTGATGTAGTACACAGTCCCTTCAGTCATCCAAGTCATAGCTTCTTCATTCTCTCTATATCCAAAGTGAACAGTGGCATAGAATTGACCAATGAGCTCTCTGTTCCAATGGCGCTTGACCCCCATTAAACGCTTCATCCCTTGTCTCCTGCAGGCCTCAATGACTTGATTAAATACCACATTGTTGGCTTTTCTCATGTGCTCCCAATCTATGTATTTTGCCTCCAATGTGATCTCGGGCCTTTTATCAAACATGGTGGTGTAGAAGTCCTGCTGAAAGATAGTCCAGAATCTATAATCAGTGGCTGTGGTATTCTCTACAACATATGGATTTTCTCTTCTTTTCTTTCTTGCCACCTCAGTCATCCCAGTGCCTGAATAGTCAACTGGCCTCATTCTACCTGGATAAGTAGGTCTCCTAGGTGCAAGCACTAGAACCTCATCTCTAGCAGCCCTTTGTCTTGCCTCTGAGCTCTCATTGCTGCCACCACTTCCCCCTTGAGCTGCTGCTGTCCCATCATCATCATCATCATCATCATCATCACTATCATTGCTGGCCGGTCCCTTGCCATGTCGACGCTCGAATCTAAAATCCTGATCCTCAACACTGTCATCACTGCTAGTGTCAGCTGGATCCTCTTCAAGTATTTCATCAATTGGCTGCTCTGCTGCCCTCTTTGGCGGCCTTGGTCTCAAGGTTCTGCCCTCTGCAGCACCTAAACTTGAGCCTTCTTGAGAAGCAGGATCAAGCTTCTTTTTCTTTCTCCTTTCATAAGATGCCATGCTGCTGCTGTCCTGAGTCACAAAGGATAGGGAATAATTGTATAAGATCTTAGGATGGAATATATATAAAGAGTTGGAGAAGTGCAGCAACTTTTAAACGTTTGGAACATTTCTGTGTAAGGCGGTTAGACCGGTCCTAGACCCGGTTAAACCGGCTTTGACAGAAATGGTCCAAATGCTCAATGTGCCAGGTTCAAAGGCTGATGAATCTAGAGATATGAGGCATGAGGATAATTATATCAGCTCTAGAGATGTGAAAGCAGGCCTAGAACCTAGGAGATAGATACCAGACAACAGATTCTAAAACAGGTTCTAGAAGCATTTGACAGGGCTTAGATAAAGCATGTGAACACTACATCATCCTAGAGAGATAGAAATTGGATGCATTGCCCAAAATCATGATTTTTGGCTTTGGCAGGTAGGACCGGTTTAACCGCCCCTGGGGCCGGTTAGACCGCCCTTCCCAGTCAAACCCTAAATCATGAATCCGAGTAATGTACCCAACAAAGTTGATTCAGCTCCTAGGATATGCTTCTATTGGCTATTTCAAGATGATTGACCAAAGGAAATTCAAATCTATGTGCTGAGCAAGTAGATCGATGAAGAACTCGATTTGAATACCTTTGGAGAGAGGGAACCGAGATTAACTCCTCCAAAACAGCAGGCACCCGGTTAAACCGACAGAGGGCACCACAAATCTTCAAAGAAACCGAGCTTCCCTTGGTGGAATCCTCAAATCGCCATGGGGGGAGAGAACTCGATGGAGGAGTCGGGCTGAAGGAGAAAGAGGACGTCTGTGGTGAAGGGGTATGAGTGGATAAGGATAAGGAGCTGTAGATTCACGGGAGGGTAAAAAGGTAACTATCCAGACCATACCGGTTAAACCGGTCCTTGATAGCGGTTAGACCGGGTTTGGTCAGAACACAGGAAAAGCTGTCCCGTAAAGTTCCGGAGACTCCGAACAATTTTTCGGAAACTCCGAAGATTTGATAGATTTTTGAGCTCCAAACATTCCTCACTTGATAGATATGAGATAATATATATATGATTAATCCATTAGTGCTCATTAATCTCAGAAGAAAGAGTTTTTTCAATCATTTCATATATTTCTTGCCTCTTTCAAGAAATATGGATGGGTAGATATGGATCTTTATGGACTTGAGAAAAATCTCACTACTAGTGGCCAGCCAACAAGCAATCAAGATGAACAATGGTCACTAGCAGATCAATTTTGTCATATAGACCAAAACCAAATATTTTCAAAAACACACAAGTCCTATCATGCTAGTTGGATTTTTCAAACTCTATCCTATGTCATCACAGGTATGTGCTAGTCCAAGATAAAGACCTCATCGGCATATTTAGTTCATGTCTTACACAAGAACACATATTTGACCAAAGTCAACATAGGAAGGCATCAACTAAATATCCGAGAAGTACAGCAAGAGAGATTAAATTGGACTACACACATACAAAAGCACACTAGCATCAATAAGTGACCTAAATGCTCAAAAGTAAAACATGAGTTCATCCCTTTGCCATTTAAGCCATCTATTTTGTGCAATATGAATTTTAGCTTAAGACTTGCTCTCTTATCAATAATTCCACTAGATCAATCATAAAGCGAGAAAGCATTAATTTGCACAAGCACTAGTTTCACTATTAGTGACCTTTTGATTTGGAAGACATATTAGTCACTAAAGATGAAACCTCATAATATAGACTAAATTCCCTTTCTTAGTGCACATGTGAATAAATGTGGAAGATTTGTCTCACATGCACTAATTTGATCAAGAGAGACCACACAAAGGAATTTAAGCTATATTATGGTGAGTAGCCATGCAAGAGTTAGCAACATAATCCAAAAATGAAATTTCACACTTTACCACTTTGGATCACTATTTGATGGCATACTCCAATGAGAGATACACTCTCATGTCTGAGACTACAAGTTCACTAGAAGAAATGTTAGTCTCATAGAGACACAAGTTTTAGAATGAGCTCCCCCTCAATTTGTGCACAAGAGATTTGAATTTCTTAATGATGCACTTTCAATCCAATTACGAATATAGAGGGGCTTACTCTAATACTTGGTCATGACACATAAATATTTTGCAATTTGAACTTGTGTCAAAGGTACTCACTGTCATGTATACAAGAAAACATGTTCCGAAGAGTTTCTGATCAAAATAGCAGGCAATACCGGTTAAACCGGTCCTGGAACCCGGTTAAACCGGTCTTCCCAGATAGATCCCAGTTTGGTGTCTTCTTGTATATGTTTCCCTCACATGTTACTTGATTTGATCAATATGTGTTCCCTGAAACTTTTAACAGAAAGGTGCTCTACCAGAGAGCCATTAAAAGCAACTTGTGGCGTGGAGGTGCATAACCATGGAAGGAACTATATCCATCATCTAGTACATCACAAGCACAAAACTTGTGAACCATATATGACAAACTAAATCAGATGATGACTACAGCATGACAGAAAGGATACTTTACCGAGATGTCATTGAATAACAAGATAGAGCAATATTGATTCTCATTTGGCCATAGTCATTTTCACACTCATCATTGATTAGCCAAATGTTCAATGCATCTCTGTGGTCCTGCAAGCTCAGCAAGCTGACTTTGGTACCCAAGTCTTGTTGGGTCCTTTGAGGTTAGTCACAAGGTGCTTAGGAACCCAAATGGCTCTTACACTAGTTTGAGGTGAGCTAATCACCCTAACAGTGCAAGTACCAACTTTGTGACTCCCAAGCTCAGTAAAATCATAATGAATAAGGTTAGACTTGGGAACCTCACCATTTGGGCAATCCTTACCCATATGTCCCTTTTGTCGACACTCATAGCATCGTCGGTGTTTGTTCTTGCTAGATGGATCTTGATTCTTATTATCTTGCTTCTGATCTAACCCCAACTTGCTTCTTGTCGAGATTGCTTGCTTGCATTTGATATCAGAAAGTTTGACAATCTGATCCAATACCGGTTTAACCGGTATCCGAACCCGGTTAGACCGGTATAGCCCTGAGTCCACTTCATTTTGTGAAATCTTGCATTCACTGATCAAATGCCCCTTTTCTTTACACCTGTAGCAGACTCTCTGTGTTCTTCTGTATTTTTGTCTGCTAGCAATCCTTTTTTGACTCTTGAGCTTGCGGGAACCATTTGATGAAGGATCAACTAAGGATAAGACTTTTGATCCCTTCATCTTCTCTTGAGTCTTGCATTCCTTGACTTGGTTTTGCTGAGATGCTGAGCTAGTGGCAGTGGACCCCTTCTCAAGCTTCTTCACCGTGAAGTCACGGTTATCTTGAGAAGGTTGCACTTGGCTCTTGCCTCTCACCTTGATCAAGTCACCTTTTAGCTTTTCGACCTCTTGCTTGAGTTCATCATTTTCTTTGGCAATGAGGTCATCACAAGACTCTACAAGTACATGCTCAATGCTAGATTGGCTTGCTTGAGAACAACAAGGTTTAGCACAGGATAAATTAATATTGACTTGTGAGCATGTGCATGTGTGTGTGAGAGGTTGATAAAATTTTACCGATGTGATAACAACCTCATGAGCTATTTCTAGTGAAGCATATGAGTCGGCAAGCTTCTCATGAGAATATTCAAGTTCTTTATGAGTGCCTTGCAAATCCATATGCTCACTAGTGAGCTTGTCAAGTTGAGCTTTGAGCACTTCATTGGCCTTCTCTAATTGTGCTAGACATGATAAAGAGTTAGTAGCACAAGCATAATCATTTGCCAATGAATCATACTTACAGACCAAAGAGGCATGAGATGATTTGAGAGCCTCTAATTCCTTCGTCAAGGAAGATAGTCTCTCATCGGATTGACCATTGCCTTTCTTGGTCTTCTTCTTATTCTTCTTCTTCTTGGCCATCAAGCACACCATGCCCTCATCACTAGAAGATGAGAGTGCTGCAGTGGAATCTTTGCTTGAGTCGTCGCTTGTGCACTGGATGGAGCTCGACACAGACTCTCTGTCAGGGGCGGTTAAACCGGGGTTGCAAGCCGGTCTAACCGGTTCCTGCACAGGAACCAGATTAAGCGTCTTTTGCTCCTCTTGCTGCATGGATGTTGTCACTTGAGGCTCATGGCAAAGTGTTGATGCAGTTGAGCACTCCTCAGGTGACTCCATGACTTCTTGCTCTTCATCTTCACATTTGGAAGTTGAATATAACTCGGAGAGAAACACCCAAATGAGATGTGCATCTTTTTGAATTTCTGATCTTTCATAGATTATTTCCTGTAATTCTGCACAAACAGACCTTTGCAAGAAGCTTGAAACACAAGCATTGAATTGGATGCGACTTGATTCCTCTTGAGTGATATTTGACCAATCAATATTGTTCATATCAAACTTAGGAGGCAAAATGCTTGCAAGCAAAATTTGCTCTATAGCAGGGTCTATATTCCTAAGAACATTATGCACATGAGCAGACCAAGAAGCATAGTTTGAGCCATCACTTACAAGAGGCTCAAAATGTACCTCAAATGATATCGACATCTTTTCTTCACGGCGGTTAAGCTTTGGTGTGAAGCCTAGCTCTGATACCAATTGAAAGGACCTAGATGTCGCCTAGAGGGGGGGGTGAATAGGCGAGATGACCGATAAAAAACCACCAATTGCAATTTCAGCCTGCTGCCAGGGGCAACCCGGTTTAACCGGTATAGCAACCCGGTTAAACCGGTCCTGGACAGTAAGGCTGCACAAGTGGTGCTCGTCCCCCTCTTGTTCTTCTAGCACCAAATAAGCTTGGGGCACTGCTTGTACAGATGTTTTTCAGCAGGTTCACAAAGTCCCTGCACACAGATAGAGCACACCCAAGTAGATCGAAGCAGAAGCAAATATAAAGCTAGAAGTAAACAATTGAGGCAAACCAAAGAGAAGACACAAGGATTTGTTTCCCGAAGTTCAGACCCACTGCATGTCCACCAATGACAAGCTCAGTGGTTTCTAATCTCCGTTGTGGAAGCTTATGCGACCACCACCTCGGTCATGCTATCTCCTCGGCTCCACTAAGTTGATCTTTTCCCATGAAGGAGGCAAGATCAGCCTTTACAAACTTCCAGCCGCTCACCACACAAATGGGAGCTCACCGGCGATGCCAAGCCGTCTAGGAGGCGGACCTCCAAGAGTAACAAATGCACAATGACTTTCTTGACGCCAACCACAAGTGCTCAAGCTAGCAAATGCTCTCAGATGCTCTCTGATTTCACGATGATTCTCAATGCTCACACACAAAGGCTTCTCTCAACCCAACTCAAGGATTTTCATTCAAATCAAGCAAACTCACAAAGAGGTGTTGGGGAGAGCTTCTCTGCTGTTGGAAACGTGGGTAGGAGGCTTAGGATTCACCCAGAATCAGCAGCCCTCAAAGGAGAGGGCTAAGGGGTATAAATACCCCGGCCATCAAAAACTAGCCGTTAGAACCCAGCCAAAGGCGGTTAGACCGCTATCCATACCGGTTAGACCGGTATTTCAAACCTACTAGCCGTTACCCTTGTCAGAGGGTCAATAGAGGTTAAACCGGTCCTTAGACCCGGTTAAACCGCTATTGCCTGTTAGCACTTTTCACTCATCTCAAGGGTTAACTCTCAAGGCTTTCTCACATAGGTCAACTATTTGAGCACTTTACTGGTGTTTTGTCATTTAGCCAATGTAACATCCCTCTTGATAGTACGGCATACCTATACTCAAGAATAAATATAAAATCAATTCATCCACTTGAGCTTGTATGTCTTCAAACATGCCATACATGATTGCTTCTTTCACTTGAGGAATGTCCACATGGTTCTTGCTGAGCAAAACCAACTTGAGCTAGTGACTTGAACATTTGTCTTGGAATGAAATCCACTTCTAGTTCAATTCACCCTTTCATAATGTTATTCTTGAAAGATTGATACTTGTCAATATGAACACCATATGTAACCAAGATTCTTCAAGTTGAAATCCAAAGAAAGTTTCGTCACCCTAGCAAAGATACATGACTCAAGTCCACCACTTGATCACACATTGCTTAGTACCTTGAAACACTATCCCGAATTCCATCTCTTCATCCTTGCATCACGTATAGCTCCATATAGGTTTGTATCACATTTAGATTCAACAATGAAAACCAATTCTTGATATACACTATATCCATTTTATTTTGACCGTTCACTTCCTTCAAAGTCATCATATCTTCTATGCAAGCCATTATTCAAATATAGACAAAGAATCAGCTATATCACAATATCTCTTGTCCATTAAACCAAGCTTGCAATATTCAATATTTTTATCCACCATGATCTTAGATACCCCATATATATGTTCAACAAGCCTTCATCAAGTTAGAGACCAATATATCACACATGTCAATATGTCTCTTTTTTTGTTTCACCATAGCTTGCCATTCATCATATTCATGCATAATGGGACCACACACTTGTTCATTTGTGTCACTATGAGCCATACACATTGCATTCAAACCATGAATAATAGTGTATCATAAAATATACATTTTAATCCCTGCTCATAATCTGTAACAAACACATTAGTCCTTTAATCGTTTTGTCATTCAATTCACCAAAACCCACCTAGGGGCCTAGATGCACTTTCAATCCATGTCGAACTCCGGCTTGTCCAATTCAAAATTAAACCCTTCAGACGGAATGTCTTGGGACTTGTGTGTTTCTTCTTGACAAGCGGGTTTTTCTTCTTGAGGTTGCTGTATCAAAGACCTTGGATCAAAAGAAAGAACTCGACACAAGTCAAGATGCAGGATTTCAACAATACATTGACATACCTTGGGGGGCGATGGGTGCAGTGGGATCCCCACAGGAATCTCTACATTTGCTTCCGTCTCCGCCTCAAGGACCTCCGCTTCAGCAAGGCTGGCGTCAGTAGGCTTTTCAAGCGAAAGAGACAACCTCTTCCGCACAGCTCGCCTCTTTTTGGGGACCTGAGGACTCGGCACGTCTTCAGCGCTAGGCCTTTTCAGGCCTGATCCTCCTTGCCCAAGTATCTTGGGGCGAGGTTGTGGGGGCGCATCATCATCTGAGGAAGACCCTTCCTCCAAAATCACCTCGTCGATGACTAGAGATGCCTTCTTCTTCCCTTTGCCCGAACATTCAGCAGTTTGCTGGGGCTGTGGGGGCGGGGGCATCTCAGGCAAGCCGGACTGGTTTTCTGCCACGATAGGAGGAGCAGAGGCAAATCTGGTCCGCAATTCATGAAATTAGGTGCAAAGGAATCTAATCAGTTTTTGTGAAGCAAGAAGGTGGATATCAAAAAATGGTATCTGGGTTGATTTCAAGCTTACCACTGGTGGCGGATGACTTGCTGAGAATTCAGGTACCCGGCGCGGAAGTTCTTGCACGTCCATAAACAGTGCCTGGACGCACAGCGACTTCATCCGAAGAAAGATCATTGGGGGGAGATCCTGGTGGGGTCTTTGGGGCCGGTGTATTCATAGCCAGCATGCTCCCGCTTCTGGTAGGGTTGTACGCGTCGGCACATGAAGGATCTGGCAACCCCAATGGTAGTCAGGCCTTCTCCTTCAGGTCAGCAATCATCTTCAACAGGCTGGAGATCCCTTCAACCTTATCCCTGTCAAGGGTTTCATTCCAAGAATCCTGCTGACGCGGCAGGTGCCCAGAGTGCTTGGATAGCTTTGGAGGCTGGTTCTCTACATAGAACCATTTATCCATCCAATCCTTGATAGAGTCGTTCATCTTAAAATCAAAATAGACACTTTTCATGCCTTGACGGAGCTGGATTCCGGCCCCGCCGACTACCTTGTCTTGACCGGACTTGACACGAAAAAGAAGGCGGAACAGATTGAAATGGGGGTCGATTCCAAGGAAGGTCTCGTAGAGGTGAATGAAAAGAGAAATCTGGAGAATAGAGTTAGGGTTGAGATGAACCAACTCTAACTTATAATAAGAAAAAAGGCCACAGAGAAAATCATGAGCGGGTAGAGCAAATCCCCGCTCATAGAAAGCAGCAAACACCACGATTTCGTGGACTTCATCAAAAGGCCATGATTTTCCCGCATCCGTACGCCAGAAAGAAATTGACTTGTCGAGAAGATAATCTTGGTTCACGCACCAGC
This sequence comes from Alloteropsis semialata, assembly GCA_004135705.1. Classification (NCBI taxonomy): domain Eukaryota; kingdom Viridiplantae; phylum Streptophyta; class Magnoliopsida; order Poales; family Poaceae; genus Alloteropsis; species Alloteropsis semialata. The sequence goes on from CM014272.1 coordinate 53,224,493, forward strand.
TCATCTGTTGCTATGGACGGTTTCCAGACAAGTGCTGGAGCAGGTGTGTTCTTGAAGGCAGGCATGTCCGTGATTGGAATCTTCGATGGCTTCTTGCTCGATGCGGACTTGCTTCCTGTGGGCTTGCTGGGCGCTGGCTTCTGACCCATCTCGCTAGCCGAGGTCTTTGGATTGGATCTCGGGCGGGGCCGGAGTGGATTGGAGTATGCGCGCGAGTATGGAGGATTGGGGATTTCGGATTTGGAAGTGACGGCGGAACAGATGAGACTACGACGCGGTTTGCCCTTTGTTTTTTTTAACCAAAGCGGTAACCCTAGGCGTATTCTCTAAAAGCCGTTTTCACTGCAAGTGCCAACACTTGTGTATTCGCGGTTTTTACCAGATACACACTTGTGCGGCAATTTCCTAACGAGCTAAGTCATTTTCTGAAGTATTTTCATACTCGGGGGCTGATGCTTAATGGGAGTGATTTTTTTCAAATCAAAAAATATACTTATTTCTTCAAAAGTCTTTAAGCTTATTGTTATTTGCTTTAAGCTGGGACTGGGGGGAAATAGTATATTTCTTTTGGAAAGTTTTTTCATTAAAGACCCTGAAATTGTTTTTAATCCTTGAAAACATTTCTAGGCTCGGGGGCTAGACCCATAATGGGTCCATCTTTTTTCAAAAGCTAGATACCATTATAGTAAATGGGGAAGTTTTTGCATCATCTTTAGTTTACCGAACCAAAGCCCGGGGGCTGACTACAAAAAGAAGTCAGCAAGGAGCATATCATGTTCACTTCTGAAGGTTTTCAACAAGCAAGATGACGAGAAAACAACTCGGCTGATGCTGAAACTGTTGAGAAACAACCCGGCAGGCGTGAAGACATGAAGACACTCGGGGGCTTGACAGTCCAAGATCCATGGGAGTCCTCATGGACTGTAGGCCCGCTAGGAAATTGGGCCGGCAACTCTGACAGATACAAGAAAGAGGCGTACAACTTAAGGAAACTAGTCGGCTACTAGGAAACAACCCGGCCTACTCATGTTAGGACTCTGTGTATTGTATCCGACTAGGAGTTTGTATTTCTTGCCTTGTAGACCCTGTCTCCCAAGTATATAAGGTGAGGTAGGGACCCCTTGTAAAATAATAAGCATCAATACGAAGCGATCCACCATACAGGACATAGGGTATTACGCTCTCTACTTGAGGCGGCCTGAAACTGTCTAAATCGTCTCGTGTTCACCATTGTGCTTCTGGTTCCGGCGAGGCCCTCACGAACAACTCGACTACTTAGGGACCCCCTATAGTAGGCTAGCCGGTATAAAAAACCGACACTAATTGCAGCAAGCCATATTCATGTGGGTCAACAATCTGTGTCCGTAAAGTTTTACCCTGCTGCCATGACTTTGGTCCCTCATCAGGCATACTAAAAAATGACCTGACCCTAAAAACGAGATTTAAATCCCTATGATTTGGCCTACAAATCACACCAATGAATATGCAGTTAGCTAAATCGTCCTAAATACCGAATCTCCTTCGCCCTACAAACCAAATTGAATTGAAATAAAAAACATGACAATTTACCTTTCTTCACCGGCCATGGCTTTTTTGGAAGTACTGGCCGTCGCACCCTAGGCAGCAAGACCACGGGACCACGCACCCAGCCGCGGGGCCGCGAGATTGCGCCCGCACCAAGCACCTAGCCCGAGACCTGCTGCTATCCCCCGCGACGGGGCTTGCAGAGCCGGTGGTCGCCACCCCTTTCATCGATCTAGGGTTTGCCGAAGAAGAGAAAGAACGAAGGGGACGGTCAGATACAGGACAAGAGAGGTAGAAAAGGATAAGGGGCAGTGGTGTCTTTTTCTGATATTGTGAAGGTTTTTTATTTTTTTATTTTGTTTAATCCAGAAGAATGTAACAAAGTTAAAAGTAGGGTAAACGGAGCCTTCGTATTTGAAAAGGAGGGGTAAAAATGCAACAGAGAGAAAAGTGGGGGTAAAATTACAATTGGACTATAAAATAGGGGCAAGAATGCAATAGCCCCAATAATATACTCATGGATCAAAAACCTAACTTGGGGGGTGGAAAAGAGTAGGTTAGGCTATTCGAGGGCGAGACAATTTCACACAAACAAGTTATGTTCATAACTAGAGGTAAGGAAGTTGTGTAGCTAAGCCAGTTCTTCTGAATTTATTTAGTTTATGAACGTAGAAATTCCATTCATTAGATGAGAGGGGAAATGTGCACTAAGACAAAGTGATTTGATTGCTTACAGTTAAGTAACCGTTGCCTGGGAGCAAAAATTGTCAGCTGTACAATATGAATGGTATGATAGGGTTCAAGAAACATTACTATTTATTGAGAAACTTCATGAACAAAGTACTAGAGTATATCACACTACTATGAATTATGTATAGATTTGAATATAGTACATATAGCATATGCATGAAATGTACGGTCTAATGGAGCAAAAAATAAGTCACTATAAGGTTATATGCACATTGCACAAACATTCAAACTGAATAGGGAATCATATGGTTTCCCTGTACATGCATCAAACAGTTAACATATGTTGGTATTCCTATATTCTACAAAAATATCATAAGCTAGCCTACCATATTTTCCATGTAATAGCAATGCAAAATTACAATTCTAGGCACTATGTAAATAAGTAGTAACATTCACTACTTGTCTCAATAACTAAAACTACCAGCACAGATAAGAAAAATATAAACATGCCAAGCAAATGATATGGTTTGTTATAATGTATTATTTCTTATTGTCTTTTTTAGTCAAACTTGCAAAGAACCTGAATAGGTCTGCATGCTCTTGAAAACTGTGTAATAAGTTCACAGTTGTCACATCTTTACAATGTTGTAGTTTAGCATAAGTACTAATGTCCTCGTATATCACTACTACAGAAACCCTCATAGGCGGCCCCCCTTCACCGCCGGTTTACTCCCGGGCGGCGGTGATGCACCTTCACCGCCGGCCCGGGAGTAGGTGGCGCCGGGAACCGGCTGGAGCCGTTGGGGCCGGCGGTGAAGGTGGCTATCACTGCCGGCCGGTGGCTAAAACCGGCGGTGATGGCTCGGCTTCCTTTCACCGCCGGCCGGTGCAGGGGAACCGGCGGAGAATCCCCCCTATCACCGCCGGTTAGTGGATTGGGCCGGCGGTGATAGGGTCCCCTGTAAACCCCCCCTCTTCTTCTACCCGCGGCCTCCCTCATTTCTACCCCTTTCCTCTTCGTTTCTTCACCATTTTGGCACCCCAATTTCGCCCAAGATGGCATAGAGGCTCCAATTTGTCTCCATTACTTTGTTCTATGGTACATGACTCCCATCCACTACGATTCCCAACTCGTTTTGTCCGCTAGATTTGTGGTTTGAGGTGATGAGATGAAAGGGGCTAATTTTGTAAATTTTTGTGTAGATTTTGACTCCATTGGTGATAATGAGAGTTCATTGGTGAAGAAATTGCGCGTGAAGATCATTGGTGATCAAGAGGCATCATTGTATGGAATTTACTGCCAATTTGATGGAATTGGTGCAACTAATGAAATTGTTTTTTGTAAACTACATGTTTCATTGAAATTGAAAAGAATTGTAAAAAATATTATGTACTAGGACCTGATACTTAAAGCTATATTTCCTAAACAATTTTCGTGTTTGGCCTGTTTCTGAGTATCTGCTCCATTTTGGAGCTAGCGGTTTGTTTTAACATTTGAGATAGGATTGCTGGAATTATTCACAAGTCGGCTTTTACTATATCCTATTTTACTAGCTATTTACTTGTATTGAAACATTCCTGTCTATGTCTGGAGTAGTGCAGTGTGTGCCCAAGGTAACTTATTCACATATCCGAAAAGAAGAAGCTCATCTCAGTTAGACATTTCCATTCATGATGAGCATAATAATAATGAGCAAGAGGCACTCAATGGTCAGTGATAGTCCCTTTTCAAAGCATGCAGTTTCAAAGGGCAAAAAGATTGTCTCACGAATTAGCCTAGAACTTCTGCTATTAGTTTTATAATTAGTCCATTTTTAGTCCTCCTAATTACTATACGAACGTTTGATGTGACAAGAACTAAACTTGTAAAACAAACTAGCTACAGAATATGTTCAAAATCATGTTCAGTTAAGATCACTTTTTCCTTTTACGAAGAAAAGTTAAGCTCACTTATTTTTTTTCACCGATCCCTTGATTTGGAAAGCAACTGACATACCTAGACGGCCGGGTTCACTCCAACGACAGCGCGGCAAAGCCGCGCTCTGTTTCTAGTGTTGTTCTTGAAAACTAGTACACTAGATTTTTGTATGATAGTGTATGTGCTTGTCATGATTTATTATATTTAGGATTTAACACTGTGTTTGTCTAATTATTTAACATATTTCACATGATATGGGTTCAAAACCAGATAATAACTTATAGCACAAAAGACTGTCAAATATCCTGGAACTTGAAACTGAAGTCCAATCAGTTGTATGGAATTGGTGATCAAGAGGCATCATTGTATGGAATTTACTGCCAATTTGATGGAATTGGTGCAACTAATGAAATTGTTTTTTGTAAACTACATGTTTCATTGAAATTGAAAAGAATTGTAAATAATTTTGAATGAATATTAAAATTCCTGATATTATGTGTCATTTGTCGCAGATGGATCGATATCGCAACTGGATGTACCAACGGACTCAAGAAGGCATATTTGTGACTGGCGTAGATATTTTTATCACGACTGCTAGGGCGCACATCTCAACCAATGCAGCGGCTCAAGGGTACATATACTGCCCATGCAGGGATTGCAAGAACCTGAAGCAGTTCCAGAATGCCGAGCAGATCCGTTGCCATCTGCTATGCAGGGGTTTCATGCAGAACTACCAGATTTGGAATAAGCACGGGGAGCATGGTGAGAACTTACCCGAGGACCCCTCAGTACAATCTGTGCGGCGGAGCGCCGGTAGCACCCAACCGGCAGGCCAGCATGAAACCGTGCTGGAGGAAGACACTACGCATCCAACGGGTGATGACTCTGTGTTGCCAGAGGACGATGTTGGTCATGAGGGCACCTTAGCAGATGAGGATGCGTTTGATGCCCTGGACCAGATGATGCGTGATGTTGAGCCCGAAAACCTCGATGACCGCGAACTGAAGAAGCTAGAGCAGATGAGAAAGGATGCAAAGACACCCCTGTACTCAGGAGCATCAGTCAGCAAACTAGAGGCGGACATTATGCTGATGCAGCTGAAGTCAAACCACGGTATGTCAGACAAAGGGTTCAATGAGTTGCTAGATGTTGTGCACAAACTCCTACCCTCAGACAATGTGCTGCCGGAGAACACGTATAAGGCGAAGCAAATGATCTGTCCGCTGGGGCTCGAAGTGCAAAAGATCCACGCATGTCGCCACGATTGCATATTGTTTCGTGGCGATTATGCAGAGCTGGATGAGTGTCCGGTTTGCAAAGCTTCGCGGTACAGATCGGACGCAGCAGGCAAGTTGAAGTGCAAGCGTGAAAAAAGGCCGGCGGCGAAGGTCCTGTGGTATTTCCCCATAATACCACGTCTGAAAAGGTTATTCGCGAACGCGGAGACAGCGAAGATGATGAGGTGGCATGCTGAAGAACGCGTGAATGATGAAAAACTCAGGCACCCGGCAGATGCAGCTCAGTGGAGGACTATTAACAGTAAATACAAGAAGACTTTTGCTAAAGAAATTAGGAACGTAAGGTTCGGTATAAGTACGGATGGGATGTGCCCCTTCAACATGGTTAGCAGCAAACACAGCACTTGGCCAGTTACGCTATGCATTTACAACCTTCCGCCCTGGCTTTGTATGAAGCGGACGTACCTGATGATGCCGTTACTGATCCAAGGCCCGAAGCAGCCGGGCAATGATATCGATGTGTTTCTAGAGCCTCTGATCGACGATCTGCTGACTTTGTGGAACGACGGTGTCCAGGTTTGGGACGAGTATAAGAGGGAACAGTTCAAGCTCAAAGCTATTCTTTTCGTGTCGATCACAGACCTGCCCGGGCTTGGGTGCTTAGCGGGGCTAGCGACAAAAGGATACAAGGCATGCGTCATCTGCCTTGACGATACTGATGCAACATGGTTGTCAAACAGTCGTAAGATGGTATACATGGGTCACCGTAAGTTCCTACCCAAAAGTCACCCTTACCGCCGGCTCAAGAAATCGTTCAACGGGATGGGAGATGACCGTCCCGCTCCGCAGTATCTCGATGGGAAACAGATATTTAAGATGGTGAAGAAACTAAAAGTCGTCATGGGAAAGAGCCAAGGAAGTGTGATGGCACCGTCCGGATCTTTGTTCAAAAAGAATTCAATCCTATTCAGGCTCCCTTATTGGCAGTTCTTGATTGTTCGACACGCTCTTGATGGGATGCACATAACAAAGAACGTGTGTGAGAGCTTGCTTGGCCTCTTGATGGGCTCAAAGGCTGGCACGAGCAAAGATGGACTAGATACTCGACTGGACATGCAACAGATGAATTTGATGCCAGAGCTGCATCCTGTCGAGCAGCCTGACGGGTCAAATAAGCTTTCGGTGGCGTCATGGACCTTGAAGAAGGAGGAGAAGGTGAAGCTGATAAGTTTCTTTCATCAACTTAAAGTGCCTACTGGCTACAGCGGCAACATCAAGAGGCTGGTGAACATGAAAGAGCTGAAGTTCAACATGGGATGCATGAAGGCCCACGACTGCCATGTTTTGATGACTCAACTGCTGCCAGTTGCCATCAGAGGTGTTCTACCCAAGAAATTACGGGACCCAATAATAAAGCTATGCGCATTCTTCAATGCAATTTCGCACAAGGTCATAGACCTGACCACACTTGACAAGCTACAAGCAGACGTGGCGCACACATTGACTAGGCTCAAGATGCATTTCCCACTGACATTTTTCAATATCTCCATGCACCTCCTGGTTCACCTGGTTGACCAGATAAAAGCCCTTGGACCAATGTTCCTGCACAATATGTTTCCTTTCGAGAGATTAATGAGCGTCCTGCGGAAGTACGTCCGCAACAGATATAGACCGGAAGGGTGCATGGTTGAGGGGTGGTCTACCGAGGAGGCAATCGAGTTCTGCACATACTACCTTGACCTGGATCAAATCGGCGTCCCCGTATCTCGGCATGAGGGCAGGCTCGTAGGGAAGGGCACGATCGGGCGCAAAAGAGGCCATGTGGATGATCTGGAAGCTTTCAAGCAAGCACATTTCACCGTACTCCTCAACACCTCCGCAGTTTCCGATTATCATGATATCCACAAGCAAGAACTGCGGGCAGCAAACATTGGCAGGAGCGAGGCGTACATTGCGAAGCAGCACAGACTCCGCTTTGGTGGCTGGCTGCAAGCCAAACTCACTGGGATACAGACAGGGAACCCCCAGTTGGACATACTAGCCATGGGGCCATCGGCAACAATTTCAAAATACGAAGCATATGAAATAAACGCGTACACATTTTACACAAGGAGACAAGACGCCAAAAGTGTGAACCAAAACAGCGGTGTGAAGATGGAGGTCATCAACAGCAACGGTGAGCAGGAGGTATACTACGGTTTCATAGAAGAGATCTGGGAGCTGACTTATGGACCAATATCGATCGCTCTGTTCAAGTGCCAGTGGATTCAAGTGCCAACAGGTGTGACCACAGACAAGTACGGCATGGTTGTTGCGGATCTTGCAAACATCGCGTACCGAGACGTACCATTCGTACTAGCGCAAGATTTAGTTCAGGTCTTCTACGCACCCGACCTTGCAAACGCCAACAAACATGTGGCTCTTCAAGGCAAGCGGAAGATCGTCGGAGTGGAGGAAAAAACAGAAGAAGATGGTGGACTCCAAGACATGCCTCCGCTCGGACCGGACATCGAGCTACATTTGTTCGAAGAGGGCAGAGAACCTGCCTATGTCAGAACAGATCATGATGAGGCCATCATTGTAAGGTGATGAATGGTTTGATGTATCTTAATTGGTTCCAATGAGAGTACTTGTTATTTGTTGATCAGAACTAAATTTGTATCCTTAATTATGCATGTTTGAATTCATGTCTACTCTTTTAAATATCCATAGTTTACTACGTATTTTTATTTTTACTAACTAATGATGGAATAATGTTTTACTCTTTTAAAAGGAAAGAAGAAAGAAATTAAAAAAAAACAGGACAAGGCCATCACCACCGGCCCATCCCCAGCCGGCAGTGTAGGGGCATCACTGCCGGCCCTAAGTAGAGCCGGTGGTGATCCCTCATCACCGCCGGCTCTAGGGCAGCTCGGCCGGCGGTGAAGGCCGGGGAGGCGCGCGCATAAGGGGGGAGGCAGGAAATTTTTCCCGCCAGTCCACGCCTCCGCGCTCCACTCCGCACCGCGTCGCCGCCGCTCCGCCCGGTCTCCGCCGGTGCCCGCGCCACCGACCTCCTCCCCTCCC
>CM014272.1:53241798-53331742 GCA_004135705.1 Alloteropsis semialata
ACCTTAACGGTTTCCATCCGCGAGTGATCTAGCTCTCTTGTCGGCGGCTAAGTTAAGGTGAACGCGCCACGCCGTGTGAAGGCGAGAACTTCCAGCCGGGCCGGGGAATCTCTCGCCGGCGAAGCGAGCGTATGCAAGCAGATGCTTTATTTTTGATTCGTGCATGCATGCATTCACGTACTGCGCCGCCGCATGGGCGCTGCGTAAGCAAAGCAGCCATCGATCTTTGATTTGATTTCCCTTTTGTCCCCTTGCTTCATCCAGAAGCCAAGGCCGTGTCGGATACACGCGGCTAGGCCACCAACGCCGAAGGAATCGGAATCAGTTCCCTCCTGATCACACGGCGGAGCCCGCACGTCGCCGGCGGTGCCGATGCTTCCTTCTCCGCACCGCAGCGGTCTCAACTTTCAGACGATTCCCCTTTTTTTTTTCAGACGATTCCCCTTGCGTGTTTGGTTTCTCAAATCTCAGCGGCTAGCGATCGACCCAAGTTCCGGTCGAAATATATCTTTCTCATTGAGATCTTTCACTCCCGTCAGCGCGATCTAATCAACATGGAATTAAAAGACGGAGTCGAGGAAAGAATAATAGTCCTTGCTCGAATCATATTATATCGATGAGCATGTGCGTAGCGGCTCTATATGTTGCTGTCAACAGTGTGAACACTGCCTTCGGTGCACGTACTTTTCCTCCGGAAAATGTTGGTTCTTCCATCTCTATCAAGCTATAAGTCACAGACAAAAAGTGGCAGATCATGGACATATATCAAGAGGGGTCAATCAGCTTTTTTTTTTTTTTTTGCGGAAGGTCAATCAGCAATTGTAGTATGTAGAATTCTCTAGTGGCAAAACAAAGGGGGGCATTGAGTAACAAATATGAGGGTAGAGTAATTAAAATATCAGAAGGATTTTTAAGAAGTGTTATTGTAATGGACAAGTATACATTCAAGACAGTGACGGAGCTGGGATTAAAATCTACATGTGGTGAACTTATTACAGCTACTGATTTATATAAGAAAATGCATACAACAAAGTACCCTAGTCATCAAATATGTATATTATACTAGAGATTAGTTTGTGAGTTGCCCGCGGCAGGTATGGCGGCCGCCGGACCTCGCCAGATTGGTGGCTCCGCCACTTATTCAAGTAGTTTATCTGATACATGTATTATTAGCGGTGGGTAGTTAGTAGCATTATTTCCATGTAAGTCCTTGTATGGGCGGACGATCTGGATAGGAGCGGACGAGTTTGACACCAGCGGATAAATCTGGGCAGGTTCTATAGTACCAGCTACACTAATTCTATACAAAATAAAGTTCATTAGACATCACAAATGTCTGCGTAGCTCAGCGGTTTGCTCTCAACTAGAATTTTGCACTGCAGGGGCCTAAAGAAATAAGTTGAGCTGACGTAAATAAAAGAAAAAAAAGGAAAAACAATATCTGACATAACGTGGCTGTTGGGGCTAAAGCATCAAGTTGTGGCACATTTAGGGTCCATTTCGCATGCCAGGTGGACACGCGGCTTTTGGGCCTAAGGAAATAAGTTGGGCTGATATAAATAAAAGAAAAAAAAGGAAAAACAATTTCTGACATGGCATTAGGGATGCCAATGCTGCCAAGAAAAATTTAAAATAATTCAATAAATATTTTTGCGACATCCAACTTTTGTCATATATTTCTGACATTAACAAATTGGCCTTATGACATAGCAACTATCGTCATTGGGTGATATTGGACTACATGTATGACATATGTTGTGACATACGATTTTTTATTGTCTTTAAATTGAAATGGCTAATACATAATGTCATAAAATGAATGATATAATGACATTATGTTGCATTATCATACTAAATACGTCAAAAATCCATACATTTCTTGTAGTGAAATATGGAAGCCATGAGCAATCGAGGTTGCAACTATACAACTAGATACCATATAACCCCTTTCATATCACATTGACCTAGCTAACATGGAGAATCTCATCACACCTTCCATCCCATCACCGCTATGAATCTTAGTATCGTAATCGGTGACCACCAACCACCACACTTTCGTGACCTTGTTGATCAGATTTCAAGGTTAGCGGTCTTTTTGGGATGTTATTAAGATCTTTGTCTCCCTAATTGACATCCATCATTCAAGTATCATCATCATAGCACAAAGGATTATTATCATAGCACAAAGGATTATTATCATTCAAGTATCATCATCATAGCACTCCAGTTGGGACTAAAAGCCTCCCTTTAGTCCCGGTTGGAGCCACCAACCGGGACTAAAGGCCCCCCAACCCCCAAACCTTGGACCCGGGACTAATGCTCTCATTAGTCCCGGGTCTAATTGGTACCGGGACTAAAGGTCCCGGACCGAAGGCCATTTGTGTAGTAGTGATTATTCGTGGTTGAAACATCAAATGCACCGGGTCATTATATAGACATTAGAAATTTTCTAGCTACAAGGCAGATAAAATGCACCCTTTACTGTTGATGAATAATATGATTATTTCAGAAAATTGGGTCTCAAACCCCAGCCATAAGATAACTTAATATGTGCAAACAAGAACTCGAATTGTGGTTGCTAGCTCCACACTATAATGAGCTAGCCAACCAGACTAGAGTTCCTTATTTTGTTCTAGTTTAAGCGAAACTAGATCATTCTCAAGCCATAGGTCTTTTTGCAGACAAGCCCACGCCTTGACATAGCCCTAGATATAGAACAGAAAAAAAATGGGAGTGATGGTGCATTTATTCCCCTAATAATAATGACTTCAGACAGTTGCTGTGCTATCTGGATTGGCATAAAATTATTATTTTCATACAATAAGTGAATATTTTCCTAGGCTTTTTGGATAACCTTGTCGGAAATTATATATCATTCCCAATACTAAAAATGGAAATGCTACTTTAAAATAATGTTCCCAATTTTCTGTCCTGACTAATGTTATCTCTTTATACTCCCTCCTTCACTTCTTCACTAAATATAAGGATTTCTAAAATTTAAATTTTGTCCCAAATATAGGAACTATATGAGCTATCCCAACCCTTAAATGTGCCAACCAAATGAAGAACTTTATTTGTCCAAAAGTTTTTGGTATAGCTTTATATTTTGGGACAGGGAGTGGTAGGATGCCATTGATGAAGTATGATCCAGGACTGTATTTGTTAAGACCTGTTACCATATTAATTTCCGAGGTGACTGCATGGTGTTAACTATAAACCATGTTTCTGAACCGTCTAATTGGAATTACACTACTACAGAAATGGTCTTCCCCAACATCACTTTCTATAGAAATGGTCTTCCCCAACATCACTTTCTACAGAAATGGTCTTCCCCAACATCACTCTCACCGCCGGTTTTGGTGCATCCCCTATTCAATCACTATTAATTCGGATGCATTAAATTGAAACAGTAAGATAAAAATAATGACAACTGCAAGCATGTGCAAATATTTTGGCTGAAACCAAAATGTAGGCAGCAAAAAAAAATTCCTTTAGTAAGATGGAACAGTTACAAGAAAAACAAAGAAGCAAACAAGCTTGTGGAGTGAAGAATCTGCACCACACTACTCGTTCCACAGGTAGGACTAACAGACCATGCACATTACGCACACTCGTCGTCTTTGTAGATAACGGAGGTACAACTCTTGGTTACACTGTCACTGTAAAATTATGTTATTCTCACTAGACCAAAATGAAAGAAGTCCATCTCATTCATGTAGGGTCTTCAGTTCCGGCAGGGTCTTCAGTCGCAGCAGAGCTCGCAAAGCCAGCAGCAGCAGAGCGCGGCAATGCTGTGGTGACGAAGAACACATGCATGGCGCGGAGAGATCAGTACCCCAAATACAAAGCACATTCACGCACATAAACTCGCGATTCTTTTTTTTTCAGAAAAAGTGTAAGCCTTGGTAGATCTGAGACAAAGCTCGTACGTACCATCCTTCGATGAAGCTGGGCTCTCCCCGCTTCGTCGTCGTCACGCGGCGCGACCCCTTCTTCCTCCTCTCGCCGCCGTCCGGACGACCGACCGTCGGATAGCCTGATCCAGCAACGAAGATATATAAGTTCACATTTCGCATACAGATGAGGTGAATTAGCAAGATTTTTTTTATAACAAGCAATTGGCTGTTGTTTAAACTGATAATTCGGATATGTTCATCTTGGGTTCTCTAATCTAGCAGAACATAACGAGATCAATCAAGAGGCATCTTCATGATCATCGTCTGTCACACAAAGACGACACACCTGGCGGGGGCTGCGGGTTGCTCCTGGCGTTGTCCTCCATTGTTGATGGATCGATCGACCTCCTGTACGGTTGCCTCTGTTGGGGAAGTTAGTTGGCAGTGAGATATATGTAGAAGCGAGCGAGAGTCCTTATATAGGCACCCGAGCTTGTGACGTGGTATGAGGAAGGAATATATACGATGCCCTTGATCTTTCTGGAGCTAGGGGAGCAAATCAAAGCCCGTACGTACGTGCGTTGCTTCTCGGCCGTCTTCTAGTTGTAGGCTGACGAAGAACGGAGAAGTGTGAGTGCCCTGCAAACTAAAGATTGAGCACGCCGACACAGGCCGCGTTAGCTAGCTACCTAGAAAGTCGAAAGATAGATGCCGAGTCGAGCTGGTGCATGGCAGATTCCCATTGTCCTTTGGCAACGCGTGCCACCAATGGAGCTGTCGGCGCAGGATCAATCCATCGGCCTGCGGCGGCCGGCCGGCGCCGAGGGACGAGCACGACCGATCCCGGTTTTCTTCTTGCTGGTCGGCTAACGCGAGCGCGCTTGCGGTACGTATGCGTGTAAGGGAATAAATCGATCTGGTCCGGCGTTTCTCGACCAATCTGTGTTCTCCCGGCCGGGGCCGACCGAGGAATAGATTCCCGGCACTCGCACACGATCTAGTCGATACAGGCTGCTGGGTGCTGGCTTGCGTACGCCACCGCTTCGGCCTTTTTCCGTTGGCAGCGGCTTCAAACGATTCTGTTCCCATCGGCTTCTGCATCAATCGTCCTCAACACTTTCTGCGTGCTTCGCTAGCTTGCCAAAATCGGCCTCCCGGCCGGCGCTGCGGCCGCGGGTTAAGATGCACATGCACGTGTCGACGAAGTTAAGATAAATTCTAGTTTGTAGGATGCACGGGTTAATTAAGATACCGGCCGACCGTCTTCAGCATTGCCGTAGTAGACTCCTAAATCGCGTACGTGGCAGTCACGATCAATTCGTAAAGTGCAACCCCACCAGCAAATTGTCTACAATTTCCTACATCGTCGTTCTCGATCTACGTCTCTCCACTAAAAAGTAGAAGTGTGGACATTTTTTTTCTACTGTCGATTTCACCGTCGCACCTTCGTCCTCTGTCCCTCCCAACAATCCAACTAGACCAAAATAAAACACATAAAAAATTCTAAATAAAATATTTTTAAGTAGATGCTATAAATCAATAATGGTTCATTTTGTTTTGTGGTATCGTTACTATTGTATATTTTAATTAATTTTTACCAAAAAACTATATTTCAATTGTCACGTCAAGTGTTTACGCTCACGATAGTTTTCAAAAATTTGAATCTTTGTAAACACATGCTAATAATAAAAAATGATCCATTTTCTATGATATGGCATCACATAAATTTATTTTAAATAAAATACCATCTAAAAAATATATTTAAATTGTTATGTGAGCATGTAAAGTCGATGCTCATAATAGCCTAAGAGGGGAGAGGTGAATTAGGCAACTTAAAACTTAGGCCTATGGTTTCCACTATTTTTCTCAAATCATAAGTTAGATCCCACTATCTAGATGTGCGTCTATGATTTTTCTAGTGCTCTGCATCCTTCCCAAAAATTTTGCAATTAAGAGCTAGTTCTATAAAGATACTACTCTAAAAACTAATGCTACCCAATTACACGTATAAAATGCAAGGACGTAAAGCAGTGAGTTACCAGGATGCAAATTTAAACTTGGCAAGAAAATTTTTATCTCGTGATTCGGTAAGCACTAGGTCAAACATACTCCACATTGGAGCTCCACACACAGGATGTCCGTGTGCTGTAGTGAGGCTTTGCCGCAGCTGTCGCTCCTCCAGCAATCTGCTGCCTCCGCCGCGTGGCCTTCCCACAGGGCTTTGTGTAAGGATCGATGGCTCAAGAGGGGAGATGAATTGGGACTTCTTTCAGGAATGCTTGGATCACACTAACAAAGGTCCTTATCAAGCCATTTGCCAGAATGAAATACTTGAACGCAAGTTTTTGAAGGAAATGCGGAAAAGTAAAAAGAAGGCACAAAGACAACCGGATTTTTTCCAGTGGTATCGATGAGTTGACGCTCTCCCTAGTCCATGTTGGAGCACTCACTAAGAGTATAGCTACTTCTTGATCCACCAAGAATCAAGTGCTTGCTAAGGATAACCCATTCTCTATCTCTGAAACTGTGGGCTTCACATCGTGTACAATTCTTCCTTCTTGGGGCTCCCACAAACTCCAAGAGCTCACCAAAAAATCCATCAACACCAAGACTGGCTAGGTGCCATCAAATACCAGGAGTAATAGGTCCCAAAATTCCACTTGATCAGCACTAAGCCTATCTCAAGCTAGACGTACACTAAGAACATTAATTAGCTCAAATACTCACTCTAGATCTTGCACTAATCACTCATGTGGCTCCTTGCAACTCTCATGTACTCTTACTGCTTGCCTGAGGTCCAAGAGCACTCAAATGATCAACCAATGAGGTATATATAGGTTAGCCACCAAGAACTAGCCGTTTGCCAACAACCCCATTGAAAATGTGCACACCATACCTTCCGTTGTGGGGCAACCAATGCAACGGCAGATAATACGCCATGTACTCTTCAAATTACTTTTCCAACGGCTATTTCACATGCCATATATTCCGCCACCTCACTCAGAGGCAATGGCATATCAAACTTTGTGTAGAAATCTCCAACGGTCAAAACCCTTTTTGAACTCTTGCTTCCCGCCAAATATCGGTCTTTGGTCGCCGGATTGAACGCTGTGTGCAATTGCTTTAACTACCATTTGACATCGTCTCTGCACAACATGCATGGCGAAAGCTACGCCACAGTATGGCATATAATATGTCGTCTAGGTTTTCACTAACCCAACACGGCGTATGATCCTTTCTTCAAGCAAATAGTAACACCAGATAAAACGGTGTTAGCTGTTTTCCTAGGTCTTCACTCGTCATCCATTTTCTTCAATTGTCCACCGTCCCTGGGTGGATAATTCGGCGTCTCCTGTCTTCACAATACTCATCCAATTCAATCACTTGGAGTTTTGGTTTTGATTCAAACTTGTTACTTGATGTATATGAAAGGTTTTTGGCTAGATTTTGGGATGTGTGCATCTGCCTCAAGACTAGACACAACATGATCAAGCTACTAACTTAGAAGAACTCCGTTTATAGTATGGTCTATCAAGAAAACTATAAAACCTAGACTGCACTAAGTGTCCTTCATCTTCTTGTGACACTTAGTTCTAGAATGGTCCTTATGATCCCTTCCAAATTGAGGGACCTCCTTTGATTAACTCCATGTGATACTAATGTATATGATTTTAATCCTTCAAAACACACCTCCATCAGCAAAACTCATCATCCATGATGGCCTAGATGCTTCACTCTGCCACTCTCCGCAATTAGCTGTTGTTGCTCCCCCAGCCAACAATCGCCTCCATCGTGTGGCTCTGCCGCCGCCGCTCCCCTGGCTAGCAGACACCTCCATCGCACGCCCTTCCCTGCGGGGCTTTACCGCTCCCCAATCTGGCTGCCGGCGCTCCCCCATCCAGCTGCCGCCTCCACCGCATGGCCTCCCTACGGGGCTCTACTCCCCAGCTAGCCACTACCACTCCCCAAGCCAGTTGCCACCTCCGCAGGCGCGGCCTCTCCACGGGGCTCTATTGCTCCCCCAACCCACCCTTGCCGCTCCACCAACTCGCCGTTGCCGCTCCCCCAGCCAGCCACCGCCGCTCTTGTCGTGGATTCGAGCAGGAGGAAAAAAAAGAGAGTTGAAAAAGGAAATGGAAAGAGGAGGAAGAAATGCGAGGCAGATAAGGTCACAGGGAACTCATACCTGTGGATCCCACCCATATGCATCGTGTGCAGAAAGATGCTCATACATGATGCCGTTAGTTGCTGTTGGTTTTCCCGTGAATAGTTCTCCATCCAACCGCGATGGGCAGGGTGTGCATTGTGGCTATGCGCACAAAATTCACTCTCATTGTGGATATAACAAAAATTCCCTTTGGTAGTACTGAACCGTTATACTCTCTCTGTTTAAATTATAAGTTGTTTTGACTTTTCCTGATTTTGCTTTTGCTACATATCTAGATATATGTATGGTTCATTGTTATGTATTTAGAAAATCCTAAACAACTTAAGATTTAAAACGCGTGGGAGGGGGGCATAACAAGATGAGGCACGAACCCTTGCACCGTGCACATTACACACTCATCATCATTTTAGATAACACTATAACAGTGTACAAGTGAGGGACTGAGAGGTATAGGAGGGTTCCTATGTTGGAATAGACGACACCAATTGCCGACGACGGTTATTTAGGAAACAAGATATACCAACATTGCTAACTATTTGTAGTGTCAGCTTAGCGATTCCGACGACAGCTTCAGATTTCAAACCGACGGTACAAATGATTATTGTAGTAGTGATCCACCAAGAGTTTACTCCATCATAATATGGAAATTCCAAAAACATTACAAGAACTATGCTACTACTGTACTGTATGTCCAAGCACTTGATTTCAACGCAATTTGTGACTTGGACATAATGTTCCACGCACAAGTTCAGTTAACAAGAGTAATCCTGAGACAATAGCTTATTATTAGTTATTACTACCACAACATCGGCTCAACGTTGTTGAAACAGCAGCGCATATTTCTCCAGAAATCAGAATAGCGAGCAGAAATATATATATTCCCCGTGAATCAGTGGCCTCCTGTTGTCCCCTCCTTGGCATGATGAGAGCTCCCGCAGCCACCTTCGCCACGCTTCCAATCTCCTCTTAGGTTCTGAAGCCGTTCTGCCACCTCCACCATTTCTGGTCGCTCGTCTCTCTCTTCCTTGAGACACTCAGTTGCCAGCTTCCGTAATGGGTCTTTCTCAACGCCCGTTACATAACTAATTGGTCTATAGCCGCGTCATCCCCACCACACAACTCTAGCCGTGTCATTTCCATGCCACACCCGCTCTCTCCCATTCTCCTGCTCTTGCCCTTGCCCTTGCTGTTGCTGTCATTTCCACGCCGCACCGCCACTCTCTCCTCTAGATCTGCCACCAACATCGGCGAGGACCCACGGCGGAGGTGCCCCGCTTCAAGGACAACAAGGGCACGGTGGGGCTTCATCTACCACCGGCAGGCGGCGTGGCTTGAAGACCCATCGCCACTGCGAGGACACCTTCACCTACTCCTTCACCTGCTCCGGCAGGCGGTGCGGCGGGGCTTCTCCTGCTCGGCAATGGCGACGAGGTGGGTCCTCCTCCTACTCATTCTCCTGCTTTTCATTCTGGATACAAATGGATTAAAATAGCTAATGTGCTTCTGAATAGATGTAACCTCTAGTAGCCTGATTATTCTAATTTTTGGTTGTCACCGGTCTGGTGAATTTTGGGTAGGACACTTACAGAACTGTCATTATATCATGCTTGAGACAAACTTATATCTTGCTGTCAAGCCCAATCTGTCAATATGCTAAATAGAATGACAATAGAATCTGTACCACTTTGTATTCAACCTACTTTGGTTAGCTAAACATTGTTATTCTTCTATACTTATGTGGTGGGTGCTAGGCTGCATAAGTCTTTATTTGGGACCCAAAAAATCCAACAAAGCGGCTTGCGGTATTGTGGTGTATACCTTGTAACACCCGGTGTGGTGGCTCCCTCGATGCATGCAAGCTTAGCACCTACCATTGTTTGTAGCTTATTTAGATTGATAGTTTTTTGTTGTGATAATCATACTAACTAATTGCTTTATCATCTTGATGTGTCAATCTACACTTCATTGCTGCTGAAATTGAACAACAAAGGACAGACACCGCACAAGGAAGGACAAGCACTGCACAAGAAAGGACATGCACTTCATTGCCTCACCCTGTCAAAACTATAGGGTTTTGTGGATCTATGAGGTCTACCCTCTATTCTTTTGCCTTATCTGTGGTGCCGCTCACAAATCATAATGAGGCTAGAGAGTATAGACCTATTTATAGACTCCACTTCCAGGGTTAAAAATATTCCATCTGTATTCCAGAAAACTGTTTGACTCCTAAACCATGCCACCAACCACGATCAGACAGGACAGTTTAATGAGTCTAAAATATATTAGTCCCTAGCACACATGTGTGAGTCATGTGCATAATCAGATTGTATATATATCAATTTCCATCTGATCATGTGGATTAACAGCCTGCAGAGCTGATCCTGCAAAACAAACACAGCTCTTCCGTTGTGCTGTACCTGGGTCAAATATGTACGTACATTATAAACATTCTAGTAGAGTCGATCTCAATTAATTCCTCTACTGTATTCCAGCACAAACGTCCTCGGCACCTCGAGTACAAATTCCTCAAGTTAAATTCCACATCATTTATTCCATATCACATACATCTTAATATTTCCACATTGAGACAAATAATAACCATAATATGTAAATTATGTTGAAGTCACATGAAAATCCAACATCTCCCACTTGGCTGAAACATTTCCATCAATAAAATGAAGTTTCATGTATCTAATATGTTTAGAATATAATTCCTAACCTTAGTCAGTGAATCTGCAGTCATATTAGTTATATACAAATAAATCAAATAAGCATACCTCAATTTGTTGATACGATAATAACTTCCTCAATGTGTTCACTGTTACCATGAACTTCCAAAAATAAGTGATAGGTTGTGATGCAATTTTCATGATCTCATGATATAAGATATTCCCTTAGCCACAGACACTTCCTTCCATTGCTTTAATGCAACAACTAAATAATTCCAGTAGCTAAGGTATGGTCCTTTAAGGAAATAGTATAAAATTCCAATGCTATTAATTTCTCCTTTTTCCTCGAGAGTATTCCGTCACTATTCCTCATCAAGTTTAATTCCCATTCATAGGTGCATTACAAATTTGCAGTTTTCATAGAGAATCATTTCATTTTAAAATAATAAGGGAACCCATTGTTCCAATCTCTATGTACATTATATACCAAGCATCGGAAGCTTTTCATATAACTTTCTTATCCAGCTTTAAGTTCCGTCAATGTCAACTCATTTGAGGCAATAAGAATGCCAATCAACACATTAAAATATAAAAAAAATTTCAGCAAACAGATGTGCATGCTGTTGTCACCTTCCATCATCATAAAACCACATGATGTGATAGCTTTTAAAATAAATAAATATAAACCATTGACGTGAAGCTTGTTAAAGATAAACTTTGTTTTGATTTCCTTTTCTCCACAACTTTTCAACTGTAGCATATTTCCTTCCACAAATGTTCATTAGAACGAAAACCAAGTTAAACTTCCATTTGTTGGAGTTCAAGGTTAATTAACCATAATATCAATAATATGCAATTCATTATTACTTCAATTGGAGATAAGTTTCCACAAAGTAATATGTTTCCTTTGTGCAAAGCTTATAAGAAATGCTCCCCAAAGTACACATACCTTTCCTCTATGTAAAGTTCAACGTTTCCACAAAGTAAACCTTCCCTTTGTGTAAATCACAATATTTTCACAAAATAAACATTCCCTTTGTGTGAAATATTTCCACAGATTAAACCTTCCCTCTGTGTGAATCACAATATTTCCACAAAGTAAATAATTTCCTTTGAGTGAAGATGATTGTTTCCACAAAGTCAATAATTCCCTTTGTGTGAAGAAGATTGTTTTCACAAAGTAAACAATTCTATTTGAGTGAAGATGATTGTTTCCACAAAGTCAATAATTCCCTTTGTGTGAAGAATAATGTTTCCATAAAGGTGAACCTTCCCTTCATGTGAATTAATTAGTAAAGAACTGAGCTTTACATCCAATTTTCAGCTTATAGAATTTCAGCTATATGTTAAAGTAACGAGCTTCCAAACAATATTCTTCCTCATTGAGTTCCATTGTTTCCGCATAAGAGTTTCCTATTTCCTCAAAATCAAATCTGGTTCTTCCTCTAAACTTGAAATTTAGAGTAGGTTCACATATATTACATAATGATCATCCATGTATGCATGAAAGTTCAAATATTCCTCCCACTTTTCCGATGCATGTTAGTGATGGGAGTAGGACATATGTTACCTTTAGGGGGGTTTATCTCTTCCTCAATGAGTATTAATTCCAGGTGCAATTCCAAATGTATCCATCTGTGCTGCCTGTTTTGTTCTCAATAATTCCACCCTTATCAACTCGAAACAAGATGGGTGTAAATATTGTACGTATTCTTTCCACCAGTTTATCATTAGAATATCCAACACACAAAGAAAATTTTTAGCGTGTTATTAAAAGTAAGCATTCCTCTGGTGTGTTACCTTAAAGTAGTTAAATAGTGTAGCAAGGGCTTCCTTCCCGACCACGATACAAAGATAGTGACTGTGTCATAATTTAAACAATGAGTAACCAATGAGTAACAAAAAATAATCATAAATGTTTATTCCTTTGCATGCACCGTTTATTGCAAAGTGTACGAATATAATATTGAATAATTCCATGCTCATTATAAACTATAATATTTCTGAAGTGTATTCTCCCCAACAATCAGTGAATAAAACTTTAATCATTACATTCAACTAATTTTCCACTTCAGTTTAAATTTCTCTAACATATCAAAACCTTCCAATATATATATACCAAAATAAACAATACCAATAAGATATTTTCACCTTCAGAGATGGCGTGATGGACGCTTCACTTACATGAGAAATTCCTCCCACTTAAAGTTGAGAGTTCCAGAACTAATAAGCCTCTTAATTCCGTCCTAGATATATGACCAAGTCATAAAAGACAAAAATAATATTCCGAGCATGTGTCCCTATCAATCATTTTTCTCACTGTGGAGTTAGTTCAAATATTAAACAATCATGTAATTAATCTTCTAACATATTGTCCAGAATGTTAAACCATAGCAATGGCTGGTGTTTCAGTAATAGACTACCTTTTGTTTAAATGTCGTTGAGTCGAGTGCTGTTTTCCTTCCTTTTTTCTCCTACTCTTGTGGTCGTTGATGTAATAACGAACAGCTATATGCACCGATCGTTGCAGAGGCTGGAATATTAAAATATATTCCTTTTTCTAAAAAAAATGCACCCATTGGGCAATGTTTAAAACTTTCCCTTTCCAAATAGTACCATAACCAATGGACCCCAATTAAGGACCAAACATAAAATTCCTTCACATGCTAGGTAAGTATAAAGCATCAATTTTCCTCCGCAAAAGAGTTAGGCATTTCCAATTCCAAGCATTACTCTTCAAGTAAGCACACAACATATACTTCCTTGGAATTGTTTGCATGTAAGTAAAACCTTACAGTCTCTTTCTCTTCCTCTTTGCCAATTCCTTTGAGAAGTATTTTGTCTTCCTCTCCAAGGTGCAATCTCAATCTTCCTTAATGAGTAAGTGACATTCCATATTGAAAGTGAATTGAAAGTGAGACGAATATCTTCAATTCTAACAGATCATAATGACATCTTGAAATATTTCCAAAAGGGTTTGGCAAAGAGTTTAGAATATTTTCAAAGGGGTTTGGCAAAGGGTTTCGCATACGAATATCTTGAATTATCTACTGTAGATAACAAATCATAATGATATCTCTAATTCCTCCGCTCAAAAGCAGAACTTTTTTTTCAGATTCGCACATTAATTTTCATGCAATCTGTCCACTCCAATGTTGAGCAAACAATAACTGGCATCGATAGACTGTACAATCTTCCTCTTCCTCAACAATGGTATTATGATTTTTCCGATTTGTGGTTGTCAGTTAAATCACAACAAAAAAAATGAAAGCATAAGTACTAATTGTATTTTCCAAAAACTACTACAGAAAATGTTTGTAGGGGCCGGTTAGCGGACGTTTCTAGGGGCGGCACCGAAATCCGCCCCTACTATTAGCTGCTAAAAATGGTCATTTGCAGGGGCGGGTTAGTAGCCCGCCTCAGCAAACGAGTTTCTAGGGGTGGGTCCGCCATTTGCAAATGCATTTCTAGAGACGGCCCTTAGCTACAGTAGCGCGCGCGTATTTATAGGAGCGCGTCGCCTTTTAGTCTGCCCCTAAAAAAATCCCTGGCTCTTACAAATGTTTTCTGCAGTAGCGAAATCGTGAGAGTGATAGCCATCCAATTTGCAATATAAAGTAATTAAGATAAGTACTGTCGCCATTACGTGGAGAAGAGTCACCCTCGTAATGAGTATATAAATATTTGCCGCTTGCTGACCCTGTGAGCATGGCAGCGCAGCAGCTAGGGCTGGACAAAAAACTCGTGACTCGTTAGCTCGCTCGGCTCGTGACGAACTCGGCTCGGCTCGATTTGTTAACGAGCCAGCTCGAACAACCAACTCAGCTCGTTAGTATAACGAGCGAGTTCGAGCTGCTCGCGAGCTAAATGAGCTGTCCACACCATCAGGTTAGCAGATCGAATGTGCAACATACAAGCCCAAAAAGCAGCCCAATAGGCCCAAGACCATCCAATTGAACCCTAGAGACCCCAGCCTGCTCGTCAAACCAATCCCACGCCGCCGCAAAGACCGTGAGCCCCGTCCAACGTTTCGTGGCCGCAAGACACATCTCCGTGGCCCCCGGGACCGCGAGCGGCGATGGCGATGCTGCCTCTCCCGGGACCGCGTCTCCATGAGTCCGCGACGACGACGCCGCCTCCCCTTGTCGCGCGCACACGGTGCCAGCTCTGGACCTCCTGTGGCGTGCGACCGCCACGGCCTTCCAAGCACCACCCGCCGCCACACACCGTAGCACCAGCGCCCAGATCCAATCCATCCCCTTCCAAGCTGCTCGGCTACACATCGCAGCACCAGCACACATGCAATCGAGAAGCGTCCGGCCATCCTCGTCAACAGCTCCAGGCCATGACCGAGCATCAGGTCAGTATCCTGCATTCATGCTACTCCTGTTTGTGTTGGCTCGTGAGCCGGCTTGAGCTAGCTCGAGCTCGTAACGAGTCGAGCCGAGCTCAACTTTTTACTCGTTATGTTAACGAGCCGAGCCGAGCTGGCTCGTTAGCATAGCGAGCTGAAGCGAGCCGAGCTGAGCCGAGCCGAGCCGGCTTGTTATCCAGCCCTAGCAGCAGCGAGGGTCGGTGGCCACTGGCCAGAGGAGAACACGTACGTCCCAACCAGCATCGAGTTTCGCAATGGTAAACAGCGGCCGTTCCCCTTAGAGCAAGGCTAGTGGTATTCGCCGGCAGCCGGCTGCGAGCCCGCCCGATCATGGTGGACCCCACTGGCAATTAATACATAGCAGTGAGAGTAAGGAGCTATTTCGTCGGCTCCCAGCGAGCGATTCACCAGCCGCTCGCTCCCGCTCTCTTTCTCTCAACAGCCCAGCCCGCTCGCAGCCGATTATTATACTTGCTCTTAGGTCTTCCTCGGTCCGTGCAAAGCCATGCGGCCCACAGACGGAGATGACGGCGTGACGCAATGTTTGGTACTATGAATTCCGGCAACATGGCGCCCTGACGAATCACAGATGGAGAATTTTGCAGCAGATTAGCGTGGGATCCTCGTGAGTCGTGACGGCAGCAGAGTCAATAATAGATTAAGGGCATGTTTAGATCGTGGCAAGTTGCTAAAAAATGGTAACTTTTTTCACACTGACAACCATGCCTCCTCTCACAGAATACGTTTCCCAATGGCAACTTTTTTGGCAACTTTCTGACTAAATAGGCCCTAAACTTGCGCAGCAGTGGCGCTGGCCAGCTCAAACAGCAGATCCAATTCAGCGAACAATGTCGTCAGATTGGCATGGATCGTCGGCAGCAGCGCCGCTATGACTAGGCTTTGATACCAATGTAGGGTTTTGTGGATCTATGAGGTTTACTCTCTATTCTTCTGCCTTATCTATGGTGCCGCTCACAAATCATAATAAGGCTAGAGGGTAGGGACCTATTTATAGACTCCACTTCCAGGGTTAACAAATATTCCACCTGTGTTCCAGAGAACTGTATGACTCCTGAACCATGCCACCAACCACGATCAGACAGGACAGTTTAATGAGTCTAAAATATATTACTCCCTAGCACACATGTGTAAGTCATGTGCCATAATCAGATTGTATATATGAGATCAATTGTATATATGAGATCAGTTTTCATCTTATCATGTGGGTTAACAGCCTGCAGAGCCGATCCTACAAAACAAACCCAGCTCTTCCGTTGTACTATACCCAGGTCAAATATGTACATACATTATAAACATTCCAGTAGAGTCGATCTCAATTAATTCCTCTACTGTATTCCAGCACAAATGTCATCGGCACCTCGAGTACAAATTCCTCAAGTTAAATTCCACATCATTTATTCCCTATCACATACATCTGAATATTTCCACATTGAGACAAATACTAATCATAATATGTAAATTATGTTGAAGCCACATGAAAATCCAACGAAAATGGTTAGTGCCTATCCACAACCAGTATATAATTACTTATTTTGAAGTGCTTATGTTGTCCACCCCGTCAAAATGGTTAGTACCTATCCACAACTGGAATAAATATCAACTCTATGTCTATATGTTGTCCATGCTTATGTTGCACTACTAACAAACTGATATATCATCTATGCAGTCTCACTCATCAAGGAGCTCCTCTAGTGACAACAGTACACCTACTACATAGGCCAACAGTGCACCTGCTTCACAGGCTCACTCATCACACACTACTGGGAGTACCGCAGGTCAAGGACACAAACCAGATGGCCAGAAGACAGGGCGACTGCAACTGGACTTGATGGCCAAGGTTGACCTGTCCCAGATGCTGCGAGGGATAGATTTGTATTGGTCTGTGGCCTCATTGCTCAGGAGAGGGTGTCAATCAACATCAAGCTTGAGGATCTCCCAGTGGAGCAGAAGAATGACATGTTCACTGTTTTAGAGGGAAAGCTAGAGTACCCAGCCAATCTGTCCATAGCTGAGCATGAGAAGGCAATTAAGTCAGCTTTGAAAGAGATTGAGAGTTTGCACCAACGATTCAAGTCCCATTTAAGAACAGGTTTTGTGAGGCAAGACGTGCTTCCCTTTGAGAAGCATCCCTTTTTGAAGCCACTAGACTGGGAGCAGTTTGTGGCGACAACCAATTCTGAATTTTTTTAAGCAGATGAGCCAGGAGATGAAAGATAAGAGAGCAAAGCACACTAAGCCGCACAAGATGGGGCAGAAAAGGTTATACTGGTAAAAGAAAAGATTGGCAGGAGAAGGATGAAAAGCTAGCTGCGGAAGGAAAAAAGAATCCTTGGAATCAATTTCCTTGCCATTCGAGGTCATATCTGCGGGCAAGGTCACAGAAGAACACTAATACCAGTGGGGACATAACATTCAGTTCCCCTCTGATGGCAGAGGTAGCAAATAAGGTGAAAAGATATGCAGCTGAAGCTAGCGATGGTTCTTTCATTGGGTTAGGGAGAATGATTTTCTGAGCACAACACTTAAGAATCCAGAGCATCGAGGTCGAGTCCGAGGCGTGTCTAGTTCACTCAGCTAAGGTATAGGGTTTGGCGAAGAGTTTGCTAGAATGTACAGGAAGAAGAAAAAGAAGAAGAAGAAGAAGAAGAAGAAGAAGAAGAAGAAGAAGAAGAAGAAGAAGAAGAAGAGGTCTGATGCGGACAAGGATAGTTGGTGATGCAATCAATAGAGTTGTGGAGTTGCTTAGAGTGGCTAAGAGGAGCTCACATTAGCCACTGTCTATCCAGATCAAGAGACTTGTCATACAGTACCGGTAGAGTGTGGGTATGCTGTGGTGCAACCTACTTACGTGTGGGCCAATGCGAGGCACATCAATCTGCCTACCCCAATAGGGGATGAGATCACAACCCTAGGTGATTCTATCTTGCAACAAATACGGTGGCCAAGGACGAGAATCCTTATACCAACCAGGTCAAGAGCTCCCACATTTGAAGCCACATCAGCCGGTACAGCTTGAGATGGAGCAGCAGCAGCTCAGCTACTTCGGCCACAGCAGCGGCAGCCATAGTAGCAGCAGGCACAGAACAACTAGCAGCCTGAAAATACATTGGTACCACATCAGCCACAGCACCAACAACAGCAACAGCAGCCACAGTAGCAGAAGGCACAGCAGGAGCCACAACAGCAGCCACAGCAGGAGACACAGCAGCAGCAGCTACATCAGCAACCACAAAAACCAAACGTTGTCGCTGTTTGGACTACGTCTAATCCCAAATACAAGCCTGTGAGCCTATGTTATCATAAGAGGCTTTAAAGACTGCTGGGCCAATTTGTGAAGCCTTGCATACTTACGTCATGGTTCAAAGTGCGAATGGTGCAGATTGCATTCCTGCAAAGTTGGCTGCATCCTACTTTGAAAGTGATGGTGAATTAAACTTCACAGTTAGATTCAATGACATGTATGACCTTTTCAACCTGAACAGTCTGGATGTTAGCTTGTTGAGATGCTGGACATTGTAAGTTTCTTCACACTAAAACATATATTCTTTATTTTTTAGCACAAAGTTCATGCGAATAATTTGTTTATTTGTACAAAAGAAACAGGCAGAGGATATGCACTGCAATTTTGGGTTTTTGGACCCACAGGTATTCTCGGCCACAATGCTTCAATTCCAGACCAAAAATGTAACAGAAGCAATTAAAAAGGCTATGAAACATGACTTTGTGGTGGGTGCCTACAACACCGGTGGCCATTGGGTACTAGTGTTCATTGCTATGAAGTGGAATGTTGTTTGATATTTAGATTCTGCTAAAGTTTGGCCAAAACAAAAGTTCAGGGATGTCGTACAAGTTGTGAACTGGTAAGAAGATTTTGTTACAAAAATTTCATCTTTTAATGTTTCTAATCAATATTACTAATCATACAGGGCCTATTCAGAGTACATGGAGAAGGTGAAAACAAAATCAAAAAGCAAACCTAAACTCATACACAAGACATATTTCCTGGTAAAAGAGAGACTTTTTTGCCCCTTCATATGTATTTGGTACTGCCTTAACTTGTGTCATTTTGGTACCTTCATGCAGTGCGCTCAGCAGCCATCGGGGAGGTTACTGTGTGGATTCTATGTTGCAATAAACATGTTGGACCTACTCTCTGACATATGCATCATGAAAAAGGCTTCTATATGTATACCTGCTCAGCCTTATCTCTGCTCATAGTCTTTATTTGATTTTAGAAACTGATTTTTACTTGTATTCTCATAATAATTGTTTTATGCAGGATTACAAAGTTTTCACCGAAGGGGTAGATCAAGGAGCACTAAGGATGCTCCAGGGGATGTTGTGTGAGTTCATTCTTAAGGAGATCATCGACCCAAAGGGCAACTTCTATAATGGTCCAGCAGATACCGTGTGAGTTCATTGTAAATTCAGTCTTGCAGTCATAAACTTGAAACTTGTTAAATGTGTATGATGAGAAACTTGAAACTTGATTCAGCATTCTCCTCAATGGTGAAAACAAACTTGATGTGTACTAGTGTATATATGTGATGTGTATCTCAATCTTTGTTTGTGATGTGAAAGATCTGGTGGCTGCCAATTCCTGGCTGGTTCTGTGTTTGTGACGTGAGTGACCTGGTGGCTGCCAAATCCTGTCTGTTTCCAGAATGCAGCCAGAAAACAGGCCAGAGCTTGCAGGGGTGGCACAAGTAAAGGTAACGGGCATTAAATAACGTCCGTTACAAATTGGGTGATGGGTAACGCCTACACGTACCACACGAATAATGTAAAGGTGACGGTCATTAAATAAAGCCTATTACAAATTGGGTGATGGGTAACGCCTACACGTACCACACGAATAATGTAAAGGTGACGGTCATTAAATAAAGCCTATTACAAACTCTGACCGGTGGGCTCAGAAAGAGACGCTTGGGTGATGGGTAATGCCCTTATGTAGCGGGCATCAAATATTGACCATTACCTATAGCATACTTTTGTAACGGGCCTTTATCAAAGCCTGTTACAAAGTCTGACCAGTGGGCCCAGAAAGAGATGCTTGGGTGATGGGTAACGCCCTTATGTAACGGGCATTAAAGTTTGACCATACTTATAGCATACTTTTGTAACGGGCTTTGATAAGCCCATTACAAAGTATGACAAGTGGGCCTAGAACGAGACCTGGTGAGGTAATGGTAACGGATATCCGTAACGGTCGTTAGTAAACGGCCGTTACAAATAGTGCACTCTGTAACGGTCTGTAGAGTATACCCGTTACGAAATCTGTCTGTGGGCCCACAAAAATAGCCATTTTAGGTTACTGGTAACTGCATTTGGTAACGGTTTTTCTTAAATGCGGGTTACAAATACGTATTATGAGTAACGGGCAAATGCCCGTTACCTTTGAGCTGTCATTAGTAACCCAAAAAGGATAACGGGTGTTATGCCCGTTACCAATGGACATTGGCGCCCGTTACTAATTTATGGTTCTCACGTAGTGGGAGGACAAGGCGGCGCTACCGGGCAGGGCAGAATCCCTAGTGGGCGGTACCGCCGATGGGGACGAGGATGCCCATCACGTTAGGACGGGCGGGATTTGGGGGTGGGGGAAGGGGATGGGTGGCGGGCTGTAGGTGGGCAGCGCGGCGGCGGCACAGCGTGTGGCCGGGGCTGTAGATGAGAGGCCGAAGTCGGGTCGAGAGAAGGAGAGAGATGGGCCATGGTGAGCTGCAAATTGAGCGCCTTGTCCGGCTTCCGCTCACTCTGTAAGAGCCCCCGAATACGCTACACCCAGGACGTTTTTCGATGATGTGGAAAGGAATAAGTACGGCGCACTCTGCACGTGGCGGACCGTGCGTTCCAACTACTTGCTTCTCAGCCATCTTCGTTTGTCGCCGACAGCCTTTTGAACGACGCAGCGGCGAAGTAATTCTGCGGAGGTGCTAGTATCAGATGCGCGCGGACACGCCGTTCGCACCCGTGCAAGATTAGTCCGGGCGAGAGTCAGTGAGATACTGAGATATATATATGTTATCTTTCGGTCTCTTCTCTCGTCCTTTTTTTTCGAACTATCAAAAGTGCCGTGTGTTTCTAACATGTAGCCCGTAGCCGTGTTCCGGGGTCGACCAAAGAATAGGTTCCCGAGCTATCCATGCGCTGTTCAGGAGCATTGTGTGCTAGAATCCTAAATTGCGTGTATGATTGATCATTCTGAATTTCTGACAGAACAAACCTTGGGACATTTAGAATCCTAATACGTGTTTTGATTTATTTTTTTATATACTACTTGTGAAAGCCATGCTTCGTGGACTGCATGCCTTTGAATGAACTTGCGTGAGAAGTAACTCCTGGAAAAAGAAGATAGGGAAGCCTAGAAAACGCATGAATGCTTGACAAATTAAATGCTTGTTCGAAACTTCTTCCTTGGAATAAATTCTATGCAGATTTGATGCTGGACAAAGTTTTGCCTGCTTTCACCAGCGCCGTCCTGGCGCCATCTGTACTAATTCGATGTGGATTATCTGTTAGTCGGCTGCCAAGAAAACAAGATTAGCATACGACGTACGCTATAAAAGGACCGTCTCTCTTCCAACAACCATGCATTCCACAAACGCAAGTCCATCAACCTACATTGAACAAAGTGCAAGTGTGGCTACTGGATCAGGCCACCCAGGGACGTTGCATATACACGTCCCTGATCAGAGAAGCTTGGACCATCTGAGCTTATCGGATATGGCATCGACCTCCATTGACCTCAAACGCAAGTCCATCGACCTCCATTGAACAAAGTGCAAGTGTAGTTCGCTGATCAGGCCACCCAGCATACACGTCCGTGATCAGAAAAGCTAGGACCGTCTGAGCTTATCGGACATGGCATCGCCGGCGGCGATCATGGCCAAAGCGGTGATGGCGGTGACCGTCGTGCTGATCCAATGCTGCATCATGATCGTCGCGGCGAGGCATCTAAACGGCGGCGAGAGAGGGCCCGGCAATGGCAACCGTGCCGGCTGGCAAGATGCCCACCACCCATAAGCCGGCCGGTGTTCGATCATCATCTCGCACCTAGCGGCCCTGTGAGAAGAATGACGTACAGGTTGTCGGTTGCGCTTTTGTTGATTTGTTATTAATTACTAGCATAGACGCACGTGCGACACGCACGTGTGTATAAAAAATATTTAATTTTTAATAAATTAATATGAACCAATATACTTGAAAAATGTCCATAAATGGGGTAAGGAAACAACGAATAGTAAGATTAGATAGGTTGAAGGAGCATACGATTTCTAAAGTTCACTTCCATCTCAATATCATCACTGAAAGATAGATCACTCTTGTGCTCTTCTTTTTTTTTTACTCTTCCATCATTTGCAATTCTTCTTCTATGAGATGAACAACACATCATTGTTTGGTTAAGGGAAAGAATACAAATACTTATGCTTTCTATTAGGCTAATACATTCAAAATTGATTTACTCACTTTTTTTACAACTTCTAAAGAGAAGATCTTTAAACCAAAAGGATTTGATCTATAAAGCCCCCCATCTCCGGCTTGAGGGAGACACTCTAAGAGAATCTTCACTTCAGTTGGGTGTTTCCTGATGTTCAGCCAGAATAGTCTCAAAGGTTTTTATGTACCATCATATGTCCATAATCCTAACGCCGCCTCTCCTTTTAGCCCCCAGTTCCAGACCAACGAAGAACGACATTGGCTATATCCTTATAGTTTATATCCCAACTGTTTCCAGAAACTTTGAACTGTTCCCTCACCAATTTACCGAGCTCCTTTGCCCGATCCTGGCCTATGGGAGGCTGCAATTACCCGAAGACGATTGTATTGTAGTTAAGTAATAAAACAACGTCTAGGAAAAACATGTAATGCTACCGACCATTTTATCATTGCTGCACTTATTGTCTTTTCCATGTGAAGGGGGATTTACTCTTCAACGTCTAGGAACACCAATCCACTAATATGTAAACTGTCCTGTCTATAAATGATGTAAGAACAACACACACATGAATGTTGATCATTTGACAAGTGCAGTTTAGTGAACCATTGAGCTCTATATATAACCGACAATGGTGTATCTACAGATGCTCCTAGCAAATTACGATGAAATCAACAATGTCAGTGAAGCACATCACAATCTACTAACTGAAACTTCATTAATATAACTATTTGCTATCCATTAGTCCAATTTAAAACCAATGAATTGCTAGGTTCAGTTTCACAAATCACAACAAGTATAATACTACAATCAAGGAGATATTTACCATTTTGTTGTAGATTTAATCCAGTAGCAGCGAGCTGATGAAAAGCTATAGGTTCGCACAAACTTTTGTTGAACTTAACGAAATTAGGCAGGCAGCACTACAGGGACATATTCACACACATCATTAGGGAAGACAGAATAAATGTGGCATTTACTCTATAGGTACTGGACGTGTATCCTTTTTTACTTGAACCAGCTTCATCTCCTCTCACTTGTTAGTCGGGATGTCAACTGATGCCCATGAAGAGGTCCTAGCATGCAGATGTAAAACATAAAATCGATAGAATTGTTTGCACTCTTGCAGAAAGAATAGAACCCATGCTTCAATAGCAAATTAGTAATATATGGATTAATGAGAGAGGGTTCTTACTCTGATGCAAAAGAGGCAACAATTCGTGGGCGCTGTAGGAACACGGCGAGGCCGACGTGTACTGCTCCTGAATTTTCTATTTCGCATGCCGGGAGTAGCTCAACGGCTCGACGGCCACCACCTGAGGCCATCGCTTCGCCGTGCTTGAACATGGAACTGACAGTGATGGCGATAAAAGAGCTTCCACCAACCCTTAATCACAAGGTTTGTTACAAGAACTCGCACCTCCGTCAAGATGGATCGCTCGGCTATGCCGGAACACCTGGCGATGCGAGCGCGGGCGTGCACGCCGTCAGGGCAAAACGAAAGCGTGGGCAGCAGGTCGAGTCTATTGACCACGGGGCAACACGCGGGAGCAAGAAGAATACCGAGCGGGCAGATCCGACAGCGGTGGGAATTTCCTTCCGCGTGCTTAGATGTGGGTACGGCGGGTGGGTAAAGTTTGAGGTGAGAAAAATAATAGATTTTTATAGGTCTCGGTTCTTTTCCACCTCCCCCACTCTTGACAGGCGGGTCCAACGTGAGGGATAAGGCGGGCCAAAATTGGGTGAGAAACATTTTCAATTATTTTCGTTCTTTATAGTATAGATTACATATGTTGTGTGAATTTGGAGGGAGCTTAATAAGTGTCCATTGTACATTGCGTGACATTGTACTGCGATAGATTTGGTTGGCGATGAGCATGTATCTAAAGTAATACAAAACTTATTCGTTCCAAATGCTATCCTATTTTTTCTTCATCTTTAGTTTATGATTTAATTTGTTTCTATCTGAGGCTATTATGTGATTCTTTCTGTCCTGCAGTTTTGACTTTGGCTTTAGGACGAATCTTTTGGTGGATTTTGGTGCTGTATATAAAAGATAAGAGCGCATTTGCATCTCTGTTGATAATATTTGGTCCATTCTTCTTACATGTATCTCGATCTCAATCACTCCTACTTCCACAGTGCCCTCTGTGTGCTCACAGTGCACCAATGCCGCATCCCTCCACTCACAAGATGTTGCCGGCAGATGCCAACACCTAGAGACAATGCATCATGCCGTAAAATCCTGCCATAGGGGGAAAATACCGAGAATTTCAGAGTTTGAATGCTGCATGAGAGTTGAGAAATAGAAATTGACACATGTTCATACACATCAAGGTCGCTCACACCCGTCCACAGGAACACACAGTTGCAACTTATTTTGTACAAAAACCAAATGCACAACGGCGGTAGCTAGCGCTTCTCTCTCACACAAATCACAACACCACACAGAAGTATTTGCCCCCCTGAATCAGATTTCAGGATACGAGAAGTGCCGTTGCGTGGTAGCCCCGGTAACATATCAGGTCTCCTGCTATATATATCTCCTTTGTGCTTTTAGGCTACGAAGCCTGTCCACCACCTCTCTCATTTGTGGTCGCTTGTCTAGGTCTATCTTGAGACACATGAAAGCCAGGTCCCCCATCCGTTGCAGGGTATCCATGTCGATCTGTTCGTCTACAATCTCAATGTCAAGCATGTCCCGTCCATTGACATCAAAATGGCGTCCAACATCTCTATCACCATACTTGTAAGCAGACATAAACTCAAATTGGAGGCTCCGGTTGTCGCCATATCTTGCTTGTTTTCTGGTGATGAGTTCCAAAAGGACAATTCCAAAAGAGTACACATCACTCTTTGATGTCAACTGCCCTGTCTGTAGGTAAACTGGGTCCACGTAAGCCAGATCCGCTAACGCATAGCCATGACCTTGGGCAACAGCGCCCAGGCCTGCTGAACAAATATCTGAGACTTTTGGGGTATTATTTTCATCTAGCAGTATCTTGGTAGATTTGAAACTGCCATGTATGATTTTAACCGATACAGCTGAGTGCAAATATGCCAATGCTTCTGCGGTTCCGATTGCAATATCTAGGCGTAAATCAAGTGATAGAGGACGTTGTCCATCATTACTACGCAGAATGTCGTGCAGATTCCCACGAGACGCAAACTCATATACTTCTGTCTCCAAACAACAGCCCAGAAACCTGATGATGTTCTTATGGTTAATATGACATGCAGATACAAGTGCTCTAATGAAATTATCTGTTTGGGCTTCATCGACCAAGATGAATTTCTTCACAACGACGCTCTTATTGTGATCAATCCATCCCTTGTAGACATCACCGGAAGAACCCTTGCCAACAATAGTTGAATAGTTGCGGGTGATTTTTCTTATCTCGCGTTTGGTGAAAATTTTTAGGCCGACAGACTGTAGTGTATTATCTATTAACAATGCATACTTTAGTACATGACCTCCATTCCTCTTGAAGTACTTCCTGCGTTCATTCTTAGAGAAGATGTCCAGAATGTTTGACTTTGAAGGCACAACAGAGTTAGAGCTGGAACTGGAGATGCCAGTGTCATACTTCTTGACCTTTTGCGTTATATCTTGTGACTCCCATGAGGAACTGGAAATATTTTTGTTGTGTTTGTCTACCTTTTCTGTCCTATCCTGCATTCCCCATGATGAACCTTGACCTTCTTTCTTTTTGACACGCCCACATCGAAGATCGCTTCTAATCGTCTTGAGCCTTTCTTCAACCTCGTCCATTCCAGGCCGTTCCTTGATACCCTTTGTGGAGCACTCTGCTGCTAGATTTCCGATATCGTCCAGAAATGCCATGTTTGCCTTGCTTGCTATTTTAGGATCAAACATCGCCCCTTGCTTTCCTTGACTAAGAGCATCAATGAACCTTACTCTGAGGCCAGTATTAAGACCATTTTCACTTGCCTTGGCTCCGGTTATTAGTTCCAAGAGAACAACCCCAAAACTATAGACATCAATCTTTGGATCAAGGAGCCCCGTATCAATATATCCCGGATCCATGTAACCAATGCTGCCTGCTACATTCATGGTGTATTGAATTTGGCCCATGGAACGCAGCCTCGATAATCCGAAGTCAGACAATTTTGCACTCAATTCACTGTCCAGAAGTATGTTGTCAGGCTTGATATCACCGTGAATGATTGGTTGGTACATGCCACAATGCATGTACCTTAATGCGTCTGCACATTCTGTTGCGATACGCAACCTGTCATCTAATGGAATCGGATTGTCACTGCCATGAAGAAGATCACTAAGGTTTCCCCTGGGGACATACTCGGTGACAATCATTAGAGCATTTTCCTCTGCGCAGTAGCCCAAGAGCCTGACTACATTATTGTGGTTGATTTGGCAATGGACTGTTATCTCTTTAGCAAACCCTTCTTTCAGATTCGGGAAGAAGTATTTCTTCACTGCAACTGGGGTACCATCATTGAGAGCACCTTTGTAAACTTGTCCAAATCCACCTTTACCGATGGGAGTGCTATAGTTGTCAGTGATCCGTTTGATCTCGTCTTCTGTATAGTTCTTTATATTGTGATTGTTGACTGGTCTCCACTTTTCCTTTTCACTGTCTTCAATGACGAAGTCAGTAATAAGCTTGATTTCAGGGAGGCTCATTAAGTCGGTAATAATCTAGTAAGAAATTATGTTGACCCTGTCAGTGTAAATGAACAACTGAGTAAATTCACAACACGAAAGACACTAAATCTTTCTTTTGATTTTCTAAGAGGAAGACTGAAATTTTACAGAACCATGCAATATTATGTTCCCGTTCATCCTGAATGTGAGGCAAACAGAAAATTACATCCCTGAGATGCCGTGATTGCGGACGAGATCCAGTAGTCCATATTAGTCATTTATCTTATCTTATATCACTAATATCAAACACTAGAGTTTGATTTTAAAAAAATGAAATTCAAATGAATGTACTAAATAAATTCGTTTAGGGACAATTAAATTATTTTGAATTTTGACATTGCATAATAACTCTACATGTGTTGCATTTGGTTGTTTCTAACAATAGACCTTTTCAATTCTCGAAACTAAACCTCAATTAAACCCAACACTTAAAAAGTCCTTGAATATATCCATAAACTCAGGAACAGCATGTTTTGTAATTCCTTTCTCCATCAAAACTGTGGCCTAACGAGCCTCTTGTTTTCTTTTCGTTTTTTCTTGACTGCATTCGCGACTGGGTCCAGCCTATTGCTTGTCCCTCTTCCCTAGCCCGACACTGCCTTTTGGCCAATTTCAGCTCACTAGCTTGTCCCATCCCTTCTCTACACCTGCGCACCTAGCGCATAGGAGATTTTTTGTGGGGAAAAAAAAATCGAACAAAGGCTAGAACAAAGGTCGTGTCCCATGGGTTAGGTGCTTATAGCTGAAGGTGAAATTAAAGGCTCCTTGGTGGATGACTAGAAGCGCTGGTCCCCTTTGGTCAAGAGCTTGTTGCATGCTCTATCTACTGTAGGTGACCCAACAGAAGAACTAGAACACACAGCTAAAGCCCTTTGCCTCCACACATCATATAACACATGCTGTAAAAATGATAATGCATATTTCTCATTCATCTCCATCTGGGCAAATCACAAAGCTCAGGCTGCTCAGCTAAAGAGAGAACTAGTAGAGTTCCAATCAGGAAGTAGACCATCACTTAAATTTGTAATAGCAAGCAAACGATGTGCTAAATCAACTAAAAAACAATGTGAAGCCTTGCACTAGTATTTAGTGGAACTCTTAATTAATTAAAAAAAGCATTACTCTCAATGATTTGGGGGGAAAATTCAACAATAAGTCACCGAAATTAAAGGAACAGAGCTAGAAAAGTAGCAACAGAACAAATTTGGGAAGCGGGTTGAGATGGAATCTAATGGGAAGAAAACGCTGTTTTACTGACCTCCTGCTTCCTCCTCCGATTCAGTTAAGGATGAGATTCAGGACAGCCCAGCAGCTCAATCGGGGGCACCGCCGACGGATGATCCCTACAGGCTCTCTTTCTCTCGGTTTAGTTGGGATCAGCTGAGAACGGGTTGAAAATGGGGAAAGGTGATGAACAGATGAGAGCGAGTGATTTCATACGTGGTGACCACTGACCAGGACACGCATGGTTCCTCAAAGGTAGATACAAATCCTCTTACAAAATCGCCTTTAGTACGCTGAGTATTATTGCTTTTCCTGGTTTTTGCTACTTAGTGGCCGCTTTTGCTAATTTATGGTTGCTTTTTCTACTTAGTGCTCGCTTTTAGCTAGTGGTCGCTTTCTCTTTATATGCTTCATGTGCAGCTTGCAGAGTTTACCCTTGGTGGCTTGGTGCGGCACTTGTTTGTTGTTTCGTTGGGAGCACATGTAGAAGTCACTGCCACCCATGTATTGCAATCCGCGTCCCTAGAAATGCCCCCATGCGCATCGAAACAACAATTGCTCCAGAAATTAGCATTTGGGATTGCTTAAGTTTGTGTTGCAGCCCACCCATTTCCAGGGGCAGTCCATGTTACAGACCGCCCATGAAAATCTATTTTTAGAGATTGTTTCTAACGTGGTCCGTTTCTGGAAATCGCTCCCATTATACACGGCACTTCTTCCTCTAGCCACAGTGTAGCATAGTTGCAAGCCAGAAAGGGAGGTGCTCCCCAAAAATAAATAAAAGAGTAAAATACACCAGCGGTCCCTGAACTTGTTTCGGTGTGTCATCTAGGTCCCTAAACTCTCAAAATATATTTTCATATCCCTGAACTTGTTCCAGTGTGTCATATAGGTCCCTAATCTCTCAAAATACATTTTTAGGTCCATAAACATGTCCAGCAGTGTCATGCAGGTCCCTAGACTCATAATATGCTATTTTAAGTTTAATAAAATTGTTGTTTTGCTTCTTTAAGTTAATGAAAATTGATTTTGCTACTTTAAATTTAATAAAAGAGCTATTTTGATTTTTATTGAGAATGAGAACAAATTATCTTAATAAAGTTATACAAAACGCATGCAAAATATAATTAATTAGGAGGAAATATTGAAAATTAGCATAGATATTTCTATGTTAAACGAGAAAACTACAATATCCACCGTTGATCTTTTTAATGATCCGATGGTCTTGATTAATCCATGACGAGTATAAAATGACTAATTCATAATTAAAATGGTCTTAGCGGTAAGATTTTCAAATGAATCGCGTGAAAAAAGTTTAATAAACAGTCCTTGTCAAATATAATTAATTAATGCTGATTTTCTAGGATATAAAAATTCACCTTGAGAGTTTAGGAACCTAAATGACACACTGAGCCAAGTTTACGGTCCTAAATGACACACTGAACCAAGTTCGGGGACCTAAAGATGCAGCTTAAGAGTTTAGGGACACAAGTGACACCTCTGTACAAGTTTGTGTATCTAAAAATGCATTTTGAGAGTTCAGGGACCTAGATGACACCTCGGGACAAGTTCGAGGACCGCCCATGTATTTTACTCTAAATAAAAAAAAAGTGGAGGAAAAGGTCTTTCTCTTGATTGTCTTGGAGTTGGGTGGCTATAGGAGGTTAAAGCAGAAGCCGAGGAAACCAGAAGCAATTGAACAATTGAAAAAAGTGGAGAAACCGAGGAAACCAGAAGCAATTGAAAAATTGGCACAAGCAACAAGTGATCATGTTAAAGCCATTGCTGAGCAAGCTGCAGCAAATAAGGAGAAGGCAAAATATAGGTACCTCAAGTTTATGGCCATTGATGCTACAACATTCAGTGATGAACAGAAGGCTCGACTGTGTGTGGCTGCGCACACAATTTGATGTTTAAGAGATGAAGCAAGCACGCATGTCATCCTGACAAGACATTCTAGTTCAAGGTGAAAAATCAATAACCAGATAGGACAAACTTGAAGGAAATTCTTTCACATAATCCCAGACACAGCTCTTGCAATCAAGAGACTGGTATATTCAGGTATGTCATTTGCTGTAAACTGTACCTTCCATACAAGGTTTATGGTAGTACAGATAATCCAAGATTGGAACAACAGAACAGCACTAGCCAAAAAAAAAAGTCAAAACCCTACACTAACTAATCAAGAATTGATTAGTATGAGTACCAAGCTACAAATGGCTATTTTTTGAGAGATAAACTACAAAGTGCTAACTATTAGTAAGACTACGCAAATCAAAATCTCACCTCTCTACGCCTTGTGCATGACCTTTACAAACAGTACAGCACTCAAAAAATAAAAGGAGATCCACGGTGGTTTCTGAAGAAACCTCCCAATTGTACCATATGCTTTCTCAACAACACAGTACTCTCAACTGCAGAGAATGGTCAATGAAATATTGCGTTAACTGGAGTGACATCTCAAACTACAGCATGCTGGAAAATTCTCCTTACGTTCTGTTCTGATACAAAGGACACCCGAAGGTGGATATAAGCTGGCAGCATCCAGCCCAACTACAACTTAAACAACAGCCCAGAATTTCTTCCTGCAAATAAGAACTTGTTCTGTCCCATTTTCCTCATTTTCCAGTACATGTGTGCTAACATCCCAAAGGAACTTTGGTGCTAGATCAATGATTCTTGAAATAGTATTCTTCTCATCTCGAATAATGACGAAACCCTGCAATGTTCATAATTTTGTGAGGCAATGACGATTCTTCTCTCGAAACTAAATTGTCATAACATAAGCATGTTTGATCCCCTGTTTCTGAAAAGCAAAACATAGAAGTTTATGCTACACAAGAAAAATTCTTAACGGAGTTCCAAGTAGCTTAAGCTGTATACCGTATATTTGTCTAAGAAAGGCCAATAGTTGAGGGAAAGGTTGACACCAGCAAATTTCCCTGAACAAATTGTTTTATTACCATGAATCTGATATTACTATGAGGTGTTTGACATTTTGTTTTATGATTGGCATGTTCAATCATTTAGAAACTACTGCCACTTTGCAATGGAAAAGGCAAGTACTGCATCACTTCTCAAAGGTATAGATTAACACCATAAGGCATATATACTCTACTGGGGATACATCAAAGAGCCATACACCAAAATATTTGATGACAAAAACATGACCATGTTTAGGAATCTCTAGTGCTATGAGCATGATATAAACTTTTCTTTTACAAAATTAAGATCCCTTTGTTCTTGCAAACATAAATATAAGTATTTTCATACAAACATGGACAGTATTAAGTAAGATACGCGCTGCAGTATATACAAAAAATTGTCCATAATCAACTAAAAGGCAATAGTTACCTGGGGCCGAATGATGCGGTCCATTTCTAACATGATATCCTCCAGCAAACAATCTTCCTTGCGACCTTCATAATGAGAAAATAGGTGGAAAGCATGCAGCAAGTCATAGGACCTAGGATATGTTGAGAATGGCTCACACCTGCAACATGAATACCGAATGGCTTTGTTTTCATCATAAATAAGAGAAAATAATTTATTGTTTATGAACAAAATACCAACCAGTCATGGTAAGAACCGAGTAACCCACGGTCATAGATAACTGGCAGTGTGTTGCTCGTGGTATGTGGCACTATATTGATAATCCAGACAGGGTCATTGCTTAGTGCCGCAGCAAATCCACCATAATGAGCATTCATGTCCATGACATTTCGGATGCTAGTCTTTTCAACACCAAGAAATGACCAATACTTGTGAACCTGGTTCTTCCAGAACTGGTTATTCTTCTCAAACCTCTCTGGTGTGACTCCTAAAAAATATGTTCCAGAAAACTGGTTATATTCACAGATAGGCAATACAATTCGAGTTAAATTAGATTTAGATCAATGATTTAAATCACTTTGGTTAAACAAGTTTTAGATCCTAACCACCCAAGACTTTGTTCTGTTCGAATGT
The DNA here is from genome assembly GCA_004135705.1 of Alloteropsis semialata. Lineage (NCBI taxonomy): Eukaryota > Viridiplantae > Streptophyta > Magnoliopsida > Poales > Poaceae > Alloteropsis > Alloteropsis semialata. The sequence continues at coordinate 53,274,243 of CM014272.1, forward strand.
GAAGGACATCGTTTTACAATCTTTTTATCTCACAATGGAAGTCAACTCGAATTTGTAGGATCAAAACAGGTCTCATGGTTTTTGTTTCTCTGTAGAAAATGGAAAAATGGCGCTGACCTATCATCTCCAAACTCTTGAAATAAAACGATAGGCGATCAAGTCTGGAAGGCAACTTCTGAATCTCTGGGTTGTCCTTGTTGAGCTTCACACAGTTCATTAACGGAATCTTCCATGATGGTGAAACGTTGTCATTGGATTCACAAATGTTCAGTAGCTTCATATCAGCATTTTTCTGTCGGCAGGATTTATCTTCAGGTTTAACCCAAATGGCAGTCTGAACATGCTTAGCAATAAGCTTCCAACACATTGCTGTTGTGATATTAACTAGCTTCTCCCAGATAACAGGAAAGTCTTTATCTTTTCTATAAGCTGGTGGAGCAGAATATACAAAATATCCATTAGGTCGCAACAGACGATCTACCTCTTTGAGCAATATTCCATCTGAAAAACAAATCATGGGTGATAAGTCAAACTTTGGATGCTGTATCCACAGAGTACAATTTATAAAGAAAAGACCATAGGAAGGAGTAACTTTCTAAGAAAACTACTGACCATCCAAGAGTACAGATACATAAGCTGAGAATCGATTGATTTGTAGTCAAGATTTTTATATTCAATCATCTGTATGCTACAGCACAATATAACTGGATGTTCCCACATAATGCTAACAAGAAACAGATGTCATAAAAAGTAAATTTGGTAGGTAACTTAGAGCAACTTGTAATGTGAATCTTACCATTTTCATGCCAATCAACACGACATCGGGAGCAGTGAACCATTTCAAATGAGTTTCCAGGATAAGGTAATTGCTTTGTGGCCAACACAGAGATCATTGCACCAATCCCACGTTCTAAGGCAAACTGGATTTGATTCTCATGGCCATCTTTTGGGGCAAATGACATGGTCTGAATGTCTAGGGGTAAAAGGTAAGCAGAAAAGCTGGCAACACCACATCCAACATCCAAAACTTGAACTACTCCTGCCGAACGGAGATCACCAGTACTATTTGTTGTCATATTTCCTAGCCTGCAGTGATCGATTACAAAAACTACATCAATAGAATATCCTTACACAAGAAAAAAAAAATAAAGCACTAGCATGGACCATATTAAATTTATTGGTGCACCAAACTATGGCCCCTTCACTGCACATACACGCCATCTCTAATATTACTCAGAGGTAGGCTTCCAATAGGTTGTTCCCTCAAGAATATAAAATGACATCACATCCGACAATCACATCCAACAATCATCTAGATGAGGCTACAAGCACTGGATTGCAAATTAATAGTAATAATAAAACTTTGCTCAACCTTAGATGCCAAAATTTGAACTGTGAGTTAGGCAGAAATTATGGTTACCTCTCTATGTACTCTGATGCACCATGTTTGAAGTGAGTGCCTCCTCCAGGAAACCACCAAAGCTTGCCCTTCTCATGCACCCAATTCTGTCCTCCTTTGACCTCAGCAAGATGTGAATGGTTGACATTACTACGCCATACATAGTCTCGGCTTGTTGGCCATCTTATTGGTATCTTATAGTCATTTGGTGGGGGCATCAGACAGAACAATCGTTTCTCTTGTGGAGGACAAATACTTTCAAGATCCTCATGCCTAGATCTATCCAGGTTCTTTAAGCTTCTTATATAGGCCGCATCATGGCACGGTACATATTCATTGTATTCCAAAGGACACACATCAACTCCATGGTCTGGAACTGTGATTGGTTTTGTCCGGTAGGTAAGAGAAATTCTGTTTGTAAACATTGGCGCATCTGCAACTGAAAAGAAAACATACTTGACCATATTGGCATGGAAACATAATGAAAAATGTCATTCAAATGGATATGGTAAGCTAGAAGGATGGGACAAGTCGGAAATTAACATTCTAGTAAAGTTGCTGCAAAGAGGAACAAGATAAACAAATTTGAGAAATAGCACCTGGGATACAGACCAACTGAAAAATTGGCACATTATAAATTACTTTAACATACAGGCCCGCATTCTATCAACCTAGTTCTTTTTTTTTTTTTGAGAAAGACCAGTACAAACGCAGACACTCACACACGCACGCACACTCACCCCTATGAATACACGCACGCAAACCCTACCCCTATGAGCATCTCCGTGAGACTGGGCCGGCTGTTCCGATCTTGAGATTGACGAAGTCACCACAGGCGCCTCGCTATCGACGGGCACGTCGCCTACCACTGAAAGAAAAGCGCCGGTTAAATCCTGGAATAAATCCAGGAAAATGTGACACCCGTGCCGAGTCGGAGACTCGAACCCGGGTGGGCAGGTTCCACCACAAGGAACCTAACCAACTAAGCTATGCTTGTTCCACAATCGACCTAGTTCTTCGTTGCTGGCACAAACCAATTTTCAAATCCCAATCAAAACTATTGCCGTAAACTATCATCTACTCAAACAAGTATGCAGCGCAATTCCCTAGAACCAATTACCCAACAACCGGTCCTTTGACTACCAATGCAGGAGCATCCAAGACGAAACCTGAAACCATAAACCTAAATCCGCGGCGTAGATTTCAACAATTAGCGAGGAGCCTCGAAAAACAGTGGCCATGAGCCGCTTTTATTCTACGAAGCCACGAAGCGGACTGCAAATGTGGTCCACCGGCGGATCGGAGTGGGGGAAAATGCTGGGAGGGAGATGAAGCTAGGCACCTTTGGACCTGGACGAATCGGGCGATCGGGGACGCGTAGGGGGGAGTACGAGCGCGGGCGAGCCGGAGGAGCCGAAGAGGGTGCCGGCGTAGAAGGAAGCGGCGACGAGGGCGACGCCCAGGAGCAGGAGCTGCACCGACGGCGGCTCCAACGCCGCGGACGCCGGCGTCCACCACCGCCCCATCTCAGTGCTGCTTCTGTGTAAACCGAAGACTCACTCTGACACTGCTGTTTGATTCAGGCGATACATTTCTTCAGATTTGGGGCTTCTTTCTCGTCACATCAAATTTTTCACTGTTTATCAAAGAAAATCTTATATGCATGAAGTAGCAAACGTGTGTTAATGATAAAATCCATTCTATAACCTCCGGGTAACTTTGCGAGACGAATCTAATGAGCCTAATTAGGCCATGATTAGACAACGTCGTGCTACAGTAAACAATCTCTAATGACGGATTAATTAGGCTTAATAGATTCGTCTCGCGATTTCCCGTCCATCCGTGTAATTAGTTTTATAATTAGATCATGTTTAGTCCTTCTAATCTTAGATTTAAAATTGCTACAGTAAAATTCGCAATCTTACCTACCCAACTAAACAGGCCCTTGGGTCTCCTGCTACTGTTGATGGTATATCTTGGTCTTTTTATTTTTTTTATTAATAAAATAGTGCCTTTTATCTAATGACTAGTCTAGCAGGTAAAAAGTCCAGAATTAACTTGGATTTTCAAACTTTTGCGACTTATGTAAGAGAAACTCTAACTCGAACGTGAAGTTTACATATAAAAAAGAAGAACTTACAACTTGAAAACCTTAACACAAAAGCTAAAATTTTATGTCGTGACTCCGAATTCTTTTTGCCTGCAAAACTACAACTTAATACAACGAGAAAAGGTTGTTATTCTCAAGCTAGTGAACTAATGAAGCACCCCATTTTGCAAAATGGGTATGCGTTGGTCCGTGTGCACAGAGAGAAAATGTGCATTGGGGAACATGCGTTATGCAAAATTTCTGCACAGTATGGTGAACTCACCCCCTAATCTATTTGTATTTACTTTATTTAGGACTCGTAAAATCGTATTCTTTTGGCTTGGTAATTGAGGAGTCTAAAATCTGAAATGTATGTAGAGTGTACATAGTAGTAGTAATATAGGAGTATGTTGCGAGAGTAAATTATTAGCAATCAGAATTCTTAGAATTTTAGATGAACTTTACCATGAAGTTTCTTTTGTCTAAAACTTGATAGGGGTAAAAGGTGCCCCTAAGACCCTCCCATGCCCAGCGGCAACCGCCGCAGCAAGGGAGAGGAGGAAGGGGAAGGCACAGCCAGGCCGTGGACCGAAATGAGCGAGGGGAGAGACGGTAGAAGTGGGTGAGCGACGCGGGGCATACACCGCATAGGGGGCGTATGACATTGGCGACTATGTAAAAGCGGCACATAACAAAGACAAGGAAACATTCCTACTGTTAGATAAAAAATTAAGGGCCGAACAATCTGAGTGTTTCGTCAAACTCGAGTATCTTAGCTAATGAAAAAGATTGGAAATGCTGACACTCAAGTGGATAAAAAGATTGATTTTCCCGACCCTTAGTAATTTATCTAGGAAAAAGTATAAATTAGCTCCTCAAGTATAACCAAAGTCTAGTTAACTCCTAAACTATTTTTTTTCAAATAACCCCCTAAACTGTATCAATTAGTTCAACTTACCTCTTAATAGAATTTGTCTTTTTTATATCTCCACGTACAAATAAAGTTTAAAATTCAAATTTTGCGGTGTGATAGCTGACATAATAACTTATGTTAGAAAAATATATTATAAATTTTTCAGTATTATTTTGATAGACTAGTATATCTAATTATAAATTAATCATAAACTGTATGAAAATTAAGTACAAAAATTTATATGATATTTTATTAACATAATGTATGATGTTCTCTGTCATTCCACAAAATTTGAACTTAAAACACTATTTGTGCATAAAGAAACAAAAAAGACAAATCTTACCAAGAGGTAAATTAGACTAATCGGCAAAGTCGTGAGAGTAAATTGAACCAAAATATAGTTTAATAGATTAACTAGACTTTTAACCATAGTTGAGAAATTCCTATTATCTAACGGCTGGAAGTCGCCTGAGCAGAGAGCAGCGCCAAAGCTTCTCACCTAACCTCGCCTGAGAGCGGAGAGGGTGGGCAGTGAGGGGAAAAGAAAAAAAAGGGAGAAGCTAAAAAGGAGTGAATACTGTATGAAGGGCCTCTCTTTTTTCTTTTTGTCTTTCCCTACTTTTCATAATTCTGATTCATTTGAAAATGGCATCCTTCAAGATATTTCATGAATCAGAGTTCCAAAGGTAGATTTAGAAAGTAGTAGAACCACAAGACACTCTGTACTCTAGCCATTATTTCCGGAAACAAATACAATTGCTATTTCATCATGTGTATAAACTATGCAAAATCTCACCCTTTACCCCCCTCAAGGAACCAGTGCCTACAACATGGTACAAACGCACGACTGAACCGAACACATGTTAGGTAGTGGCCTGAGACAATGCGGATCCAATCTGAAGCATGAGATGATACACTGGACTGAACTCCTTGTCACCTCTAGACTTCACCCTCATCTCGTAGTCGTCCAGGGTCGCCTTCACCCCCTTCCAGATCTGGTCCTCACCTTGTGAGTCAAGCCACAGAGAGTACTGCACCGGCGTGAGCTTGTTGCGCTGTAAAGGTGACTGCAGTTCATCAGGCCCCCGAGAATACAGATGGTGGAGGACCACACTAGGCGGCAAGTCTTGAAGGAGTGGAGACTTCTCAAGCTGAGATGTTTCCAGGAATAGGACAGGACGGAATGCTCGTAATGCCCGGTATGGTGCTCCCAGCTGCTCCACTGGAAATAGGTTCTGACCAACAGCAAGCTCCAGCTCGGCCATGTCACGTGCCATTCTCAACTTCCCTGCTTCTGAGAGTGGCCTGACAAGGGAAGCATGCCTTATGAAAAATATGAGTACTCTTGAGGCCATCCTTCTAACCATAATAGTGCATATGGTTTCAGAACGGGAGGATGATGAGGGCAAAAGCTTCAACAAGAACTCGCTGCGGAAGTGGACTGCACATTTCTGAAGCTCCTCCATGTAAGCTGATGCATTGTTATCCATTCCTGCATCCATTCCATGACCAGCAAAGTCCTGCTCATGCATTTTCAGGATGCATGACTCGAGACGATCAAGCATCGCTTGGAACAGGGAGGTCACTGAATCACAAGCAACACCGTAAATGACACCAAGGGAGGGTGAAAGGACTTCAGAAGCAACATTAGGGAGTGTTGACAAGACGCTCGAAATGCGTGTGTGAACCTCCTGAAGGTGGAGGCACAAAGCAAAGTTTTTGAGTTGGGCTGCAGTCGCTGTGCCGGTAACTTGTTTGGCTTCAGGCCCAGTAGAGATCTATATTAAAAGAAAAATATATGTTAGCAACTGCACACAGAAACGAGCAACCAACATATGTTACACGGACCATGACGCATTACAAGAACGCAAGACACAGAAAAGTTAGGAGTTCTTATCTCTGCATGTGAAGTGGATAGATAATAAAACAGTCGATAAGAGAAATTAGAAAAGAAAAAGGAGATGGATACAATCCTGATAACAGTATGTTACAATGATACAGGTCTAGTACTTTCTTTCCTGGAAGGGTAAGCATAATGATCCACACTTTCCTCAGACAAGGTTTTAGGACAGCCAAGATTACCCTACACTGTTCATATTGTTGAGTTGCAATTGGAACCTACACATAAGACAGCAGAGATGTATCCAGCAGAGTGCCATAACAGTGGAACAGTATTTTGTCATGACTTGTACAAGCTAGAGTACCGTGTTCTCGTTACTTCTTGTACAAGCTAGAGTACCGTGTTCTCGTTACTTCTATAATAAATAGGTAACTAGTCAGAATACAAATATCAAACAAACAAGAAACCATTAAGAACAAACTGTTGCACAAGCTCATTAAACCAGATGACTACAATTTTCACTCAGCCGATACCAACAATCACCGAACTGATCCAAACTTGCATAACACATTTTTGGACTTAGTGACTACACTTGATTCATGAGACTAGTGCTAATTTGCTGGCGAAGGTTTTCAGAAGTACACAAAACAAACAAGAAGTGACTCAACATGATGAAAAGCATATAGTTATTGGGATTTTAATGTAACAGATTTGGTTTGAACTCAATTACTTAAAAGACTTGTGACGAATTATCATACCACATAAGATATGGAACTAACAACTAGAATCCCGAAAGAACATTTTTCAGGCTTCAAGTAATGTTGCAATACAATCAGTGAAACAGATCCTGACACGAGAAAAAGGGTAGTGGAATATGTATACACAGTTTCAAGTCATACCATTACTATCAGAACTTACTAGTGTAACCTGTGCCACAAGGACTGCATTTACTCATAGCTAATGTAGAAAGCATATGAAATCCACAGGAAAAAAAACATATATAAATAACTTGACTAGATCAGTAAAAGGCTCCATGGTGTGAATACCTGATATTCAGCTCTCTGTGCTAAAAGAAGCAAGATCTTTCCAATTTCACGTAGAACAAGAAGCAGCAAATGCCCATGAGTTCTCACTACTTCAATCTCCTCCTGTATGCGAGAAACTAGTCTTGATATCTGGTCCTTTGAAGGTATGGTTCCACGGTGTGACATTGGAAATATGCTGTTGATATAATCAGATAATCGACTATGACAAAGAGCCAAAAAGGCTGTCTGGAATATCTCAATGGCTGAAATCATATGATCTTTTCCTTCAGGAGTGAGAGCTGGAAGGGTACCCTTTACATCAGTATCTCTTGAAATCCTCTCAAGAAGGTTTTCAACCATTGAAAACAGTCTTGGATACCCAAGAGTAAATATTTCCTTCACAAAGCTTGAAGCCGTGAAGGTAGACTTCATTTGATTTGCAAAGGCCTTGACAATTGCATCCCAAACTCTCTCTGTTAACAGAGGCTCACCCTCCTACAGAAGATTTTATTTCATATTTGTTAAAACATCTAAGGAAAATAAGAACATCAGAGTTATTCACATAGGAGCAAGAACAGGATCACAAGAGTCTTAAAATGTGCAATTCTGCATGCAAATACCAGAAGAAAGCTACAGTTATTGAAGACTGAAAAGATCATAGGTATGTAACTATCAAGTGCACATTTCATTCAACACCGCCGATCACGTACCATGATCCAAAATATGCTCTAACTTAGCTTGACGTCAAGTGCTTAACATGTCATTACAAAATAGAATGAAACCATGAACAACTTAGCTACACCGTGAAATCCCCATTACACAACCAAAGGTTGATAAAAAAAACTTCAAGGTCAAGTATAACTAAACATGCACCCTAAAATTCAATGTGTTAATTAGATAAGGTCCACTGGTAGATAGATACACTGACTTTGTTCTGTGCCTGCGTTATCATTTTAGATCTCTTCGACAGATACTGTCTTAACAGTGAATTCATAAGAAAGGCATATGACAGATAGTTTCATATTTGCATGATATGCACCCACAAATGCAGCGGCCATGATAGAGCCTAAGTTCTAGTTTGCCTTTCCAATATCACTTTTACCTGGCCTGGCCTAATAATTTCATGCATATAGACTCACCTGCCAAACCTCCTCAAGGAACAGCATTTGTGTGAATGGCACACGCTTCTTGGTGAGCACAGTCTGTAGTTGCCAAGCAGCACTGACAGCCCGATGCAGCTCCTCCATGCACTGCCTCATCCTTTCCCAAAGTGCCTCTGCTGCCTTCTTGCTGCCACCAATCTGTGGTGTGCCGCTCCTCTGCACTCCTCCAGGGCCACCCCCACCACCAGCAGCCATGGAAATCGCCTTCATGTCCAGTGCCACAGCCACACTCTTCGCGCCTGCTGCCTTATACTTCCCAACAAGCCCTTCCACTGCTGGCTTCAGCTCCCCGAGATTGTAGTATACTTGCAGCCCGCACCAGACGTCGTTCTGGTTGGACTCAGAGACGCCGCGATCGATCACAGCGCTGGCCTCCGAGCGTAGCTTGGATGCTGCAGCATCAACCTTGCGCATCTCCTCATCAACGGCATTGATCCCGGCGAGGTTCTTCTCCTCGTAGAGGAGGCGGATCTCGCGGTGGAGCTCGGCCTGACGGGCGAGGTCAGGCGCAGGGGAGGAGGCGAGGAGTCGGGAGGAGAGGCGCACGAGGCGGTGGGAGTGGAGGAGGAGGTCGGCGGTGGCGAGGAGGCTGGAGAGGGAGGCCGAGGAGAGCGCGAGGTGGGAGCGCGGCGCCGAGAGGTGGGAGGAGAGGAGGGAGAGGTGGGAGGAGAGGAGGCGGAGGTGGGAGGGGAGGGAGGAGAGCGAGGCGTTGGCGGAGCGGAGTGAGAGGAGGTGGGAGAGGAGGAGCGGGTGGCGGCGGAGCACCTCGGCGCGGAGGTGGCGGCGGAGGAGGCGGATGGCGTCCTGGAGCTGCTCGGCGCGGGAGGCGGCGAGGCCGGACGAGAGCGCGGCGGAGGAGAAGTCGGAGGGGGAGAAGGACGGGGAGAGGAAGGCGGAGAGGACGGGGTCGGAGGCGAAGGCGTCGAGCGGGGAGGCGGGGTCGCCGGAGGTGGGGGAGTGCGGCGAGGGGAATGAAGCGGCGGTGAGGAGGTCCTTGGAGGTCGGCGAGAGGAGGAGGCGGGGAGTGGTGGGGGGCGGCGCGGCCATGGCGGGCGCCGCCGGCGGCGAGGTGGGGGTGGATCTGGGAAGTGGAGGGAAGGGAGATCTAGCCGGGGGAGTGGGCGGGGGACTCGGTGGGCGTCGTGGTCATTGTTTCGGTTTTGTGCCAGAGACGATCAACTCGTTAAGTGAAGATTTTGAGTGCTAATTTTTTATGAAAGGTTTATTTGTGATTTTGTTACTCCCTCCGTTATTATAATTTATTGTTGACTTTTAAAATATAATTTTGATCATTCATCCTTTTTCAAAAAATTAGTTCAAATAAATAAAATATGATCTTTACTTAAAATAACTTTTGATAATAAAACAAATAATGATGAAATAAATGGTACTAATATAAATATTTTGAATAAAATGAATGGTCAAATGTACTTTAAAAAATAAACAATAAACTATAATTCGATACGTAATGAGTACTTAACTTATATAAACTTACATTTCAATTACATTTACCGAGTAGTCGGCCCAGCAGATCGACTCAAATATCAGAACACGGTCGCCACCGGGCACCGGCAAACTCTGGGCAGTTCCTTTCTGTATTTCGGAGCAAGATGTGCCCACAATGAAAAGTGGTGAATCTGCACGGTTGTCCTTTGGCAATGCGATCAGAGATTCAGAGGTGGACGATTGAATTTATAACTCCCTTATTTTTGTGTGCGATATATATTGATTTACAAGTGAGCTCTCCCAGTTTTCTCAATGAAGTGCTAAGTTTGCCTAAACAGTAGTACCATTTGATTTTTCATTTGTCCGAATTTTCTCATTTTAGTTAAATCACTAAGTTTGCTGCTAGAGACGATGAACTCGTTAAGTGAGCATCAATCTCGTAAAATATTTTGATTGCTCAATTAACTTATTATTAGGATTCTGCTAATTGTAAATATAATTGAATTTTATATACTATTTATTTCATTAGAGATTAAATTTAGCTACTGATTTGTGCTGTTCTCCAGCCATCAATGAATGGGTTGTGGTAGGAACACTTCAGCAGAAAATGGTGGGGATAAACTTATAGAAACGTGGTGTGGTGGGTGGATTGGGTAACTAGAATCACTCGGAGATCACTCGACAAGATCAACCAGCACCAGAGATTACTCGACGGATTTCTCAACTAAGATAACTCGGAGATAACTCGATGAGGATCAACTAGCACCGGAAGTTACTGTATGGATTTCACAAAGAAGAGCTACGCTAAATTCTCAGAACATATCAACTCATCAACTCCGATCAACATATTACATAGCATCCCTTTATATAAAGAGGGAGACACACAAGCCCTTAATACTTGGACTCTTTGGAAAACTAAAAATACACTTAGATAATAACACCCTAATCAATATTTATATTGTTATTTGACTCTAAGACATATATGACTCTTCAGAAACAAAGAGATAATGAAGAAACTCAGGAGTCTTGGTGGTTCTCGCAGCTCCTGGCAGCCTGTGCACCTTCTACTAAAATGATCATAACTCATAGCTTAGAAGACCAAAAGATGCACCGTTTGTTGGGTTGGAAACTTAACTCAGATACCTTTCCAATGATGTATGAATGCTGAAACAAAAATATCAGAAATCTACGCAACTTAGAGATTGTACGGGTGAGATTAATTGTATACTGCTATAGACTTTGACCGTAGTATCATAGTATACAGTGAGTAGTATAGTAGCATATAGGTATTCTGGGGAAAAATTAATAGCATAATTGAAACATTTATATTTTAAAAAATTACTTTGATCCTTGATATATTTTTGTGCATCTTCAATCTCTAATTTAATTTTCATCCAAGTGAAATTACTAAACTACCCCTTAATTATGGGACTTTATACTATATACCACTCATTGATAGTATAGAGTACCATAAAAGAGCTCAATATCAACAGCCAGACAAATTCCACTCCAAAGGTGCACCTTCCTTCCTATGTGCATATCATTCGTTGTCGCTTTTCTATCGAGTTCAAGATTTTAACTGGATGTTACATAGCCATTTCTTGCTGTTATTGGTGAGCCTAAACTAATTAGTCCCTCCACCTTGAAATAAAGGGCACTCTGGGTTTGTTCTAAGTCAAACTTTTAAAAGTTTGACCAGATTTATAGAAAAAATATTAAAATTTAGCAAATTAAATAAGTAAAATATCAAAATATATTATGACATAATAAGTCTATGATGTTCATTGAATGTTATAAATATTATTCTTATTTTCTAGAAAGTTGGTCAAAATTTATCTAGTTTGACTTAGGACAAAACTAAAATACCTTATATTTTAATACAGAGGAAGTACTTTATACTCTTCTTTCTTTTACCGACATCAACCATGTGTACTGCGTTACCGCATCAATCTGTTTACAATTGGCAGTTATGCGACAAGTTGCTCCAGTGTCTACTTGGGTGCTTTCCCTCACTCATTCAAATTTTGATTAATTAGCCCATGACAATTTTACTGCATGATCTACCTTATCAATAAAATAATAGCTTTTGGTCACCATCACATTATTTGTGTAAAATGTCTTGCATTGTGTGGTAAACACACTAAAACTTAAGTTTTGGGTATGTTTGGTTGGGGTGAGTGTGGGATATGGGTACCCCTGGGCCCACTACCGACCGGATATGTAGTCGGCCTGGGTCCACGTCTGACAAGGATGTGGGCCGATCCTAGGCCGGCCCACGAGTATCCCCGACTTGATGGTCAAGACTGGTGATGACTTAGCTTGCAAGGCACGCCGACTCAGATTAATTTCCTTGTTGTAGCCGAACAGAAATAGGAAACCGACTTGTAAACCCTAGGTCGTCGGCCTATATAAGGCGGCCTAGGTCGACCCCCTTAGATCATCTAAACTCATTCAATCTCACCTCCACATATTCGATTCCTAGCTACCAGATCCCCCATTGTAACCAAGAGCTCGCCGTTGTTTCCCGGAGCGCGTCGAGTAAATCAATACAAGACCCCGAGCACAGGACGTAGGGTATTATACCTCCGGGTAGCCCGAACCTGTATAATCCCTGTGTCCCTGTGTTACCTCGAGCTCCCTAGTCCAGCGATCTCCCTTTGCCTACAAATCAACCATCTGGGTACCCCCGGGTGGACTGCCGGTCAATAGATCCGACAGTTGGCGCGCCAGGTAGGGGTGATCGCGGGGCATTACAGCTAGCTCGATGGCAGATCCATCTACGTATCTTCGCCGCCGGCGTGATGCTGCACAACCGGCGTCCCTCCCACAAGTCCGGCATCTATTACGTGATCGCTTTTCTTCACGCCGAACTCGCCGATCCGGCGACTCCCGCGCGATCTATCTCCAACAAAGCTACTGCATCTCTGCGGCCGAGGACTCGGGACGCCGCCGAGGCACCACCACGCGGCGTCACAACCCGTCTTGTGGCATCGTACTGCGGTGCCGCTGCGCCGGCACCCGTCCCCGTGTCTTCGACGAATCTCCGACTCGATCTGCAGCAGGAGACCGCCAACGACTCGCCGGCCCGACCGATTTCATCCCCAAAGGCTGCCGCACCGACGAATTGTGAATCCATCTACAGGATGAGCACTTTCTTATTTATTTTCTAATCCTCTCGATTATACGTTTCCTGTACGTGCATACATGGAGACTCCACTTATTTTCTAATCATACTGATCTGCTCCTTTAACCTATGTATGCATATGGTCCTTCGCACGTCGCCGTGATGTATGCATGGAGCTGTGTAAGCAGCTTGCATGCGCATGTCCGTCATCAACATGGAGGGAGTACATGTCCATCACCGACGCGGAGGAAACCGCCTCCAGAAGCCGGCTCCGTCGCGCTGCCCGCCGGCACGCCAAAGCTTGGACCACCGTACCCAGCGCCGACTCGAGACGCCAACTCCGTCAAGCCGTTCGCCAACTCACCAAGGGTTAAGTGATGAAGTGCAGAGACTCGACCATCATCACCGGCACCCTCGACGACCAGGCGGCGCATTGTGACCAGCAACCACGGCACGCCCATACATGCATGGATGGATGGCTATCAAGACGTTGTCACCGACTCTCGCTGATTATCGCCGAGTTACATCGACGCATGCTGCCGATCTGCACCGGCACCGCCACGCCATTGGCCTATGCACCGACGACAACCTCGTCCACTCGGACATGACGCATCCATGCGGTGACACATCGGTTCTCTGACTCGATTACGAATCAAGCTAAGTATTATTTTCAATTAAATATTTTACGGCTTTCGTATACCTTCGCACGTCTCGGCTCACTGTGCCTCTGGGCCTTTTGCCGACCACCTCGGTCACGCTCCGACTGCTTATACAGAGGTCTGTCCAGACTGCATCTCACGGCGCGCTGCTCTAGCGCTCGGGAGAGTCCCTGCTGACTCTGACTTCCGAGTCCTTGCCCGACCCTATGTCCCTCTAGTAATTCCTGGGTTAACCCGTGCGGTTCAAGTCCCCAATCGTGAAACCTTGGGCTCCGTGCTCAACCCGTGCGCCCCCTACACCTAAGCCTCCCTGCTGAGCAGTGTAGTCTGGGGTAAGCCGTCCTCTCCGTGAGCAGTGGTCAGCGGGTAAAAAAGGTGCTTAGCGACACAAGGCGAGGGTCGCACGGCGTCCTACTCGGTGTTTCTGCTAGAGGGAAGGGGTTTTTACACATATGCACAATGCATTCACAGACCTGTTTCTGTTACGACTTTACGACAAATATTGTTTATCAGTCGGATTATTGAATATTATGCTACATAATATTTGCACTGTCTTCATACAGCTCAGGCAATGTTTGGTGTACTTCGACCGACTCGGCCAGCTCCCAGGTTTGGGGCTGGCGCGGGCCGACCACTCGGCACGTTTTCTACCACCTGGCCGACCTCCCAGCTCGGGGGTTGGGCGCGGGAGGTGACTCGGCGACTTGCTCGGCTCCCAGGCTCGGGGCTGGGCGCTACAGATGACGACTCGGCGTGCTTCCCGTCGTCCAGCCGACCTCTCTGGCTCGGGCGGGAGGCAACTTGGTGGCTTGTCCAGTTCCAGACTCGGGGACTGGGCATTACGACTTCGATCGGTGCAGTTCTTCGACTCGATCAGCCCCCACGCTCGGGGACTGGGCGCTTCGACTACGGTCAACGGGTCTCCGTGACTCACGACTTCGGATGGCGGGTCTCCGTGACTCGGCCAGTCCCGACGCTCGGGGACTGGGTGCTACGACTACGGATAACGGGTCTCCGTGACTCGGCCGGCCCCGACGCTCGGGGACTGGGCGCTACGACTACGGATAACGGGTCTCCGCGACTCGGCCGGCCCCGACGCTCGGGGACTCGGCGCTACGACTTCGGTCAACGGGTCTCCGCGACTCGGCCAGCCCCGACGCTCGGGGACTCGGCGCTACGACTACGGTCAGCGGGTCTCCACGACTCGGCCAGCCACGACGCTCGGGGACTCGGCGCCACGATTTTGGGACAAGCTCCTCTCTTCGGGGTGCCAGACCACCCTATCTTCTAGGCGGCCTGTCTGCCTTGAAATTCGGAAATTCTTCTTTCTTGACCATTAGCCCGACTTTTCTAGTCGGCCTAATGCTCGGGGACTACTCCATATGGAGGGCTGATGTGTCACTTTTTCCAAGTGGTGCAGCTCCTCGGTACCCGACTCGGCCACTACTCGGCGCTACGCCACTCGGGGCTCCGCCCCCGGGTCTATCCAGGGTCATCCCCGGATGCTCTGCGGTTTTTTTTAGCACCGCCCACCCTTGTGTCGGCCTGCCGACCAAGACGCTTCAGCTGACTGCAAAGGCTTAGCTTCTTCATCAGCACTCCGACACGCGCCTGCACGTTACTCGGGGACTTGTGGGATATGGGTACCCCTGTGCCCACTACCGACCGGATATGTAGTCGGCCTGGGTCCACGTCTGACAAGGATGTGGGCCGATCCCAGGCCGGCCCACGAGTATCCCCGACTTGATGGTCAAGACTGGTGATGACTTAGCTTGCAAGGCACGCCGACTCAGATTAATTTCCTTGTTGTAGCCGAACAGAAATAGGAAACCGACTTGTAAACCCTAGGTCGTCGGCCTATATAAGGCGGCCTAGGTCGACCCCCTTAGATCATCTAAACTCATTCAATCTCACCTCCACATATTCGATTCCTAGCTACCAGATCCCCCATTGTAACCAAGAGCTCGCCGTTGTTTCCTGGAGCGCGTCGAGTAAATCAATACAAGACCCCGAGCACAGGACGTAGGGTATTATACCTCCGGGTAGCCCGAACCTGTATAATCCCTGTGTCCCTGTGTTACCTCGAGCTCCCTAGTCCAGCGATCTCCCTTTGCCTACAAATCAACCATCTGGGTACCCCGGGTGGACTGCCGGTCAATAGATCCGACATGAGTTGTGGAAAAGCATATTTCGTGAGCTGTGTAAAAGCTGCTACTACGAGAAAACTGAAAACCGTTTGAGTGAAACATTGTAGGTTTGGTATGAAAAGCATGTAACGCCCCTAAAGACCTTAAGAGAAAATTTATATGCAATTTGATCGGAAAATAACGTGATGTTCACACGTAAATGACTATTTTTTGAAAGGAAACTTGGTTTTTTACTTTGCATCCATCATTAGCCTATGGTCCACATTAATACAACAAAAGCATATGGTCCAAATTAATACAAAGATGCTCTCGCACTAACCAAAGCATCGGCTATCCTACTGTGAATGTTATCCATGGGATCCTCATTCTCCCCATGTGGATTCTCATGTCCTTGTGTTTTTGACGTGGCACCTGTTTGCGGATCCGGTCTGCAGCTTGCANGGCCCACTACCGACCGGATATGTAGTCGGCCTGGGTCCACGTCTGACAAGGATGTGGGCCGATCCTAGGCCGGCCCACGAGTATCCCCGACTTGATGGTCAAGACTGGTGATGACTTAGCTTGCAAGGCACGCCGACTCAGATTAATTTCCTTGTTGTAGCCGAACAGAAATAGGAAACCGACTTGTAAACCCTAGGTCGTCGGCCTATATAAGGCGGCCTAGGTCGACCCCCTTAGATCATCTAAACTCATTCAATCTCACCTCCACATATTCGATTCCTAGCTACCAGATCCCCCATTGTAACCAAGAGCTCGCCGTTGTTTCCTGGAGCGCGTCGAGTAAATCAATACAAGACCCCGAGCACAGGACGTAGGGTATTATACCTCCGGGTAGCCCGAACCTGTATAATCCCTGTGTCCCTGTGTTACCTCGAGCTCCCTAGTCCAGCGATCTCCCTTTGCCTACAAATCAACCATCTGGGTACCCCGGGTGGACTGCCGGTCAATAGATCCGACAATGAGTTGTGGAAAAGCATATTTCGTGAGCTGTGTAAAAGCTGCTACTACGAGAAAACTGAAAACCGTTTGAGTGAAACATTGTAGGTTTGGTATGAAAAGCATGTAACGCCCCTAAAGACCTTAAGAGAAAATTTATATGCGATTTGATCGGAAAATAACGTGATGTTCACACGTAAATGACTATTTTTTGAAAGGAAACTTGGTTTTTTACTTTGCATCCATCATTAGCCTATGGTCCACATTAATACAACAAAAGCATATGGTCCAAATTAATACAAAGATGCTCTCGCACTAACCAAAGCATCGGCTATCCTACTGTGAATGTTATCCATGGGATCCTCATTCTCCCCATGTGGATTCTCATGTCCTTGTGTTTTTGACGTGGCACCTGTTTGCGGATCCGGTCTGCAGCTTGCATTGCCGGGGATGCAAATCAGGTGAGGAGATGAGGGGGACGGAGAGGGCATGCGCCGGAGTGAGAAGGGGCGTTGCCGGGCTGGGGATAGGCGCCGGATCGGGGAGGCGCCGCCGGCGGCCTAGGGATGCACCCCTAGATCGATTTGAACTGCCCATACCGCTTCCCCTCCTTGATTTGCTCAGCGTGTGCCGCTTCTGTCTGGGAGTAGAAGAGGGGATGAGCAAGCAAAACAACTCGGCGGTCCATGGGGAAGAGGAGAATCGAAGGGGTACGCATAACCGATGGCAGGCGGGTAATTGTTTGGAAACTACTCCACGGCCGATGAAAGTATGGGGATATGTTGTGAAAAATGAACTACATGAAAGCTGTTTTTGTTGTTGAATCAAGATGAAAGTTGCTTCTTTTGGTTTGGCTTTTGGCTTTTTTTTACAGCAAAAACAGGTTGAGAAGCCAAACCAAACATACCCTTTATTTAGCTAAGAAGAAACAAATGTACAAGAACCATACTGATTGTTCCACAATTACAGATAACCCACCAAATTGTCGCTTAAGAAAAGTAAATTTTGGTATTCGAGGATTCTCCTTCTCTTATTTGTTGTCGCACTAAGCATTTTGCCTCAGAGTTACTTGGGTATTTGGATTCCATTGAAGAGCTGGTCACGGTCTTGGTATCCATTTCATCACACCATTCGCATGCCTTCGTGTCATGCAATGATATCTTACGCAGATTTACAGCTGCCTGCATAACTCTCTTGATAAACTTCATAAAGTTTTCATCAGCTTGAAAGCCGTTAATGGTAAGCGCAGACAAGATTTGGTGCTTGAAATCGGGTGCCTCCCACTCTGCATGTGTTGCATTAGTATCCACAGCATCATTTTCCGTCTGGCATCTATGGTCCCTCACCTGAGCAGAACAGGATATGAACAAGTTAACTCAGGCCAGATATCAGCTTACTAAGGCTTTGTATTTGGTTTTCTGCTTTCAATTTCCCACCAAATTTGGGGTTTAAATAAACAAATCATATAGCCAAAATTAGGGCCATAGAAATACTATTAAGATCTTGTGCCTGAATTTTATTGGAAGCACTAATGCTGTTATGTCACTTTCCTTCATGACATGCTTGGAGTTGCGTGGAAATAATGATGCTAATTTTAAAAATTATAAATCATTTCCTCGAAACAGGTGCTAGGTGTGCAGGTACGCCCCAATCAACATTTTTGTTTGGTTTAGCAAAATTAGATTATTTTTGTCAAAAATGACTTGTCAATTTGGTTTAGAATAACCCATTAGTAAAAAATTATTATAAAGGCAAATGTTACACAGCACAAAAACAGTATGTTCACTTAATTTCCTCATCATTGAATCTCTATATCTGCGACTATAATTTAATAGACTCATTTCATTTTAGTTATCTCAAAATGTGTTCTTTACGCAATTTTTCATGTCATGGAATTATTATAAAGGCAAATGTTACACAGCACAAAAACAGTATGTTCACTTAATTTCCTCATCATTGAATCTCTATATCTGCGACTATAATTTAATAGACTCATTTCATTTTAGTTATCTCAAAATGTGTTCTTAACGCAGTTTTTCATGTCATGGGAACAATAGGCTACCCTCTTGGTTTAACGCTAAAAATGTTTTACTTTGCAATCATTTTCTTTCCGAAATAATAGCAAATGTATGAAGACCAATTCATGAAAATAAGTTAACAAATGCATACCGAGATTATTAGCCTCTTACAGTGTGGTGAAGCTTGGATCAGAAACACCAACCAAGTAAAGTCATACTTCTCTGGGATGTCATCTATATTCAAAAGCTCCAGTTTGTCCAAGAAAGCAAGCAACTTTCGTTCTTCTGGTTGGATCCAAATCAAACGAAGCAGAAAAAAATGATGTACAGCACAATATAGACCTTAGACCAGCAAGTGAAAATCGACACATCACCATGATAGCATTTGCTTTCACTTACCTTCCCACTTCTGAAATTCAAATATAGTTTGGTGATGGTAGTAGTATTAACTAGGAGCTCACTCAGCCTAAGTGGCTTTTGCCAGTCTGCTCCAACATTAGTGAGATGCAAGTGTCAAAGGATATTAGAGACATCTGGTTCAGCGAGCCTCGTATTCGTTAACTTCAGGTAAGTGAGCCCTGCAAAAGCATGAGGGCAAGCATCGATGAACAGCTTGAACCGTATTCCGTAATCAATGAACTCGTCATCAGTGGTGTCAAGATTCGATTTCTCTGTCAAGATTGTGAAATCCACTCTGGTGATTGACCTACATTGCATGGCATTGCCAACAAGATGCCCAATAGTTAGAGGATCATCGTTTGTTAGGTAGAACCTCAGGTATAGGTGTCTGATGCTGTCTTGGGACCTAGTTGCCAAGAAACTCTTTGCGGCTCCAACAAGAGCTTTATTTGCTCGGGCCAAATCCTCAGAAGTCAACTCAGACACGTCGTCTCCAGGCAAGAAAGAACCAACATCTAAAATTAGCTTGGACGGTGAAGGAAGCAGCGTCCAACGCTTTGAGAGGGTTCTAGTCCTTGCAACATCACATATGCTGACATTCTCCAATACAGAGAGCAGAATTTCATCAGGCAACTGGCTGAGCCTGTCTTCCTTGTGCTCTTTATTCTGCATTTACAGGGAAAATAAGTGAATCCATTTACGATCATCCATGTGAACAATGAAATTGTAACAAATTCTGAGCACAAGCAATGAGTGATGTGACGCCAATAATTTCTGACTAATCCTACTCAGATTCTTCTTATAAAGCTAACCCTGATGAAATTATCCAATAGATCCTCCTTTGCTGAAATATATTAAATTTGATGTTTCCTGGGAATACTTTTTCAAACTAATGTTACCCAAAATTGCTTTGCCTATCAGAACCAGGTGGTAATATCCATACCACATGGTATACACATACGTACGAAAATTTGCAACCTAATAAAAGAACCAGGTGCGTTGTCGAAGAAGAAAAGATGGAACTTTACCTGATTGCTGACGTTCACGTGTTCCATGGTCTATTGGCAGATTATAGGAGCCACTTGCTATGGCTGCTTGGTTGAGCCGCCGGGGCTTGGGTTCAAGAAATCAAGGTCCGTGCCAGTTAATGGTGGGGCGCTGTGCCGCCTCCCGATGGGGAACGAGACATGGCTACCTGATCCGCTTCAAGCCGTATGTTTGATTTCGCGCTGCCTCATCTATTTCTCTCTCTGTCTGACTACGCTCCGTCATCCAATCTTTCCGAAGGGGAAGAGTTGTTCGAGCTGGATTTGAAGGAGAGATAGGGTTGAGGACGGCGACGGGATGGAATTGGAAATGCGTTTCTCTATAGCAACTCCCGCACTTGTTTCCTGAATTTCTGATTGATTCTCCTTGGCTCTGGAATACATTGAAGATTTGAAGTTGATCTGCGCCAGACAATATTGTTGTGAGAGAAAAGTACTGCTGGCTGGCTGTTCGGTTGGCCTGTTCGGTTGGCTGGCGGCTGGTGGCTGGTACTGATTTGTTGTGAGAGAAAAGTACTGCTGGTTGGCTGGTGGCTGGTGGCTGGTGTTTGGTGCTGATTTGTTGTGAGAGAAAAGTACTGCTGGCTGGTGGCTGATAAGCCAGCCGAACAGGCTGCACCGCAGAAGCAGTAATTTCAAGCATTCCTTTTTTCTTTACAAAATAGAGACCCTTCACTAATTGTTTTCTGCTGATGGGGTTTCTCGTCTTTGTTTTTCTGTAAGGGTGCATTTTGAAAAATGTGACATGGTTAAACAAGAACATCATCTATCTATTATCTTAGTATTTGACCAACAAACGGAGCCTCCACGTTCGCTCTCAAGGCTCAGAAATCCCCACGTTAATCAGAGAAAATAAGAAAAATTAAAATTACTCACCACTGCCATTACGTAAAATTTAGCCGAAAATACCCCTTAGCTATTTAAAAATTACCACCACTGCCATTACAAAAAATAGCCTAAAACGTCCATATATATTTTTTAAAATCATCCACCATTGTCATTAGAAAATTTGCGTTTTACATAGAAGTTCCCACGTTAATCATAGAAAAACATTACAACTGCTGTTACATAAAAATTAGCCTAAAATACCCATGTAACTATTTAAAAATTATCCACAATTGTCATACATAAAATTAGCCTAAAATATCCCTATATCTTTATCTTTTTAAAAATCATCCACCAATGTCATTACATAATAATTAACCTAAATACCTCAATACTATTTAAAATATAAAATAAAATATTTGCTCACGTAAAGAATGAATTAATCAAAATACTCATGCTTTATCTTAAAAAGTACATATCTTTTTCTTTACTATGAAATTAGTCCAGTTATTACTTATTCTGTCATTGTCACTATACAAATGTAAATATATTTCTTTTTAGCTGATAAAAGTGCCAATTTCTACCATTAACTAAAAATAACTTCAATCAAAGTTATTTAGTCAAAATAAAAATAAACAAAGATATACATATAGCGTATACCTATAAGAGATTGAGCAACAAAGATAATTGTAATCGTAACAAAGAAAAATATTATGACAATGCCTGGATTATTTTGTTAACAATTTGGCTTAATGTGTAACAAGAGGACACCAGCAAGAAAAAATAAATTAGGACAAACAATAACGATGCAAAAATAGATATAGATAGATATTTGAATTCTATATACTAGACGCACAAATACGCGGGCCATCTCTCTAGTTTCGTAAAAAAAAGAATCCAACAAAAAAACGTATAAGCAGCTAGTAAGAGCATATCAAGAGTAAAAAATTTAGTCCCAAAAAACTAGCTTTAGGACCTTGCAAAATATTATTGGGAGAAAAAAAAGACCCTTTCATCCGACAGTTCCTAAAAAAATTGGTTGCAAAGAGATCGAATTGCTGCCACATCATCCATTAGTGGGCCCAATACTTGATTTTTTTCTCTGTGAACAGTACCTCAGGAGTTTTTTTTTGGGTCGCCGTTTTTCCTGTCGGATTGGGAGCACGGAGCGGACGCGCAAATCTGGCTCAGAATAGGGCCAGTGTTGAGAGCTGCCAAAAAATTAGGAGTTTTGGAATAGGCACGGTTGGTATACTGTTTTTACTTTTATTCCCAAAACTAAGGGCTTGTTTAGTTCCCCCATTTTGCATAAAATTTATGCATTGAGAACCGTGTCAGTTCATTTCTTCTCTCTGTGCACGCGGCCCAATTCATAAACTTTTCACCTTTTTCACCCATCTAAACACCCCTTAAGTATTGAGAACATTTATTGGGTACTCGAGATGCTCTTAGATAACTTTGGTGTGTATTTTCTTAACAAGGTGCCAAGTGTGGACACTTCATGAGATATCCTTTTGGCAAGTACATTGGTGTTGTCTAATAGGCCATCTCATACAGTGACATATAATCTTGAGACGACTAAACAGGTAACATGTACAATAGGTTGTCTCATAGTAATTAATAAATTCTTTAATTTGTGTATATAAAAATAGATATTTTTGAGATGCATGGCAACAACAACTCGTACAATGTTGATTGAGTCATCTCGTAGTCCTAAATTTTAGCTTTGAGGTGATTGCTTCGCGAAACAACCACCTTATTCTCTCACATCACTCTCTCTCTCTTCCACATCATCAAAAATCCTACGTGGAACTGCATGAAACTACCTATGAGACCGTCTAGATGTAGCAATGTACTTGCCCAATGTTTTATTCAACTAAGAAAATTCCAAAGCAGGACTCATTTGCAGTAAAATCTTTTCTGTCTTTTCTCCTCTCAATGACTTTCCAGCCTACCAGCAGAAAGCTACCGACCAAGCTTAGCACCCAGAAGGCCACAAGTCATTTGTTGAACAACTATATACTACTCTGGTATTGCTTGAGGGAACGGGCATGCCATTGCACTGGCAAAGAATATATAGCACTACACATGTCATGCAAATTTCGCCGGGGGTTCCTATCCATTGGTTAACTTCCCTATCCTCCCGTTTCTTCATGCTCTCTTTTCTTACGGATGGTCTGAAAAGTTACCAGAGTCAAGCATCCACACCCCGCAGGCCGCTGTGACTTCAGTATGCTCCAGAAGCTGAATCTCTCAAGAAAATTGGGCGGTAAAAAGCACGGCCTGTCATGTGTCACCTAACAGCCAGCGACAAACAAAACATCTCTTTCGATTGATCTGCACCGGTTCCTCTTGTTGTTCATGAAAGCCCGAGGCGCCTGATCGATGTGCTCTGTCCCAGCTTCACTGTAGCATATCATGCTATGTTCTGCTAGCATCTGGATCATATCCCGGAACATGAGTTCCCCGTGCTCGGTGTGGTAGGACCGGTTTGCCTCGTGGGATGCCTGCTCTGGCACATGACTCGGATTGGCATTCGGCAGCCACATGGTTTAGATGGTGATTTGAATGGTGTTCCTGGCAAATGGTATTTCGAATCTACTTCTTTGCCTAGGAATTTAGAAGCCCACAACAAGGAACAATATAGTCTCTGTAAGGCAGTGAAATTCCAGAGTGTCCTAGATTCAGACAGGAACTAGATACTAGTATCAAAATTATTTGTTTGATTCCACTCATTTTCTTGGAGCATCCCCAACTCGACGTCCCCGTCATCATACATACTGTCACCGGTCAGATCTAATCAACTTTAAATCTATTAAACTAGTACTAATATACAAGCCCACGACAAGAAACATTATAGTTTCTGTAGGATAAGTAAAGATTCATGTGTCCTAGGTTCAGACAAGGACTTGATACTAGCATCAATGAAAATTGTCTGTTTGAAAAAAATTGTCTGTTTGGTTCTATTCACTTCCTTGGAACATCCTCAGGTCGACGTCCTCGTCATTGCACTGTCATCGGTCAGATCTAATCAACTTTCAAGCCATATTTAACTACAATTCACCAAAACCTTGTGCTGGAGGTGGCGCGTCCGTGATGAGAATTTCAGTTTATCCCCAACTCTGCGAACTCCATTTCGTTTTTTAACCTTTGGTGGAGATAGCAAGTTTGGGCTACAATTACTGGTCCTTATTTAACTTAACCATGTCCTTGTAAGATGGTTGTTTTCACGAAAGGAACTTTTTTTTTTCTTTGAAACAGGCACGAAAGGAACTTTGAGGAACACCCAAGAATCAAAAGGGGTCGTTTTCACTCCTTTGCTGTTGTCAGTGTCGCCCCTTTTCTCAAAGCCACGGCGCCGGTACATCAGTAGAATAGTTCACATGAAGCCTGCTGCCTTTCGCTCTCTCAAGTCTCAACTGAATATAACTTTAGCCCTCCAATCAAACGAGAAGCTCACGCAAATAAGCATTTGATCATATGAGTGACCTCGTAATCTCACGCGAATCAGCAAATTAACAAAGGTCAAATTTCAGAAACCATGAGACACAAACTGAAAACCATAAGATTTGGACTGAAACCAGACCAATCCATTCAACATGCACACAATGGATGCAGATTTTCAATATATTTATATACAAAACCAATCGGGGCTTTTTTATGTGGTGTTGCCCGTGGAGTAATAATCTGGAGCTACTAATAGTTACTTTGGTGATGATCTCTCATCTCGCTGTTATGTATGTACAGAATGAAACGAATCCAATTTGTGAGAGCCGAGCCGAGCACAGGGGCAGACGGTAGAAGCAGGACAGGTTCCA
Source organism: Alloteropsis semialata (assembly GCA_004135705.1). Taxonomy (NCBI): domain Eukaryota; kingdom Viridiplantae; phylum Streptophyta; class Magnoliopsida; order Poales; family Poaceae; genus Alloteropsis; species Alloteropsis semialata. The sequence goes on from CM014272.1 coordinate 53,299,090, forward strand.
TGGCCGTGGCCTTAGCGGAGCGGCCTAAGAGGAGGCGATCCTGGTGCCGAACCCGCCACCGGCGGCCATCATGAGCTTGAACTCGTCGAAGGAGACGAGGCCGTCGCCGTTGCGGTCGACGCCCTGGATCATGCGGCGGCACTGCGCGACGGTGGCGGACTCCCCGATGCCGCTGAGGACGCGAGCGAGCTCGGCGGGGGTGATGAGGCCGTTGCCGTCGGCGTCGAAGACGCTGAAGGCGTGGCGCAGGTCCTCCTCGACGGCGGCGGCGTCGGCGTCGGCGGCGCGCATGAGCGCGGCGAACTCGGGCAGGCTGATGCAGCCGTCGCCGTCCGCGTCCGCCTCCTCCATCATGCGGGACACCTCCTCGTCCGTGGCCGCGTGGCCCACGCCCTCGAACAGCGCCGCCAGCTCCACCCGCGAGATCTGGCCGTCGCCGTTCGCGTCGAACTTGCGGAACACGCGCTCCATCTCGTCGTCATGATTCACTGCCGCCGCCGCGGGCGCCTTGCTCAGGGCCGACGGGGAGGGCGGCGTGCTGGACGCGGAGGAGGAGGAGGAGCGCGGCGAGGAAGCGCAGGCGCCGGCGGCGCGCTTGCCGCTGCGGGAGAAGAAGGAGCGGACCTTGCCCATGGCGGTGGCGGTGGCGGTGGCGATCCCTCTCTTCTACGGTGACTCTCTCTCTGAAGGGAAAGGCGCTGGTGATTGGTTGATTGATGCCTTGCGGTGGCCGGTGGGATGCCTTGAAGGTTGGAGTTGGAGGTTGCTCGAATAGGCGCGGAGCTGATATGGAAGGGAGAGGGGGGATGCGGGGGCGCGGCCGATTTATAGCCGGGGGCGCGGGAAGAGGACGCGGTTACGCCGTCGCGGCGGTTGTGTCCGTTACGGGCGCGGCGCGCGGGCGGCTACGCGTGGGCGGCGGGGGCCAGCCGGGTCGCACCGCCAAACTTGCGGGAGCCAGCCAGGCTCACACAGTCAGGCTCGGGCTCGGCGGTTTTGCGCGTCCGGCGTCCCTCGCATGGGACGACGGATGAGAACGAGCCGGCCGGGCGGGCACAGTCGCGTGGATAGAGCTGCCAGCCGTGGCTGGAAGGAAGGGGAGGCCCCTGGTTTTGCGGCGGACGCGGAGACCAGCTGGAGAGTGATCGAAGAAGGAAAATCGGGTGATGAGACGAGATTTTTTTTCTGGTTGGCTGAACTGCTGGAGTCTGGTCCGTCATCCCATGTCGTATAGTTTGGCTCCATACGGTGTCTGAGCTACTAGAGATGGCTGTAATGTACTGTACGTGAGCTCCATAAAAAACTTGTCCGCTTCCTCGATCGTTTTGATTGTTTTTTTTTCTTCTCTTTGTAGTGTGTTGGGAGTAGGGCTGGATAACGACGGCTCGTTTCAGAGCTAGCACGGCTCGGCTCGTAGCTCGCTTGAGCCAGCTCGTTTACCTCGCGAGCTGAACATGTATTATAAATATTGACAAACAAATAATCATCGATGTCAACAATTTCACATAAATGACATAAACATAAATACACAATAATCCACGTGGTACATATAAAGTCTAACATGCTAGCATGCAAATGAACACAAGTACACAACCATCACATGAGCAAGCTTGCAGCTCATTGAGCTACAATGTTGCAGCTCGTTTGGCCAGCTCGCGAGCAGCTCGAACTCACTCGTTATGCTAACGAGATGATATGGTTGTTCGAGCTAGTTCGTTAATAAATCGAGCCCAGTTCGTCACGAGCCAAGCGAGCTAACGAGTCACGAGCTTTTCGTCCGGCCCTAGTTTGAAGTATTTCTTTTTTTTAAAAAAAAGATAACAAGAGACCTACTCTGCCTAATCTCCATAGGCCACCGGGTCCCTCGAACCAAGCCTACTTGCCTCTCCATCACCTCGAAGGCCACTCTGGCTAAGACCTTTCGCGCTTGTTCTTCACCTGCAACAACGCAAACCAAGCCGCATTCTACACCTGCAATACTTAAGTCAAGGCGAACGTCGGTCCACACAACGTTGTCAACCACTCATCACGAGTGCTTCGAGACTTTGATTGGGAAGGTGTCTTATTTGATCGGGGTTATAGCTAGTTTTTTTGCTTTAGCTATTTTTTGTGAAGATAATAAAGTTGAGATTATTTTTTGTAGAGTATGAACGTCTTGTGCGAACCTTGGATCCTGAGAGTATCAGTTCTAACATTTTGGCTGCGGGATTGAAGGTGTGAATTCCATGCCTTCGCTTTCTGTTTTTTACTAATTTGGCTTCAAGTTGCCAAGCTCATAATATTGATCGAGGTGATTGTTTTCTCTCGCAGGTTGTTGTAGCTATCAATGAACTGCATACTCAAGTTCCGAACCTCAACTTGATTGCTTCTGAGCGCGCGAAGCTTGAGAAATTGCGAAGGAAAAAGGCAGAGCTTCTCCAGATCCAAGCAACTATTGATAGGATCAAGGAGGATATTGAAAAAGAAAAGAATTTGTTTCGCCAGGACCGGGAGTCCATTATTAGTGAGAACAAATCTTTGAAGGACAAGGTTGCTGCTTTGGAAGCTCAAGCTGGCGAAGCCACCCTACTTAAGGAGAAGGTTTCTGCCTTGGAGGCAGATTGTTGACAAGGATGACACCCTAAAGGACCTTCGCGAAAAAATTATTGAAGATACTGAGTTGATTTCCATTCTAAAGTGTGAGGTGAATACGCTCAATGATGCGAAGGAAAAACTTTCGAGCGATGTCGATACATATCGGTCTCGCAGCGAAAATTTTGAGCATGAGGCCTTGTCGCTGCAAACTATGAATCTTTCGCTTCACAAGGAAAATGAAAGCGTAGTTGATGTTGCCTGGGAGCGTGGCCTAAAGCTGTATCGCCTATACAAGGAGGCCCTGCGACAGTTTGGAGCGGAGCCTGCTCCTTTTCCCAGCAAAGAGTATAGCTTGGACAAGCTTTTCAATTGGATTGACAATGAATTTGCTTCACTTCCAAATGTCATGGAAGTTGTCAGTGACTTCGCTGTCAACATGTGTTCAAGCAACCTGCTGAAGATTCTCTCAGACAACGGCTGTGATCACTATAATGCCTTGGTTCGGAAAGGCTATCCGTATCCGGCTCCCAAAGATCCTACCGACACTAATTATTTTTCGCAGCAGCTGTTAGTTGCGAAGGCGCTCTTCTTGAGATATTTCTGGGTTGCCAGTGGTCGTCGAGCGACTCAGAACATTGTCCGCGACAGGCTTGCGAAGGTACTTCGTTAATTGCCATCATGGTTTACTTTGTTTCATTTTTGTTTTTAATTTTTTATTATTTTATTTGGTAGTTTCTGTATTCTCAGTCAAAGGAGCTGAAGAAGCAGAAGGCCGAAGCCGAAGCGGCCGCGAGGGAAGCCGCTATCAAAGAAGCTGCCGAAGCTGGTGCGGGAACAAGTTCTGCTGCTACCGGTGCTTCTTCCGGCGAAGCCGGTGCTTCTTCTTCGCAAGGATAGGGTGACCAAGGGGGCCCCGGGGTCGATCCACAGGTCTAAGGACCTTTTGAATTGTAATTAGAGTTTAGGACTTATTGAGCGGGCAGTTCCTTTGAACTTGTACATTTGTGTATATTCAGGGCGATGAAATGCTTGCACTTACTCCGCTGGCCATGCGTGATGGGCCGCTTTATATTTCTGGCTTCGCATGGAAGGAATTTCAACGACTTTATCCAAACTCAAGCCATCATGATTTTTTGAGTATTGTCACGAGTTTTATCGTCGCACGGAATTCAGTGTTTTTGATTTTTTCACAACGTTTGTTGCTCACGGCTCAGATCGAGTTGAGCTCGCTGCTAGGAGAAATGCCGAAACTATTTCCCTGGGCATTCCAAAGATGGAGCCTTTGGATGTTGGACCCAATGTTAAGGACTTTGCTTGCGTTTACAACGCTCCTCGTTTTAGGAGGTCTGGCGAGCAGTTTTATGGATATGTGTTTGAAATGTTTTGAGAATGCTTGGTGTAAATGTATGGAACTCATGATGTAATTATGTCTTCGTATGAATGAATATGAACTCGATTTGTCTTCGTTTTTGAGAGAAACGCCTCCTCCCCCTGAAGCGAGCTTGTGTTTATTCATGCGAAGATGAATTTGTTTATGACGTGTGAAAAACTGTTTGCGTGTATAAGTTTGATTTGTTTGAATGAAAAAGATCAAACTCGGTTTGCCTTCGTTTTTTAGAGAGACGCCTCCTCCCCCCGAAGCAAGTTTGTGTTTTTTGTTCGACGCGCTCAAATGGCGATTTTTGGCGTTTAGATGGGGAATTGTCTCTGGGTTTACTCTTTGGAGTTCATGGTCCAATTAGCGTTTTTAATTTTGAGAGTTGTTTGAGCCGAAGCCCCTTTTACTCTTTTTAGAGTAAGCATTGTATATAGAAAATGATTTGAGTCGAAGCCCCTTTTACTCCTTAGAGTAAGCAATTTAGATCTGAGCTGGCCTTACCCCTGGTAGGGTCAGTTCAGTTCTACTTGTTTTATCGAATACTGGCGATTTGGTCGAAGCCAATCGCTTTCGATGCAACTTCTTTGGGGGAATAGCTCGTTCATATATTTCGGACGAGTTACAATTAGCACCGCCTCGTTAAAAACCTCACCCCTTGGTAAGGGTTCCCCTGTGAGGAAAAGAGTACGGGCTTTTTTGAAGGAAAAAATGAAAATCTATTCTATCAATTGACTTCGTTTATAGATTACGAAGCCAATTGTTACATGGTGTTCACAGGTAGTACCTTCGCAAGCTGTCCGCATTCCATGAATGCGGCAGCTCATTTCCTTTGCCATCACCTAGGTGATATGATCCTGGTCTGTTACTCTTAATGACTAGAAATGGACCTTCCCATTTGTTTTGCAGCTTCCCCGAAGGCATATTTGGGTTCTTCCTTAGCACCCAGTCGCCTATCTTTATGTCTTTTCTTACCACTTTCTTGTCACGCCATTTCCTGCTTTCTTCCTGGTACTTGGAAATGTTCTTCGCTGCTTGTAGCCTGTAAATTTCTGTGAGATCTTTATCTATAGCTTCGCTATCTTTTGCTGCTTCCTGCTGAATGCGAAGCCCCTTGTGAAGAATTCCCTCGGGACACGTTGCTTCTTCGCCATACAATAGCTTAAATGGTGTGAACTGAGTTGCTCTTGAAGTGGATGTGTTGTGAGCCCAGATTACCTTCGGCATTTCCTCTGCCCATTTCCCTTTTTTCTAACAATTTGCAAGGCATTTTCTGATGGCAGTGAAGATGATGCCATTTGCTCTTTCAACTGCGCCATTGGCTGGGGGTGGTATACTGATGCGAATCTTGCTTTCGTCCCGATAGACATGCAATACTGCCTGAATTCGTCGCAGTCAAACTGTTTCCCATTATCCACTGTTATTTCCCTTGGTACTCTGAATCTGCACATTATTTGTTGCCAGAAGAATTTGATAATTGTCTTCGCCATAATGTTTGCCAATGGCCTTGCCTCAATCCACTTGGTGAAATACTCCACTGCAACTATTGCATATTTCAGGTTTCCTTGAGCTGTGGGGAGAGGACCCACCAGATCGATGCCCCATCTTTGCAGTGGCCAAGTAGGGGTTATCAGCTGTAATAACTCCGAAGGTGATTTTCTGGTTGCAGCACATTTTTGACATTCGTCGCAGGTCTTGACTGTGTTGGTTGCATCATTGATACTTGAGGGCCAATAAAACCATTGTCTCATTGCCTTTCCCACAATTGCCCTCGCTCCAAAGTGAGCTCCGCATAGGCCACTGTGTATCTCTTGAATTAGCTCTCTGCCTTCGCTGATGGACACGCAGCGAAGCCAAGGAGCTACGACTCCTTTCTTGTACAAGGTGTTGTCTAAGATTTGGTATGCTCTTGCTCTCTGCTGCATGGTTTTGAGGTCGTCTTCATCAATTGGTTCGTAGTATCCCCTGAGATATACCATTATGGAAGACCGCCAATCTTCTGAATTTATTGCATTGATCAAGTGCGATTGCTCATCGAGTTCTGATCGAAGGCACTGTCAGCGTCTGGAAGAAGACATCGGGTGGCAACTTGTCCCCCTTTGCTGCTGCCTTGGCCAGTGCATCAGCTTCTTCATTTTTTGGCCTTGGAATGTATTCTATTGTGAAGCCTTTGAACTTTTTCTCCATTGATCGGACTGTATTTAGGTATTTGATTAGCTCGGGTTGCTTTGCAACGCTTTCTTTTTCAATGTGGTCTGCTACCACCTTCGAGTCAGTTTTTACAACGAAGCGTTGAGCTCCCAGCGCCTTCGCCTTTCTTAGCCCCAATAGGACGGCTTCATATTCAGCAACGTTGTTCGTACTTCTGTCGCTGTTTTTGCAGAACTCTAGGTTCGCTGCATATCTCATCTTAACGCCCGAAGGCGATTGCACAATCGCTGCGATGCCAGCTCCATTGTCCCCCCCCAAGCGCCGTCACTGTGTACTAGCCAGTTTTCTTCTTTGGTCAGAGTTTGTGCCAAAGGCGATGTCTACTCGGCTATGAAATCAGCCAGGACTTGTGATTTAACTGTTGTTCTTCACTCAAAGTCGACCACATATTCAGATAGCTCTGCAGCCCATTTGCATATTCTTACCGAAGCTTCTTTGTTGCTTAATAACTCTTTTAGGGGTTGATCTGTGAGTACTTTGATGTTGTGGCCCTCAAAATAGTGCCTTAGCTTCCTGGATGCCACTACCATGGCATAAATCATTTTCTCGATCTCAGTGTAGAACAGCTTCGACCCAGCTAGTGCCTCAGAGACATAGTACACAGGCTGCTGTATATTTCTACCCTCGACCAGCTTCTCCACAATAAGTGCAGCACTGACGGCTGATTGCGAGGCTGCGATGTATAACAGCAAGGGTGTCTTCGGATCAGGGGTTGTCAGCTTCGTGAGCTGCATTAAGTATTGTCTTAACTCATAGAATGCCTTCGACTGCTCTTCTCCCCACTCAAACTTTAATGCATTTCTGAGAGTTGCGAAGAAGGGTAAACTGCGTTCGGCGGCCTTTGCAATAAATCTGTTAAGTGCTGCAATTCTGCTAGAGAGTTTCTGTACATCTCTAATGCATTTTGGCTCTTCCATGTTGAGAATTGCATTGATCTTGTCAGGATTGGCTTCAATTTCATTGGCTGACACCAGACAGCCTAGAATCTTCCTTTTGGTTACTCCCAAGACGCATTTCTCCGGATTGAGCTTTAGACCGGCCTGTCTCATTCTTGCGAAGGCGATAGCCAAATCAGAGACATGATCTTGTCTTTTGACGCTTTTGACCAGGATGTCATCAACATATGCAAGTATGGTTTTAAAGAGTTCTTCTTTGAATACAGTGCTAGACATGCGGCAGAAAATGGTTGCAGCGTTGCGAAGCCCCTCGGGCATTCTGACGAAGCAAAAGGTGCCAAGAGGAGTAATGAAGCTGGTTTTTTCTTCGTCTTCTTTCTTCATCCAGATCTGATGATATCCGGAGAAACAATCCAGGAGAGACATCATCTCACTTGCAGCAGCCTGATCAATGATTTTGTCAATTCTTGGGAGTGGGAAATCATCTTTTGGACATGCCTTGTTGAGGTCGGTGAAGTCAATACACATTCTCCACTTGCCATTTTTCTTTTTCACAGACACAGTGTTTGCTAACCACTTGGGATAATCAACTTCGCGTATAACATTTGCATCGAGCAACCTTTGCACCTCGGCTTTGACCGCGCTCACTTTTTCTTCGCACATTTTTCTCAGTTTCTGCTTCTTCGGCCTCATGTCGGGGCTGATTGCGAGTTTGTGTTCGATTATGTTCCTGTCAACACCTGGCAAATCTTTGCTTGACCAGGCGAAGACGTCTTTGTTGTTTCTCAAGAACTCGATCAGTCTTTCCTCTTCGTCTGGCTCAAGATCTGAGCCGATGATGATTTTCCTGTCGAAGACATCAGGCTGCAATTGCATTTCTTTTGTTTCTGCAGCGCCTTGCATACTGCTGCTGCTTTTGTCAGCAATTGGCTTCTCCTCTGGGTAAATGTGATCACTTTCTTCGAGGACATGAACCTTTCGTTGGCCTGGAGTGTTGGCATACTCAATTCTTCTCGCCTCTGTTTGGTCACCATAGACGGTGATGACCCCTTTGATAGCTGGCATTTTCATGCATAAGAAAGCTTGCCTTATGATGATGTCGAAGGCATTTATGACTCCTCTGCCGAAGATAGCATTGTAGTCGAAGAACATGTCAACAACGTCGAAGGTAACATCTTGCATTTGAAGTGTCACCAAAAGATACTGGCAGTGTGATTTTCCCCAATGTTGCAGTGCGCTTTCCCCCGAAGCCGACTAAAGGTGTATCTGATGGTTCCAAATTATCTGGGTTGATGTTGGACATGGATCTGAGAGTTTTTGTCAAGATGATGTCCGTAGAACTGCATGTGTCCACTAGCACTTTCCCAATTCTCCAGCCAATAATGTTGGCTTCAATCGACATTGCGTCATTGTGTGGAAAATTGTAGAGCTTGAGATCTTCAGTGAAGGTAATTGGCATGTGAGACCATTCTGATTTCTTGTATGGACCGTCAACTGAGATGTTGTTGACCTGGCGAAAGTAGCTCTTTCTCTGCTTATTTGTCTCGAAGGCAAGTGAAGATCCTCCAGTTATAGGCATGATGAGGCCATAACTGGGCAATGGGTTTGCAGGGTTGTGGTCTTGCTGTTTTTGAGGTGGTGGGGGTGGTGGTGGTAATTCCTCCACTTTGATGTCTTTGTTTGGGATAGGCTGATTGTTTTGAGGGTAGAACTGTGGGTACATGCTTTGTGGGTAATAATGCTGGAATGCTTGGGGCGAAGGCGAAAATTGAGTCGCCATCGCGGTTGTGGGATGAACAAAGTTTGAGTTTAGGGAGGGATAAACTGGGCAATAAGGCTGGATAGCTTGGGTTTGTGTTTGGTTTTGGGTGTTTGGGTGCGAAGCTGGAGATGGCTTCGTTTGGGTGGCTTGGATTTTTTCTGCCTTCATCTTGTCGATGGTTTTCTTGATGTCTCGGCACTGTTCTGTGCCATGGGTGTGATTTTTGCCATGGTACTGGCAAAATAGCTCTGGTCCTGAAGGTGGACCCCTTCCCCTTCCTCGGCCTCTGCCGGTTCTTCCATCACTTTGGGTGGGCTCATTTTTTTTGGCTCTGGTACTAGTTTTCTGGGTAGGTGGGTTTGTTGTCTTGGAGCGCAGGCGGGCTTTCCACGCTCATGATGGTTTGGGATGGGTAGCTTTGGTACTGGTTTTGGTTGGAGTGGTGCTGTTTGTTTTGGGAATCATATTGGTTTTTCGGGACGGCTTCTCTGGTGATCCGCATTCGGTTGTCATTGTCGGACCGACAATATTTTTTGAACTCTTCATACAGATCTCCAAGGGTTGCTGGTGTTTCCCTTGCAATGTGTTGAGCGAAAGGACCTGGCCGAAGCCCCTGAATTGCTGCAAATTTGGCGGCTTCGTCAGGAATATGAGGAGCTTGAGATCGCAGTCCCACAAACCAGCGAAAGTAGTCCTCCAGAGATTCCTTCGGCTGTTGGTGTAGAGTTAGTTCTGCGTATGAGAGCGCTTGGTCTCCCATTATGCTGAAATTCTTGATCAACTCTCTTTTCAGGTCATACCAGCTGGTGATAGATAACCCTGGAAGCTTGGTGTACCAGTTCATTGCGGTGCCATCGCAGACGATGATGAAAGACTTTGCCAATACGACGTCATCTCCCCCTGCCGAAGCTATTGCAGCTTCGTAGCTCATGAGAAATTGCTTGGGGTCAGTGAGGCCATTGTACCTTGGTAGAGAGATAGGCTTGTATGAAGGCGGCCATCTTGCCAACTGCAGACTTTCTGAGAGAGGGCAGGTACGGTCGATGGGACGAGTGTGCAGCACTTGGAAGCCAGTTTCCGATGTGGAAATGTGATTTGTTCCTGCGCTGGCGAAGGCAATTGGGTCGTTGAGTTCGGCTTGGAGTTAAGCAACTTGTTTCTTGGCTTTCTCGAGTTCTTCTCGGAGCTTCGCAGCTCTAGAACCAGTGGAGTTCAATCTTCTTTGCTTCGCTTGCCTCAGCTCCTCCAACTGCTTCCTGACCTGCAGCAGCTGGTGTTGCTGTTCTTCCTCTTCCTCCTGCATTTGCTGTTGCAACTCAAGCTGAGCAGCTTCGAGCTCTCTTTGCTGCTCCAGACGGCGAAGGCGGAGCCTGTCCTCCACCCTGCGTAGCTTTTCTTCGGTGGTGAGAGTGTCTTCGTCGACTTTCATGTCTTCATTGACGGCTTCGGTTATGGGTAATAGGGTGCTTGGTGGAATTATGGCTTGGGGATCGGCTTCGCCGGCTGGGGATGTGTCTTCGATGGTTTTGATTGGTGGTTTTATTGTTCTTCTTGGTGGAATGGTGGTATTCGTGAGTTGTCTTCGTGCACAGCACAAACGGTGGGCGCCAGTTGTTGGGATACAGCCGAAGCCAATGAGCCCAAACAACAGCCAAGACAGAGAACAGAGACAAGCAACAGTAAATTACTTATCAACAGTGTTCTCGGGAATCAGCCCTTTACACGTTGGTGAGGGGTCCCCTTTTATAGGGAGGTCAAGAGGCACATTTTACATTTCCCTTATACCCCTGAAAATCAAGCATCATTCTCTAGACTACACAACCTACGGTTCCCAGGGGCATAAGGGTACATTTACACGTCTCAATATGAATGCGTGGACCAGCAACTCCGTCTTTGACTCGGTTTGGACTTGGTCCACGCTGCCTTCACCGTGCCTCCAGTGACCTTTGTCGCCTTCACCACCCGATGTGCCTTCAGTCGGGCAGCGCCTTCTCCCGCTCAGGGAGGAAAAAACTGCCGCGCCACCACCCGAGCACGTCCTTGTCCTGTGTAACAAGATGAACCAAACATATGTAAGTGATATCTGTCAGTTACCTTCGCACCTGTCTAAAATCCGACTAGGAGAGCGAAGGCAACGGATCGGCTCATAGTGCCTTCGCATCCATTTCCGGCGCCATCCAGCACCGAGGGCACCGGATCGCCTCTCGATGCCCAGTCTCCCAGTGAAGGAGAGAGAAGCCGGACTCAGGCGTGTGTGAAGCTCACAGACTGCCTTCGCATATGAGTACGGTGAACTTCTGTCTGCCATCAGCGAAGGTAATTTCCTTTCGGGGATAAGTAGCGAAGGTAATTTCCTTGAACCTGAAACGAGATAACCGGGTGAAGGCGTTTTCTTGACAGGCCAATCCCCCAACAGGCTCTGCTGGTTCGGCATCAACGCCGGCCGTCGGCCGCCGCCGGCGGAACGGGGAAGGTTTTGCAAATTACCCATCACTATTTTACATAAAGCCTCCTGAATTGGATCACGATATATAACTGCGATCGAAATAATTACAATAAAACCCCTAACTTGGATCGCGCTTAATAGTCGTGATCGAAATATTTACATAAAACCCCCCAACTTGGATGACATTTTTCCAAATTCGTTCCTCGTTTGTGCTGGACCGCTGTCTTCTGTCATGTCGAATGGCGATGGCTTTCCGGGCCGGTGGCGGAACGGATTTGCCGGAGATCCGCTCCCGCACTATCTCTCCGCCCCTGGATGTTGAGCTTCCCCAAGTTGAAGGTCTCCTACTCCGAGCCAGCATGACTGCGAAATGCCAAGGAACTGGTTGGAGATTCAGAACCCACTCGACAAGAGCTTGGTCGCTCGCCAGCAGCTGTATGAGCACGAACTAAGGAAGAAGCTTGGTCGGAGATGGGCGCAGGGTACGGCGGCCGGAACGCGGCGGCACTGCGGCCAGCCACGGCATGGGTGGAGGAGACCATGGTAGGCGCGGCCGCAATGCCAGGGAGGGTCGCAAGGGACGGTCAGAGCACGCGTTCCATGCGACGGCATTGTGCGGCCCAGATTCAACGCAGCTCAGCAGGCGTCTTCCTCGCCAAGCTTTATTGCCGCCGGAGGCCGTGCGCTTTGGGAACAGAGGCAGTAAGTTTTCTTCTGTCAGAAACTGGTGGCACGAGCCATTTCCATCAGCATCCTGCATTCCTGCAGCTGCATACGACTACCAGCAGCCAACAATGGTCGCCTTCGTACCCGAGGCGCAGCAATGCGAGGTGCGCGCGTGCCAGGCCCAGCCAGCAAGGCGCGGGCTCAAGCGCGGCGGCGTGGCCGCGGGCACGGAGAGCGGCGTGCGCCTCTGGTCTTAGCTGCGGGCACGGAGACGAGTCCTAACGATCCTAACGCTGACAGAGGGCGATGGGGGCAAGGATACGGAAGCGGGTAGCGGCTGGAACGCCGCTGCACTCCGGCGAGCCGGGGGAACCAAGCAGAGCGCAGGTTGGGATTGGGGGTGGACGGTATTTCATTTACCGTCCACCCCTTGAGTCCTGGGCGCCATTTGATTAGACATGTGCGGTCTGGATTCGACTTAGTTGCAGTGTGACTTGGTCGTCTCTGATCTGGCTGGCCGGGGAGGTCGGGTGGCGGCGTGGTGCTGGCGCCCCTACGCCCGCTGCTCGAGGTTGCCAGCTGCCTGCGTGGTGACGAACGCGTTTGTCTGCGGCGAGCGAGTACGGTCTGGGCCGTGGCGAGTGCCCTGCCGCTGGGCATCGGCGACAGCCGATCCAGCCAGCCGGTCTGGGCTCGATTGAGCGCAGGGGAAGCAGATGGCCTGCTCGCTTGCCGAAGATTGGAGGCGGCGGCAGCCAAAACGTGTTAATTGGTAGAGATGTCGCCACCGCTCAGCATCGGCTGGCCCTAGTTCTGTCGCCGCCACCGGGAGTTCTGTACACGAGCGATTTCTGAAATCATGCAACTAGCTCCTCCGTCCTCCGATATGCCCGGAAGCCGAGTCGATCGGCGGGTTGCTGGGACAGCTCCACGCCGCGCAGAGCCGGCACAGATCATGCAGCGAGCGAAGACGTGGCACTTGAAGCAGCTGAACTGAACAAGCCGCCGGCAGCCAACACAGAGCAGGGAATGGCCGGGATGCGTGTTGCAGGATTGCAGCCGATCGAGGCACATACTGGGAAAGCTGAGGGAAAATTGCGTGCGTGGTGCGAGCTTGGAGGAGGTGGAGGAGGAGGATGAGGGAAGGGAGAGACGGCCGGGACACGGCTGCGGTCCGGCGAGCCGCGGCGTGTGTGAGGCGGAGGCAGCGTTCCAAGCTTGCGGCCCGGGGGCGGACTGTGTTTCAGACACCGTCCGAGGTGGACGGTATTTCAAATACCGTCCACCCCTGGGACCTGGTAGCCGTCCGATGCGACGTGGGCGGACTGGACCGACTGAATCGCGGAGGCTGGAGGAGGTCAAAGGCGCTCTGCCTCGTGAGAAACTCAAGAGTCAGAGCCGGACGCGACGCGAGGAGGGCGTGCTGCGGTGCTCCGGCACTCCGCCGTCTCCGGCGAAGAAGAGCAAGAGGAGGTCCAATCACTAGCTCGGCCGCCATCCAGAGCGCCACCGGCCGCCCGACCTGCGGCCAGTACGTGTTTCGCCTCTGGCGGTTTGACGGACTCCGTTCGTGCAGTGTCCGCTGTCCGGCACAAGATCTCTTGTCTTGTGCAGAAATCTTTTTTAATTACTGCAACATCTGATTGAGGCACCAGATCAGAGCCGGTAGCTTGGCAGTTGTGTTCGTTCGGGTTCAGGAGTTCATCGTCGTCAGCTTCAGATTTTGGCCGCCGGGCGGTGCACCGCTTCAGAGCTGCTCTAGTGCAGTACAGGTCGCATCTGCGACCTGCTGCATCAGCTCCACCCCATGGAGGCAATGGAGCAAGCAGAGATGCTCAGCACAGGAACAGAGCTCGTCTGAAGAGCTCGTTTAATTTGGTGTGCTCAAGATCGTTTAAGTCATGCAAATTCTTCCAATTCTGTAAACATAATCAGTATCAGCAACTCAGAGATTAATCGCAGTTTCAGTAGAGCTAAGTTGGATTTGGATTGAAATAAAAAACCTTTGCTCTCTAAGCTACATTGGGTAACATACCCTTCCTATTGTTCTTCAACCTGTGGTGATATTGAGCTCTTGTAAGTAGCAAGTGAAGAATTGGGGAAAGTGCCACTAAAGAGAATGCAAACTTGATACCAGCAATAGGACTTCCTGGATGCCGATGCCCTTGGCTGACTGTGACTTTCATGTCCTGCACCTTCTTGCTGATGAAAAATGGCATCTCGAAAGTGCCAATGCCCTTGGCGGCGTTGCCTCCCGTAGCTGGTGCCCTCCGCCGATGCCGGGGAAGCTGCGAAGACCTTGAGATAGAGGTGTTCTCCATCGGGAGCAAGGGAGGGCGGGAGGATCCTTTTTGTCCGTAAAGAGCAGAAAGTGAACGAAGGGCCGGCCCCAATCGCTAGCCGCGGCCCAGCCCAATCGCTAGCCGCGGCCCTGCAGTATAAATACGCGGGGCGCCGGTCGGTCGCCTCCCTTGTCCCTTCAAACCCTAGCGCCCGTCCCCGAGCGCCGCCGCTCCGTCCGGTCGAGATCTGCAATCGTCGCGTCCTCCGAGATCCGCAGCACCGCGCGCGTCCCCGAGCGCCGCCGCTCCGTCCCGGTCAAGTCCTCCAAGACCCGAGAAGGTCCTCCTCTTCCTCCTTCTCTCTTAGCACCTCTTCCTCCTCTCTTAGCACTAGTACTTGAATTGGTGTTGCCCTGAGTTCTCTTCCTCCTCTCTTAGCACTAGTACTTGAATTGGTGTTGAGTGTTCTTTAGCTGTCCTTTTACAGGACTTCCCATAGATGGCTGATATTAGAACTGTTTCTAGCCTTGATGAGATTGATGCTGTGATACAAGAACTTCAGATCGATCCTGCTGCACCTGATCTTAACGCAGTAAGTTTTAATTTGAACCCGAGGACATCTCTGAAGGACGCCTATCTGCTGAGCACCAGGACAAGACCAGGAAGACAGGGATTTAGACTGCTGAATCCTGAACTTATGGCTTGCAAGCAGGATGCTAAGGTCGCGTTGGATGAATGTTTCTGGTCCCTGTACAACGAGTCTGTACTCCAATGTGATTTGGAGCTGGACCAAGTTAGGGTCCGCATCACACAACTTAAGGCTCATCTTATCATTGCTGAGGATCAACTCCCGCATCAGGGCCCCCCCATTGAAGAGAGGAACCGTGGGGTACAACATGTGGTGTACCCTAGACCTCCTGTAAGTTCTCTTTTTTATTTTGTTTTTAGGTTTTTGATCATATTGTTTGCTGTTGTTTCACTTGAATTATCTTTCCAGATTTCCCCTATAAAATGGTTATCTGTCAGATTTACCTTCATATGCAATATGAGGAGTTATGTATGCTTTTTGTTGCATTGAAAATCTTCTAGTCTTATTTAGGAATTAATTATTTGCAGCATTTTGTTGTGTTTGTGCAAAACGTGATGTTGCTGTTCGAGTAATGCAATGTGGTTGTGTCTTCTGTAAATGAAATTGTAATGTACTTGTGCTGAATTGCACTATGACTTTACTTAGCCATTCCAAGTTCCTGTTGGTCTTCCAAGTTCATTATGCATTGTGGTTGTTTCCTCTATTAAGTTTCTGTTGGTTGTTGATTATAATCATTCGCCTGCTGGCTAACTTGAAATATGTTCATTCCAAGTTTGTTTGATTAGTGGTTTTTTGAATACATTTTTTTTAGTTTCCTATGAAGCCTTCATATGAGCACGGTACTACTAATGCGTCCCGAGTACCTTATCAACCCGCATACAATCAACAAGGGCAGACTGCCGCCACTGCTCGTGATAGGCAAGCTCAGAGAGCATTTTGGCAGGCAAAGTTGCACCTTCTAGAGATCAAGGAATCTTTTCTCGAGAAGAAGAAGGTCGACCTTCTGTCTAGTCTAACAAAAGAGTACACTAAGTTGCACAACCTACCATCTGATCTGGGTGCTGGATATGCGAATTACGAGTGACCAAAGGTAAGTTGTGTTAAATTCTGTGCTAGATGGTGTAGCTTTTCATTGTTATCATTTCAGGTAGTTGCTTCTTGATATGTTCAAAACTGTTAACCAGCTTAGTTTGGTCCATTGGTGTCTGCTATTTTTTAAAACCATGAAACTATGAGACTGCTTATTTATGGAGACACAATGTTGCTGCAGTCCAATTTAGTTTTATTATCTTGAATATTTTGATTGTATTTGATTTCTTAGTGTGCAGCTCTTACATAGTTTAGTTTATAATCTCTGTTTAGTGTTTTTTTGTATGTTCTGCTTGGAAGATCAAAGAAATGTCTGTAGGTTCTGATTTAGGGTTAACTTTGAGAGAGGTTTGAATGAGTCTTTGTTAGTTGTGGTTGTGGTATCTTGGCTACGTATAATGTCATCAGAACTTGGTTTTTAGTACCTGAATTTGTGGAGCAAGCAGAATAAAGTAACAAAAATAATGAGTCTATTAAGCATCCACCAAGAACAAGTCCTGGCAGCCTGCCCCTGCCCAAGGAAACCTTGATAAAGTAGCTCATTTAATGTGCATTGGAAATTTCATTAGATTATCATAACCTATTGAGACATACAATTATCAGTTTCTGTTTTGGCAAAATAGTAAGTTGGTATGAAATGAAAAAGTGCTTTGAGTAAGATTTGGGCCTTGAAGGATTTGGTCCTCCCATCTCTTGTTCCTGAGTCAAACTGGTGTTGTGTTGCTAGCAGCATCCTGCTTGTGCCAATTGAACATGGTGGTGATGGTGTCCTACTGTGGGTGCCATGGATTGATTGTCAGTACTGGACCTATTTAGATATCTCATTTGAGTCTAGATATTTTTTCATCGATTGATTGTCAGTACTGGACCTATTTAGATATCTCATTTGAGTCTAGATATTTTTTCATCGAGCAGTGCAGCATTTTGTGCATTGAAGTTTGGAAAATTATTTATAACTTGAAGCAATGCATCTTTGCTCTGGAGAATGGAAAGTTTTTTATCAATGCCGGTTCATATGTTCTGTCCAAATAGTTGCCCTGTGGGCATTGTCTGAACGTCAACATTTAATTTGTCTTGTTCATGATGCATCTCTAGTACATATAAATTGCATATGTGCTTGTTCCAGAATATGATTGTGGTTTTAGGGTCTTTCAGACTTTTTGCTTGTTTTTCAGTAGCTTTGTTCTGTTTATGATGCATCTCTAATACATATATTGACTGCACTTGTGCTTGTTTCTGACAATGATGTGCTTTGGTGCTAATCTCTTGCTGCTGTTGACATGCAGGTGTTCGGCAAGCAGAAGGTCGAGCCTGTGGTCAAGGATAAGACTCCGGAGGTGGTGAAGCCGGCAACAGTTGAATGATCTTTGGTGTTCTACGGTGGCGAAAACTTGAGACTTCGGAGGTCTCAGAACCTAGTATGTTAGTATGTCTTGATAGCTCCAAGTAGTGGTGTGGGCATCGTTGGTTGGTCCAGTAACTTGTCATGAAAACTATTTGTTTCTGGCTTTCTGCATCAAGTTCTTAGATTGTGAACCTATCTGCCTGGAATGGAAGGCTTACTAAGACCATTTGCGATGATCTGGTATTGCTGCTTTTCTGTTGTTGCTTGCTTTGTCTTTGAATTGAGCTGCAGTGACGAGTATGTCCAGTTATTATTGTTGAATGATGATAAATTAGCATTCTGCTGTGTTCTTATTCTGTAAGTTTACTGCTAGTTTGTTGGAAAATGCATTGCTGATCCTTTGGACTGTTGGAGATGATGATGGTTCTTTTACATGCTTAACATTGATTAACATCTTTTGAGATGTTCAGTTCCTTTGCTCAATCGGTTAAACCATCGAGATCCTTTATTCCGTCGTCCCTACCGCGGACTCTGGCGCATGCTACGTCGTCCATCCGATCGGCCAGGAACTCGCCAGCGGCGCGTGGAAAGTTGCAAAAAACCTACATGTTTCTGTTATTTCGTTCCAGGCGCGTGGAAAGTTGTAAAAAACCTACATGTTTCTGTTATTTCGTTCCAGGTCCAGAGAAGCCCTTCTGCTACAGTAACCATGTCCGATTTATTTGCAGAAAACCCCTCCAATTCCAAAATTTTTGTCCACCAAGAAGACGAAATTCCGATTTGGTGGCATTTTTCATTTAACCGCTCGCCTATCGTTTCGCAAGAAGCTACCCCGTTGCATCGGCGTCGTACACCGGGACACCGGGCGGGTCGCTTGCGGATTTGGGACTGGTCGGCCCAAAGAACGATGGCGCCGATTGTGCAAGACCGTATGTACGGCGTCAATGTTTTTGGTTCAGGCTGACGATATCAACGGAAGCTGAAATGTTTCTTCTTTTCAATTGAGGTCTTGTTTAGATTGGTTAAATTTGATCGAATTCAATAATTGAAAGTGCATTCAGAATGCAAAAAAATAGAGGGGGGCACGTAGTTCAATGCGTTGCTTTCGATTGAATTGGTCCTATTTGAAGCAAACTAAACAGGGCCTGAAATGCAAATCGCATCCTGCTGCTTGTACTTATATTAGCACCTAGTACAGCATGTTGGTTAACGTAGTGTAGATGTGCGTCTCGCCGCGCAATTTCTTTGTTTACACGCCAGTCTTTGAGGTCAATCCTGCAATATAAGGAGTGTTTAGTTCACCCTCTCTCTCCTCCATTTTGCATAATACACGCTTTCCAATGTATTTTTTTTTCTCTGTGGCATGCGACCCAATGTATAAAAATACTATGGCCCTGTTTGGATGCTTGGGCTAAAATTTAGTTCACATCTTTGACCACTAATTAGGGGTATTAAATAAAGGCAGTTTACAAAACTACCTCCACAACCCCTGTGCTAATTCGTGAGACGAATCTAATGAGACTTTGACCACATGATCTGAGGATGGTTACTGTAGCATTACTGTAGTAAATCATGGATTAACTAGGCTCATTAGATTCGTCGCGCAAAGTTGCACTCATCTGTGAAAAGATTTTGTAAATAGATTTTATTTAGTACTCCATGCATGCAAGACCTATGCATAACAACATCTAAACACCCCCATAATTAACCTGCATGCGTGTGCTTGTTAGTACGTCTGCAGTACATGCATGCTACGGCCGCAGTAGTGGACTAGTGGTTTCTCACACGTATATCTATACTCCATCATTCTCTCTCTCTTTATTTTCTTTCTTTCTAAGACGTTGTTTGACCAGGTTCACCAGTAATATAATACCACACTCACACTGGAGCACCTCCCCTTTCTCTATCTCTTCTGTAATCTCAGCTCGGCATGCCGAGCGATACTCAACTTGTGATCGCGCATTCTTTGCGCCCCTCGATCAATGAAATAGGTGGGGATCTTCCCCCGAATCAGTTCGAAAAAAATATAATACCTCTAGCCTCCTGCAGGCTCCCCTCGCGGCGCTCCTCGAGTACTCCGGCGTCGTCCCCTCCGGCCCCGCCCCGCAGGCGGTGCACCACCCGTACGCGGCGCCCTCTTCGCCGTCGTCAGCGTCCGAGGTCGACGGCCTCCTCTCCGCCCCGGCAGCCGGAGACGGCGAGGTCTCGATCCGGATCCAGGGCGGCCCCGGCGATCCGGACGGCGGCGGCGGCAGTGGATGGCAGTGGATTTTTTTTATTATTTTGTGAAATGTTTGCCGTGTGTTGGTTTTGGCGCACGGCAAAAGGTTCGCCGTGCGCCCCAACAAACGGCGCACGGCAAAGTTCCCTTTGCCGGGCAAATCGCTGCCGTGCGCTCTTTGCCGTGCGCACCGGCCAAAAACGCACGGCAAAGGGTTTGCTGTGCGTTTTTGTGGTCTTTGCCGTGCGCCGCCGGCGCACGGCAAATAATCTGGTTCCGGTAGTGATTGTGTGAGACCGTACGGCGTCAATGTTTTTTGGTTCTAGCCGATCGACGTACAGACGATGTCATAGTTTTTCTTATCTCTGAAGACTGGGCCATATTTAGTTTGGAAAGTAAGTTTGCGAAAGAAAGTTTTTAATTCTAAATTGAAGATTAGGAGGACTAAACATGATCTAATTATAAAACTAAATACACGGATGGACGGAAAATCACGAGACGAATCTATTAAGCCTAATTAATCTATCATTAGAGATTGTTTACTGTAGCACGACGTTGTCTAATCATGGCCTAATTAGGCTCATTAGATTCGTCTCGCAAAGTTACCAGAGGTTATGGAATGGGTTTTGTCATTAACACGCGTTTAATACTCTATACATGTAAGATTCCTTTTGATAAATAGTGAAGTTTCAAAATTTCAAAAGTTTCAAAGGAATCTAAACAGCCCTGACTCCGTCTGGAATCTGCAAATCGCATCGTGCCATTAATTTGGACTATCAGCAACCCAAACCATCGGCACCGTTCAGACCTCTACGCTTATTATTAACTCCTACATCAGCACGTTCATTAAGCTAGCGTAGTGTGTGCATGCGCGTCGGCACGGCAGTCAATTTCTTTATTTTACACAGCGAGTCGTCGAGATTACTCCTGCATAGTAGAGTACGTGCTTGTTTGCGCGTCTGGCCGTCAGCAGGTATGCTGTGATGGCGCTAGCATTTTGTGATAGGTGTATCATGTATTAGATTTTTTTTTCTTTCCTAAGACGCGGTTTGGTCCATTATTGTCTCCAACGCGACGTTTGGATCGTCGATAACTCATATACAGTTTACAGTTACTTGGCCACTTTGATAATGCACGGTTATCAAAAGCACCTTTCTAGAATGAAATGGACAAAGTGCCTATATATAAAGTTACTGGTAGTAACATTTTTAAAAGTTTCTAGAACACTACAATGGTATTTTTACAGGGCAAAACAACATGTATGGTGCCATGAATTTTGGGATAATAAAGTGATCAAAGTATTATGTATTTGGAGGTTAGTACGGTGCCTAACTAGTATAATGTGAATTAGATATCATATGTGATATTGTTTTAGTTTTTCAAAATACATCTACTAGTAGTAAACTTGATTATCAAAGATTAGAGCAACTCCAGCAACACCCTCTAAACAAGCCCTCTATTTCTTTCAGTAAAGACTGCCTCTATTTGTTAGAGACGTATTTTTCCTTCCAGCTCCAGCAATATCCTCTAAACAACCGTCTACCCTTTAGTGGCCCACTTGTTAGTTTTTATTTCGGAATAGAGGGTCCCTAGAGACCCTCTAGACTATGGAGGTGAGGGAGAGATTCGGAGGGCTCCTTATTTTAGGTGTCAAAATAGAGAGTGGAGTTCTTTTTTTTTAATTTCCGCCCTCTAAATTTTGAGTAGGAACTTATTTAGAGGGTTTGCTAGAGTTGAAGGTTTAAATCTTAGGCTATGTGGATATACCTTAAAGAAATACGAGAAATAGTACATCAAGGAGACATTACTGATTTTCCAACGGCTGCTACTTCGTGGAAGTTAACCTGCCAGATGCATATGCATGCTACCTGACACAAGCGCGTAAGAGGACAACACAATTTCTCGTTCCAGTCATGACTCATGGCACGCGCGGAGTTGCCGAATACTCCCTCTCAAGGGGGGGAAAGAATCACATGATTGCCAATGTTACATGATTACATCGTTGCTTCGACGACGTGGCTTATTCGCATGATGTAGAACTCGTGTGTGTATAATTCCTCTCCTTCATATATGAGTACTATATTACGTATTACTATTTAGGTCTTGTTTAGTTGGGAGCGGAAACTTGTCAAAAATGTCGCATCAAATTTGAGGATGCTAATTAAAAGGACTTGATCTAATTATAAAAGTAATTACATAGATGGAAGGAAAATCACGAGATGAATCTATTAAGCCTAATTAATCTGGTTATTAGAGATTGTTTACTGTAGCACCACATTGTCTAATCATGGCCTAATTAGGTTCAATTGATTCGTCTCGCGAATTTATTCGGGGTTATGGAATGAGTTTTGTCAATAATCTATATTTAATATTACTAATTAATAGCACCATATTCGATGTGATTCGTGAATGTTTACGGAACCTTACTATTTGAAAAAAGGTGCCGCATCTGCTATCCCAAAAATACAGTGGCCACAAGTGTAGAACAAGTGTAGCTTAGTTGGTAAGGTTCCTTGTGGTGGAACTTGCCCACTCGGGTTCGAGTCTCCGACTCAGCACGGGTGTCACATTTACCTGGATTTATTCCAGGATTTAACCGGCGCTTTTCTTTCAGTGGTAGGCGACGTGCCCGTCGATAGTGAGGCGCCTGTGGTGACTTCGTCAATCTCGAGATCGAAACAGCCGGCGCAGTCTCTTGGAGGTGCTCATAGGGGTAGGGTTTGCGTGTGTGTATTTACAGGGTGTCTGCGTCTGCATGGGTCTCTATACAGTGACCAAACTGCTTTTGTCCGTACCTGTAGGCCATAGCAGCGACCGATCATGCACACGCCTTTGTCTTGTTTTGCGGCCCCCTATCGTTTTCTCTCGATCCACGTCAAAGCACTGGCCACTGGGCCGTGGCCGTAGAACCAGCTTGATCCGGCGAATGGTCAAGTGGCGAACACGTACGTGGAGCTAACCCTCGCATGTGGCCGCGTGCGTCCTTGCGTCCATCAGATGACGTAGTGGCACACCTTCTCCGCTCGCTAAAATCGGACCATTCTAGAACGTTCCTTGGATCGATGGTCAAATGCTCATGAACCGTTCGTCCATGATTCTTGATACTGCACGATGGAGATAGGAGTAGATATTCAGTGGACTGTAGACATCAGCGAAGCAGCTGAGAAGCTTCCGCTGCAGCAGAGATTCGGTTTGGACGGACGCGTTCCTGTGGCCTTGTGGGGAAAGGCAAGGTTAGCTTGGCAACTGATGGTGTGTGGGGCTTGGCTACGATGCTATACTGTATGCAATGCAAGCATAGGTAGGAGAAAGAACAAACGGCAACTTGTTCCTCTATGTGCACGTTGGGTGTCGAGACATCTCTGTGTGCAGTTCTTTGGTCTACTTGCAAGTCGGAACCTTATTTCCCTGCTCGGAGCATGATATTTGTTCGCACTAGGCACCATTTCTTGAATCATTCTTCCTTCAATCCTATCGTGACATCAATCAATGTGGAAGAGTTGGCATAGGAATCTATCGCTAGATTCCAATCGTTTTCCGTGGTAACTTGCGGCATCATTTCTCCACGTCTGGTCCCTCCGTTTTAAATCGTAAATTATTTCAATTTTTTTAAAGTGGAATCATTACAAAATTTATATAATAAGAATATCAACATTTGTGATGTCAAATAGGTATTGTTGCATTCTTCATTTAAATATATTTTTATAGTATATTTGTTTGATGCTATAAATATTTGTAAATCTTTTTATAAATTTTAGTCGGAGTTAAAATGGTTTGATTTTTCCAAAGAATTAGAATGATTCGAAACGAAGAAAGTACGTCGCTTTGACACACACGTGCTCGTGGCGTCTGCGTGAGGGCTGAGGGTGACTCGGCCTCTCTGCTCCGGCCGACCGTCGCGTGGTCGTCGGCTGGGACCTGGCCACCTGGGGGACCGTGACGCCGGACCGCGGCTGAGAGGGGAGCCACACCGCGGCCGGGACACCGTTGCATCGGCGTCGTACACCGGGACACCGGGCGGCTCGCTTGCGGATTTGGGACTGGTCGGCCCAAAGAACGATGGCGCCGATTGTGCAAGACCGTATGTACGGCGTCAATGTTTTTGGTTCAGGCTGACGATATCAACGGAAGCTGCAATGTTTCTTCTTTTCAATTGAGGTCTTGTTTAGATTGGTTAAATTTGATCGAATTCAATAATTGAAAGTGCATTGAGAATGCAAAAAAATAGAGAGGGGCACGTAGTTCAATGCGTTGCTTTTGATTGAATTGGTCCTCTTTGAAGCAAACTAAACAGGGCCTGAAATGCAAATCGCATCCTGCTGCTTGTACTTATATTAGCACCTAGTACAGCACGTTGGTTAACGTAGTGTAGATGTGCGTCTCGCCGCGCAATTTCTTTGTTTACACGCCAGTCTTTGAGGTCAATCCTGCAATATAAGAAGTGTTTAGTTCACCCTCTCTCTCCTCCATTTTGCATAATACACGCTTTCCAATGTATTTTTTTTCTCTGTGGCATGCGACCCAATGTATAAGAATACTATGGCCCTGTTTGGATGCTTGGGCTAAAATTTAGTTCACATCTTTGACCACTAATTAGGGGTATTAAATAAAGGCAGTTTACAAAACTACCTCCACAACCCCTGTGCTAATTCGTGAGACGAATCTAATGAGACTTTTGACCACATGATCTGAGGATGGTTACTGTAGCATTACTGTAGTAAATCATGGATTAACTAGGCTCATTAGATTCGTCGCGCAAAGTTGCACTCATCTGTGAAAAGATTTTGTAAATAGATTTTATTTAGTACTCCATGCATGCAAGACCTATGCATAACAACATCTAAACACCCCCATAATTAACCTGCATGCGTGTGCTTGTTAGTACGTCTGCAGTACATGCATGCTACGGCCGCAGTAGCGGACTAGTGGTTTCTCACACGTATATCTATACTCCATCATTCTATCTCTCTCTCTCTTTATTTTCTTTCTTTCTAAGACGTTGTTTGACCAGGTTCACCAGTAATATAATACCACACTCACACTGGAGCACCTCCCCTTTCTCTATCTCTTCTGTAATCTCAGCTCGGCATGCCGAGCGATACTCAACTTGTGATCGCGCATTCTTTGCGCCCCTCGATCAATGAAATAGGTGGGGATCTTCCCCCGAATCAGTTCGAAAAAAAATATAATACCACACTCTAGTAACCGTGTTTTTCGAATATGAATCCATTTGTACCAAACTTTGCATTGTGTACGAGTAAGTGTTAATCAAAGAAGATTAAAATATTTAAATCTTGGGTTACGTGTAGCCATGACCATGAGAGAGTAGTACATCAACGTGACAGTACAGTAGTGACCGGCTTTCCCACGGCCGCTTCGTGGAAGTTAACCTGCCAGATCACGCATGCTGCTACCTGACACCATGCTCGTGGAGAGGACGAATTTCTGTTCGACGACGTACCTACGTAGTAGTAGCATAGTGTACTGATATGGAATACAGGGACGCTTTTTCGACTGCTATAAAATCAGAATGTTCTGGAAATTTCCTTGTCTCCATAGTCAAATGGTCGTGCACCGCCCTTGATTTGACCCTGCACAGTAGATAGGGCGAGTTTGGATGCAGGCCGTCCCGTGCTCTACCAGTCCATTGGCCGGCCAAACTTTGGCCGCTGAATCTGCCGCCCAAGAATCGGCCGCGCGGGCAGCAAAAAATGAACTGCGCAGCAGGCAAGCGAGCAGGGCGCGGCCAAACTTCGGCCTTAATCCAACCGACGTGCTCGCCCGCAGTCAACAGCCAATATTTGGCCTGGCCGACGCTGGCTTCCATCCAAACGAGCCCTGCACCATCGAAACAACAACGAAGCTTCCCTGCACCAGAGATTCGGTTTGGATAGATTCTCTAGTGGGAAAGAAAGACAAACGTTTGTTTGGCAGCCGTGGCTCGATGCGACCATGGACCATGCATGCATGCATGCATTGAAATGCAAGCCAGGAGGATAAAAAAAAAACGAAGTGGAACTTGTTTCTGAATCCGCACGTTAGGCATCGATATCAGCCACGTTCTGGAGCAGGAACGAGTTGCATGCGGATGAATCAATGCAACAAAAAAAAAAAAGAAATCGGAATCCCGGCCCATTTCCTTCCTCGGAGCATGAGATTTGTTCGCGGCACCATTTTAGATTTTTTTATGAAATAAAATGGTGTACGATAACTTTTGAAAAAAAACATTTAATTTGAGGCATGTTTAGAGAAGATTTTGATGTAATGCCTCGTCTCTTGAAATGTCTTTAGAATAGTCTCACGGAAAACTTCTTCTAAACTTTCTTTTTTAAAAACGTCTAAAATTGTTTTTTTCGGTGAACTCGTTTATAGAAGAAAAGGCGCGGTGGGAGTGGGACGACATCATCCTTGAGTTGCATGCTCTGCGCGCTCATGTACACAGAGGTTTGAATTCGCCGAAACATGCCTACCATTTCCTCCAAACTTCCTAATAACACCTTTAAACACGTACGCATTGACTGTACCAGCGTCTTCGCTTCTCGGTCGTAGCTAACAAGAACACATGTCTGGAGGTCGTCATTATTGCGACCAATATAGAAGCATGGAACCGGCGATGTACTTGTACTAGCAAATTTTGACAGGTGGATCATACGATGCGTATGCTGCTAGCATGTCCATGGCGTTGTGGCTCACCACCGGCATTCCGTAGAAACTATCCTGCCCGTGTGCCACACTGCCATGGGGGTTGCCATCAAAAATTATAACCATTCATTATATGCCACTGAAAAATTAGTCATCCCTTCATTGCCACTGGACTTTGCTTTTCCATCCCTTATTTGCCATTCTGTTAGCTTCTGTTAAATTCTACTGTTATCCACACTGCGGACCCCGTGCGTCAGTCGGCGAGGTGAGTAAACTTTTTTTTTTCTCCTTCCCTTTCCTTCCGTCGAAGGTCGTCCTCGACCGATCCGCGCCGTGCGCAGAGCCAGGAACGGTTGCGCTTCCCGCCCCTGCCTCCCCTGCGACAGCACGACGGTCGGGGGCTACGCACGGCCCTGCAGCACGGCTCGGCGCAGCTCATGACACGGCTGCGGCAGACGGCAGGCGGCGGGGGCCGCAGCAGGGCGCAGTGAGAGCTCGCAGCTCACGGACTCGACTATGGCAGCTAGATTGGATTGGATTTGCTTAGTCTAGTGTCCGATTGCTCTTTAGCACATGCACTCGACTCAACTTTCCTGGCATAACAAATTGGATAATCCAAATCCAATTAAACTTTGTGCAGACAAGTGAGCAGCTTAGTCTGGAAACGCAGCGGTGGGCAGTGAATGCACGTGCTTGGAACAACGATGGCGACTGGTGAGCGGCGGCTACGAGATGTGGCTCACGGGAGAGCAAGAACGCGCGACTCGACGGTGTGATTTGCTGATGGGGTGCCCTCGCTAGATGACAGTCGCGGCGAGTCGGCGACGAGCGCCTGCGCCGGCAGTGGAGGCGGCTTGCAGCCCTGATCCCGTCTCTCGGCCTTGCGCCCGCTCGCCATCGCTCCCCAGCGGATGCGGCTCGCGGCTGTGCGGCGGCCGAGACGGCGCACGGCTGGCTGCCGTGGGGGCTGGAGCGCGGCAGCTGAGACTGGCACATGGGCTGGCGGTGGTGACGAGCGCGGTCTCCACCCTGGTTAACGGCAGAGTCTAACAGAATGGCTAATACGGGATGAAAAACCAAAAACTGATGGCATAGAAGGAATGACTAATTTTTCGATGGCATAGAAGGGATGACTATAATTTTTGATGGCATATAAGGAATTTGCTCTATATAGATAGGCCACGAAAGCGCGTCAGCACGACTTGTGTAATGAGCAGGGAGTAGTCGTGCGTGTCAGATGACGTACGCCTTCCCCCCTCTAGTCTCTGCACCAAGGGCCTGTTTAATTGGGGTGAAAGGGTGAAAAGTGGTGAAAAGTTTATGCATTGGGTCGCGTGCACAGAGAGAATAAATGAACTGGCACGGTTCTCGAGATGGAAAGAGAATGAAAAGTTGGGGGAATTAAACAGGGCCCAAATGGAGTAAGGCCATGTTTAGTTCCCAACCCAAACTTCGAACTTTACTATTCATCAAAGGGAATCTCACATGTATGGAGTAGTAAACGTGTGTTAATGACAAAACCCATTCCATAACCCCCGGGTAACTTCGCGAGACGAATCTAATGAGCCTAATTAGGCCATGATTAGATAACGTCGTGCTACAGTAAATAATCTCTAATGACGGATTAATTAGGCTTAATAGATTCGTCTCACGATTTCCTGTCCATCTGTGTAATTAGTTTTATAATTAGATCATGTTTGAGCCTGTTCGGCTGGTATGTTGAACAGTGCTTGGCTGGCAAGTTTCGGCTTATTTTCTCTCACACAATACTATTCATTCTACCAGCCGAGCACTGTTCATTCTACCAGCCGAACAGGCTCAATGCAACAAAAAAAAAGAAATCGGAATCCCGGCCCATTTCCTTCCTCGGAGCATGAGATTTGTTCGCGGCACCATTTTAGATTTTTTTATGAAATAAAATGGTGTACGATAACTTTTGAAAAAAAACATTTAATTTGAGGCATGTTTAGAGAAGATTTTGATGTAATGCCTCGTCTCTTGAAATGTCTTTAGAATAGTCTCACGGAAAACTTCTTCTAAACTTTCTTTTTTAAAAACGTCTAAAATTGTTTTTTTCGGTGAACTCGTTTATAGAAGAAAAGGCGCGGTGGGAGTGGGACATCATCCTTGAGTTGCATGCTCTGCGCGCTCATGTACACAGAGGTTTGAATTCGCCGAAACATGCCTACCATTTCCTCCAAACTTCCTAATAACACCTTTAAACACGTACGCATTGACTGTACCAGCGTCTTCGCTTCTCGGTCGTAGCTAACAAGAACACATGTCTGGAGGTCGTCATTATTGGCCCTGTTTGGATCCTTGTGCTAAAGTTTAGCACGGTACTGTTTACATCTTTGACCACTAATTAGGGGTATTAAATAAAGGCAGTTTACAAAACTACCTCCACAACCCTATGCTAATTCGCGAGACGAATCTAATGAGACCTTTGACCACATGATCTGAGGATGGTTACTGTAGCATTACTGTAGTTAATCATGGATTAACTAGGCTCATTAGATTCGTCGCGCAAAGTTGCACTCATCTGTGAAAAGGTTTTATAAATAGATTTTATTTAGTACTCCATACATGCAAGATTCCTTTTAGCGATAATTTTTAGCGTTGGAACCAAACCGGCGATGTACTTGTACTAGCAAATTTTGACAGGTGGATCATACGATGCGAATGCTGCTAGCATGTCCATGGCGTTGTGGCTCACCACCGGCATTCCGTAGAAACTATCCTGCCCGTGTGCCACACTGCCATGGGGGTTCTCGTATATAGATAGGCCACGAAAGCGCGTCAGCACGACTTGTGTAATGAGCAGGGAGTAGTCGTGCGTGTCAGATGACGTACGCCTTCCCCCCTCTAGTCTCTGCACCAAGGGCCTGTTTAATTGGGGTGAAAGGGTGAAAAGTGGTGAAAAGTTTATGCATTGGGTCGCGTGCACAGAGAGAATAAATGAACTGACACGGTTCTCGAGGTGGAAAGAGAATGAAAAGTTTGGGGAATTAAACAGGGCCCAAATGGAGTAAGGCCATGTTTAGTTCCCAACCCAAACTTCGAACTTTACTATTCATCAAAGGGAATCTCACATGTATGGAGTAGTAAACGTGTGTTAATGACAAAACCCATTCCATAACCCCCGGGTAACTTCGCGAGACGAATCTAATGAGCCTAATTAGGCCATGATTAGACAACGTCGTGCTACAGTAAACAATCTCTAATGACGGGATTAATTAGGCTTAATAGATTCGTCTCGCGATTTCCTGTCCATCTGTGTAATTAGTTTTATAATTAGATCATGTTTGGTCCTCCTAATTTTGGCTTTAAAATTGCGAATTCAAAAAAGTTTGAATTCTTCCCCCAACTAAATATAGTAGAGCAACTCCAACGATCTCTCAAATCTGAGCCCCTACTCTCTCATATAAGGACCTCTCATCCACATTCCAACCTCCTACTCATCTATGCACTCCAACCGATCTCTCATTTGCATCCCTACATTTCCACTCATATGTATTTTATACATATATTATAACTAACAAATGAGTTGTTTTATGTGTGAACTATAATATTTTGCAACTACTACTTATAGAGTATATATTGTGTAATACTATTGAAAATATATGCAAAATCGATATTAAAAAATAAATATGCTTCCTATCCTCTGTAGCCTCTCTCTCTCGACGCCTGATTTTCTTTGTGTTCGCTGCGTCCTCCCTCTGAAGCCTCTGCTCCCAAATTTCCCCTCTCTCTCATTCAGCGGCTGGACAGAATGAGGATAGGCCACAGCCCCTGCTGTGGTGGCCGCTTGCCCGCCAGGGAGCTGCGGTGCGGCCTGGCGAGCGGCAAGCTCCCGAGCAGCCGGCGCAGTGTGCGTGCACCTGACGCGGCGGCGCATGCTAGTTGGGGGCGACGGCAGCCTCGGAGCAAAGCGGCCAGCGGGCGAGAGGAAGCAGTTCATCAGTCTCTTCTCTCCCCCTGTACTCGATCCATGGCCAGAGCCCAGAGATGAGCGGCGAAGCGAGCAAGCGGATCGATTTGGAAGTTTCCAAACCAGTGCGCGTGGCCTGGCAGTTGCTGCGCGGTTGGATGAGAGCTCGAGTAGGAGCCTCCTACATGTGGGAGTTCGGGGGGAGGGATGAGAGTTCGGATGAGAGACGGGGTTTGGATGAGAGACCGGTTGGAGATGATTTTTGCGCTCTGAACTCTCAAAAGAAGAGTCGGAGGTGGGATGAGGTATCGGTTGGAGTTGCTCTTATACGTTTGCAACTTGTATGGCTAGCGCTTTTAATGTACGGGTTACGTAAGAGCGTTAATCATACTGTTGTACATGTCTAAATAGGATCATGTATGAGATGGTGATGGGATGATGGCACTTGTGTTATCGTCGAAGTCACTTGGCCTTCTACGTAGTTCGGGTTCTCAATGTTAACTAATTATAATAGATAACAAGAATAGCTACTAGCAAATAACCATCTAAAGGGACCATAGAAGATCTAAACACCTCCAGAGCTAAAATAATTTTCTAAGACTAAACTAAGTTTTAGGATCTCAAATTGTATAACTTTATAAAAATATCTGGATAATATTTTTGAAAAAAATATTTGTACAATATATTTTTGACAAAGTCCATTGTACTCCATGAAACTATCAATCCAGACCAACTTACTCCTTTTGCGATTGATGTGATGCCATAATAAGAGCAACTCCAGCAATACCCTCTAAACAAGCCCTCTATTTCTTTCAATAGGGGCCGCCTCTATTTTCTAGGGACTTGATTTTTCCTCCCAACTTCAACAATACCCTCTAAACAACCCTCTACTCTCTGATGGCCCACTTATTAGTTTCTATTTTGAAATAGAGAGCCTCCTAGAGACCCCCTAGGCCTAGAGGGTGAGGGAGGGGATTTGGAGGGCTTCCAATTTTAAGGGCTTAAATAGAGGGCCTGCTGGAGTTCGTGTTTTATCCTCTGCCCTCTAAACTCAAATAGAGGTTTATTTAGAGGGTCTGCTGGAGTTGCTCTAACGGTTGAAGTGGTGCCACGTAGGCTCAGCGAGTCCACAACGAATTTAGGATTGAAACGTAGGAGGGCTCTCCTCCGCCTCCTCCTCTCTTTCCTCTCTTCTTTTTCTTTCTCCTTCCTTCTTCTCCTTTCTCACCTCTTGCTCCAATGGAGCTTTTAGATTGTAGGGGTGTTGGAGCCCCCCAAGACCCCTTTAGAATCACCACTGTGTAGGCTAAAACCACCGTGAACCAAATATTTGACTCCCATGTCGTACGACCTTTACTCGATTGTGTCCGGGCCGGCCAGGGGTCTTACACAGAGTCCTAGCACGGTACGCGCTCCGCAGGACATCCACCGCCCACGCGATCCCGCGTTATCGTTTTTTTCTCTCGTTGGGCATGAGTACGACCGACGGGTAAGCAAATCGGTGCAAAAAGAATTCAATTTTTGGCAGAATCATTTTCTAACTATCGATTTCTATGGGTCTCGGTCCTTTTCCACCTCCCTTGGTCCTGACAGACGGGACCAGTGTAAGGGGTACGGTGGGCCTAAATTAGGTGAAAAACGTTTTCAATTATTTTCGTTCTTTATAGTTATCGAAATACACAAAGAGCATGGAGTAAATATATGTCTATGTATTAAGCTAAATACATTTTTATAGATTTTTTGGAACAATACGTTTTTATAGATATTTTTAGAGGGAGATACGTTTTTATAGATGGGGAAGGAAAATTCGGACGCAGAGTATAGTTGAGGAGGGCATCCAGGCCTTTTTCCATTGCCAACGCGACACAAGAGCTCGGCCATTTTGGAGCCCAGTATCACTATCAAGCCGTAACTGCTGGGCCAGGTGGATGCTCGCTGCGGCTGGCTGGCCCATATTACAATCCAGGCCTGGCTTAGGAGCACGGCCTAGGCGAAAGATGTGCTGCTGAGACGGGCCTCACTTTCTACCAGTGCCCTAATGGTCCCAGAACTAGTTTATCAATTTTGGGCCAATGGTCACATCGTAAACGACCCGTCCACTCCCACTGCTAAGTGCTAACTAGTACACCCCCCGACCCAGCACACACTTGGATTATGCGGTTTCGGTTACGACGGGCGCGGTCGGTGCTGCGGCGGTACGCGAAAGGGGCGGCGTTGCTATCTCGCCGTCTTTGCTTTTTCTCCGGCGATCTGGAGGCGAACCTCATTGACGGGGACGCTTGGGCCCTTCGGATCTGTGCCTCGTTGCCTATTCTATTCGTCGCTGCAGCTCGCTTGCCGTCAAATGTTCTCGCGCCAAGCTGCACATCCGAGGGAGCGCAAGCTCGCGTGAAATCTTTGCGAACATCGACTGTCAATATGCGATACTATAAAAGCGGACGGAGCACCCAGATGAACTGAACTGATCCTCCAGAGTTGTCCGTGAAATGGAGGAGAAATGACAGAGCTTTAACCTTTAGCTGCTGCTCTGACAGACTTTGCATTCTGGAACTGGCTTTGAAATTCGGAGGCAAACACCTTTCTTCAGTGCAGGATCCGCAGCTGCAGGTTAAACCAACCAACGG
>CM014272.1:53332742-53345700 GCA_004135705.1 Alloteropsis semialata
ATAAAGTATAAATATGAATTAACTAATTTATAAATATGAACTAAGTAAAGTTTAAATATGAATTAACTAATTTATAAATATGAACTAAGTAAAGTTTAAATATGAATTAACTAAATTGTAAATTTTAATTAAATAAAGTATAAATATGAATTAACTAAAGTATCGCTATGACTTAACTAAATTATAAATATGAATTAACTAATTAACTAAAGTACAAATATGAATTAATAAAGTAAAAAATGAATTAAAACTAAATTGTGCTAAAAAACAAAACTTCCCATTTCTCCATTCCACTAAAACTAAAATTTCTCTATGTATAAAGGATGAAACAAGAAATACTAACCGTGAAAGATGAGAGGATGAAGATATGCTCCTTTTAGACCACTTGGAGGAGCTAAATCTTCAAAATCCGAGAGAAAAATTGGGCATGACCTCCCTAGCTCCGGCCGGCGCCATGAACGAGCTCTGTGTTCATGGCTCGGCCGGGCTGGGGGAGGAAGAAGATATTTGTAGGGAACCTTTTAGTCCCGGTTGGTGGCTCCAACCCGGACTAAAAGGTCCCCTTTAGTCCCGGCTGGAGCCACCAGCCGGGACTAAAGGGCGCGCCACCCTTTAGTCCCGGTTGGTGGCTCCAACCGGGACTAAATGGTACCCTTTAGTCCCGGTTGGAGCCACCAACCGGGACTAAAAGCCCCCCAGGCGAACCCCCAATTGGACCCGGGACTAATGCCCCCTTTAGTCCCGGTGCCAAATATGGCCGGGACTAAAGGGGGGTACCGAATGTGGTTTCTCTACTAGTGGTTCTATGCATGGTGGGCTGGTGGCCGGGCACGAAGCGAGCCCGCGGGCGTGCGCCATGCCCGGTCTTGTGGGTGCGACTATGCGGGCGAATGGGGCGGACTGAAGAAACAAATAACGGCGTGACGATGGAACGTGGTTTAAAAGTGACGGCAATGGCAGTGAAGGGACGAAAAACTAAAACCGATGGCATTGAAAGGATGCTCAAATTTTAGATGGCATATGAGAGATGAGTATAATTTTTGATGGCATATAGGAATTTACTCCGATGGCTCTCCTCGCTCCGGCAAACCAACGGCGATGGAAATCGGTGCAGATGCATCTGCTGCATCGAAAGCGCCCAGCCATACTGCCGCCCCACAGAGCAGCACTGTAGCAGCGGCAACCCCTGGGCCCCCGTCCAACTGTCCAAGATACGTGGCCGGTCGCCCGCCGCGCACGGCCCATCAGGTTCGGCCGCCACCACTGTCGCCTGCCCGCTCCGTGAGACCGCGAGATGTGCTCGCTGGCGCGTCGCTTTTGGCGCGGCGCGCCCGTGCTCCGCCGTCCCCGTCCGAGCCGAGCGAGCCCAGCGCGCACGTGGAGCCCGCGCCCGCCCGCCCGCCCGTGGCTGGCCTGGTTCCCGTCGCGTCTCGTACTCCCGTGGCCGTGGCGTGTGCGTGAGGCGATTGAGGGGCGGACGGCGACACGGCCTCTCCTCCGTCGCGTCCATCGGCTGGGGCCTGGGGGACCGAGAGCGAGCTGACCCCGGGCGGGCAGACCGCGGCCGTGACACCGTGGCATCGGCGTCGGACACCGGGTGGGTTGGTTGGCTGGTTGTTCGCGGAAACTGGGACTGGTCGGCCCAAACCCCAGAAGGACGAGGGCGATTGTGTGAGACCGTACGGCGTCAATGTTTTTTGGTTCTAGCCGATCGACGTACAGACGATGTCATAGTTTTTCTTATCTCTGAAGACCGGGCCCTGTTTAGTTTGGAAAGTAAGTTTGCGAAAAAAGTTTTTAATTCTAAATTGAAGATTAGGAGGACTAAACATGATCTAATTATAAAACTAAATACACGGATGGACGGAAAATCACGAGACGAATCTATTAAGCCTAATTAATCTATCATTAGAGATTGTTTACTGTAGCACGACGTTGTCTAATCATGGCCTAATTAGGCTCATTAGATTCGTCTCGCAAAGTTACCAGAGGTTATGGAATGGGTTTTGTCATTAACACACGTTTAATACTCCATGCATGTAAGATTCCTTTTGATAAATAGTGAAGTTTCAAATTTTCAAAAGTTTCAAAGGAATATAAACAGCCCTGACTCCGTCTGGAATCTGCAAATCGCATCGTGCCATTAATTTGGACTATCAGCAACCCAAACCATCGGCACCGTTCAGACCTCTACGCTTATTATTAACTCCTACATGAGCACGTTCATTAAGCTAGCGTAGTGTGTGCATGCGCGTCGGCACGGCAGTCAATTTCTTTATTTTACACAGCGAGTCGTCGAGATTACTCCTGCATAGTAGAGTACGTGCTTGTTTGCGCGTCTGGCCGTCAGCAGGTATGCTGTGATGGCGCTAGCATTTTGTGATAGGTGTATCATGTATTAGATTTTTTTTTTCTTTCCTAAGACGCGGTTTGGTCCATTATTGTCTCCAACGCGACGTTTGGATCGTCGATAACTCATATACAGTTTACAGTTACTTGGCCACTTTGATAATGCACGGTTATCAAAAGCACCTTTCTAGAATGAAATGGACAAAGTGCCTATATATAAAGTTACTGGTAGTAACATTTTTAAAAGTTTCTAGAACACTACAATGGTATTTTTACAGGGCAAAACAACATGTATGGTGCCATGAATTTTGGGATAATAAAGTGATCAAAGTATTATGTATTTGGAGGTTAGTACGGTGCCTAACTAGTATAATGTGAATTAGATATCATATGTGATATTGTTTTAGTTTTTCAAAATACATCTACTAGTAGTAAACTTGATTATCAAAGATTAGAGCAACTCCAGCAACACCCTCTAAACAAGCCCTCTATTTCTTTCAGTAAAGACTGCCTCTATTTGTTAGAGACTTATTTTTTCTTCCAGCTCCAGCAATATCCTCTAAACAACCGTCTACCCTTTAGTGGCCCACTTGTTAGTTTTTATTTCGGAATAGAGGGTCCCTAGAGACCCTCTAGACTATGGAGGTGAGGGAGAGATTCGGAGGGCTCCTTATTTTAGGTGTCAAAATAGAGAGTGGAGTTCTTTTTTTTTAATTTCCGCCCTCTAAATTTTGAGTAGGAACTTATTTAGAGGGTTTGCTAGAGTTGAAGGTTTAAATCTTAGGCTATGTGGATATACCTTAAAGAAATACGAGAAATAGTACATCAAGGAGACATTACTGATTTTCCAACGGCTGCTACTTCGTGGAAGTTAACCTGCCAGATGCATATGCATGCTACCTGACACAAGCGCGTAAGAGGACAACACAATTTCTCGTTCCAGTCATGACTCATGGCACGCGCGGAGTTGCCGAATACTCCCTCTCAAGGGGGGGAAAAGAATCACATGATTGCCAATGTTACATGATTACATCGTTGCTTCGACGACGTGGCTTATTCGCATGATGTAGAACTCGTGTGTGTATAATTCCTCTCCTTCATATATGAGTACTATATTACGTATTACTATTTAGGTCTTGTTTAGTTGGGAGCGGAAACTTGTCAAAAATGTCGCATCAAGTTTGAGGATGCTAATTAAAAGGACTTGATCTAATTATAAAAGTAATTACATAGATGGAAGGAAAATCACGAGATGAATCTATTAAGTCTAATTAATCTGGTTATTAGAGATTGTTTACTGTAGCACCACATTGTCTAATCATGGCCTAATTAGGTTCAATTGATTCGTCTCGCGAATTTATTCGGGGTTATGAAATGTGTTTTGTCAATAATCTATATTTAATATTACTAATTAATAGCACCATATTCGATGTGATTCGTGAATGTTTACGGGACCTTACTATTTGAAAAAAGGTGCCGCATCTGCTATCCCAAAAATACAGTGGCCACAAGTGTAGCTTAGTTGGTAAGGTTCCTTGTGGTGGAACTTGCCCACTCGGGTTCGAGTCTCCGACTCAGCACGGGTGTCACATTTACCTGGATTTATTCCAGGATTTAACCGGCGCTTTTCTTTCAGTGGTAGGCGACGTGCCCGTCGATAGTGAGGCGCCTGTGGTGACTTCGTCAATCTCGAGATCGAAACAGCCGGCGCAGTCTCTTGGAGGTGCTCATAGGGGTAGGGTTTGCGTGTGTGTATTTATAGGGTGTCTGCGTCTGCATGGGTCTCTATACAGTGACCAAACTGCTTTTGTCCGTACCTGTAGGCCATAGCAGCGACCGATCATGCACACGCCTTTGTCTTGTTTTGCGGCCCCCTATCGTTTTCTCTCGATCCACGTCAAAGCACTGGCCACTGGGCCGTGGCCGTAGAACCAGCTTGATCCGGCGAATGGTCAAGTGGCGAACACGTACGTGGAGCTAACCCTCGCATGTGGCCGCGTGCGTCCTTGCGTCCATCAGATGACGTAGTGGCACACCTTCTCCGCTCGCTAAAATCGGACCATTCTAGAACGTTCCTTGGATCGATGGTCAAATGCTCATGAACCGTTCGTCCATGATTCTTGATACTGCACGATGGAGATAGGAGTAGATATTCAGTGGACTGTAGACATCAGCGAAGCAGCTGAGAAGCTTCCGCTGCAGCAGAGATTCGGTTTGGACGGACGCGTTCCTGTGGCCTTGTGGGGAAAGGCAAGGTTAGCTTGGCAACTGATGGTGTGTGGGGCTTGGCTACGATGCTATACTGTATGCAATGCAAGCATAGGTAGGAGAGAGAACAAACGGCAACTTGTTCCTCTATGTGCACGTTGGGTGTCGAGACATCTCTGTGTGCAGTTCTTTGGTCTACTTGCAAGTCGGAACCTTATTTCCCTGCTCGGAGCATGATATTTGTTCGCACTAGGCACCATTTCTTGAATCATTCTTCCTTCAATCCTATCGTGACATCAATCAATGTGGAAGAGTTGGCATAGGAATCTATCGCTAGATTCCAATCGTTTTCCGTGGTAACTTGCGGCATCATTTCTCCACGTCTGGTCCCTCCGTTTTAAATCGTAAATTATTTCAATTTTTTTAAAGTGGAATCATTACAAAATTTATATAATAAGAATATCAACATTTGTGATGTCAAATAGGTATTGTTGGATTCTTCATTTAAATATATTTTTATAGTATATTTGTTTGATGCTATAAATATTTGTAAATCTTTTTATAAATTTTAGTCGGAGTTAAAATGGTTTGATTTTTCCAAAGAATTAGAATGATTCGAAACGAAGAAAGTACGTCGCTTTGACACACACGTGCTCGTGGCGTCTGCGTGAGGGCTGAGGGTGACTCGGCCTCTCTGCTCCGGCCGACCGTCGCGTGGTCGTCGGCTGGGACCTGGCCACCTGGGGGACCGTGACGCCGGACCGCGGCTGAGAGGGGAGCCACACCGCGGCCGGGACACCGTTGCATCGGCGTCGTACACCGGGACACCGGGCGGCTCGCTTGCGGATTTGGGACTGGTCGGCCCAAAGAACGATGGCGCCGATTGTGCAAGACCGTATGTACGGCGTCAATGTTTTTGGTTCAGGCTGACGATATCAACGGAAGCTGCAATGTTTCTTCTTTTCAATTGAGGTCTTGTTTAGATTGGTTAAATTTGATCGAATTCAATAATTGAAAGTGCATTGAGAATGCAAAAAAATAGAGAGGGGCACGTAGTTCAATGCGTTGCTTTTGATTGAATTGGTCCTCTTTGAAGCAAACTAAACAGGGCCTGAAATGCAAATCGCATCCTGCTGCTTGTACTTATATTAGCACCTAGTACAGCACGTTGGTTAACGTAGTGTAGATGTGCGTCTCGCCGCGCAATTTCTTTGTTTACACGCCAGTCTTTGAGGTCAATCCTGCAATATAAGAAGTGTTTAGTTCATCCTCTCTCTCCTCCATTTTGCATAATACACGCTTTCCAATGTATTTTTTTCTCTGTGGCATGCGACCCAATGTATAAGAATACTATGGCCCTGTTTGGATGCTTGGGCTAAAATTTAGTTCACATCTTTGACCACTAATTAGGGGTATTAAATAAAGGCAGTTTACAAAACTACCTCCACAACCCCTGTGCTAATTCGTGAGACGAATCTAATGAGACTTTTGACCACATGATCTGAGGATGGTTACTGTAGCATTTACTGTAGTAAATCATGGATTAACTAGGCTCATTAGATTCGTCGCGCAAAGTTGCACTCAT
The DNA here is from genome assembly GCA_004135705.1 of Alloteropsis semialata. Classification (NCBI taxonomy): domain Eukaryota; kingdom Viridiplantae; phylum Streptophyta; class Magnoliopsida; order Poales; family Poaceae; genus Alloteropsis; species Alloteropsis semialata. Next base: position 53,338,885 of record CM014272.1, read on the forward strand.
CTGTGAAAAGATTTTGTAAATAGATTTTATTTAGTACTCCATGCATACAAGACCTATGCATAACAACATCTAGACACCCCCATAATTAACCTGCATGCGCGTGCTTGTTAGTACGTCTGCAGTACATGCATGCTACGGCCGCAGTAGTGGACTAGTGGTTTCTCACACGTATATCTATACTCCATCATTCTCTCTCTCTTTATTTTCTTTCTTTCTAAGACGTTGTTTGACCAGGTTCACCAGTAATATAATACCACACTCACACTGGAGCACCTCCCCTTTCTCTATCTCTTCTGTAATCTCAGCTCGGCATGCCGAGCGATACTCAACTTGTGATCGCGCATTCTTTGCGCCCCTCGATCAATGAAATAGGTGGGGATCTTCCCCCGAATCAGTTCGAAAAAAAATATAATACCACACTCTAGTAACCGTGTTTTTCGAATATGAATCCATTTGTACCAAACTTTGCATTGTGTACGAGTAAGTGTTAATCAAAGAAGATTAAAATATTTAAATCTTGGGTTACGTGTAGCCATGACCATGAGAGAGTAGTACCTCAACGTGACAGTACAGTAGTGACCGGCTTTCCCACGGCCGCTTCGTGGAAGTTAACCTGCCAGATCACGCATGCTGCTACCTGACACCATGCTCGTGGAGAGGACGAATTTCTGTTCGACGACGTACCTACGTAGTAGTAGCATAGTGTACTGATATGGAATACAGGGACGCTTTTTCGACTGCTATAAAATCAGAATGTTCTGGAAATTTCCTTGTCTCCATAGTCAAATGGTCGTGCACCGCCCTTGATTTGACCCTGCACAGTAGATAGGGCGAGTTTGGATGCAGGCCGTCCCGTGCTCTACCAGTCCATTGGCCGGCCAAACTTTGGCCGCTGAATCTGCCGCCCAAGAATCGGCCGCGCGGGCAGCAAAAAATGAACTGCGCAGCAGGCAAGCGAGCAGGGCGCGGCCAAACTTCGGCCTTAATCCAACCGACGTGCTCGCCCGCAGTCAACAGCCAATATTTGGCCTGGCCGACGCTGGCTTCCATCCAAACGAGCCCTGTTCGTCGCGGGGACGCGGGCACCATCGAAACAACAACGAAGCTTCCCTGCACCAGAGATTCGGTTTGGATAGATTCTCTAGTGGGAAAGAAAGACAAACGTTTGTTTGGCAGCCGTGGCTCGATGCGACCATGGACCATGCATGCATGCATGCATGCATTGAGATGCAAGGAGGCCGAAAAAATTTGCAAAAAGGAATCTTTTTTGCATGGAGTACTAAATGAAGTCTATTTGCAAAACCTCTTCACAGATGAGCGTAACTTTCCGAGACGAATCTAATGAGCCTAATTAATCCATAATTTGCTACAGTGATGCTACAGTAACTATCTTCTAATCATCCTCTAATCATGCGGTCAAAGGCCTCATTAGATTCGTCTCGGAAATTTACTAGAGGTTGTGGAGGTAGTTTTGTAAACTGACATTATTTAATACCCTTAATTATTGGTCAAAGATGCATTTAATACCCTGCAAATTTTTTCGGCCACCAACTAAACACGGCCAAAAAAAAAAAAACGAAGTGGAACTTGTTTCTGAATCCGCACGTTAGGCATCGATATCAGCCACGTTCTGGAGCAGGAACGAGTTGCATGCGGATGAATCAATGCAACAAAAAAAAAAAAGAAATCGGAATCCCGGCCCATTTCCTTCCTCGGAGCATGAGATTTGTTCGCGGCACCATTTTAGATTTTTTTATGAAATAAAATGGTGTACGATAACTTTTGAAAAAAAAACATTTAATTTGAGGCATGTTTAGAGAAGATTTTGATGTAATGCCTCGTCTCTTGAAATGTCTTTAGAATAGTCTCACGGAAAACTTCTTCTAAACTTTCTTTTTTAAAAACGTCTAAAATTGTTTTTTTCGGTGAACTCGTTTATAGAAGAAAAGGCGCGGTGGGAGTGGGACATCATCCTTGAGTTGCATGCTCTGCGCGCTCATGTACACAGAGGTTTGAATTCGCCGAAACATGCCTACCATTTCCTCCAAACTTCCTAATAACACCTTTAAACACGTACGCATTGACTGTACCAGCGTCTTCGCTTCTCGGTCGTAGCTAACAAGAACACATGTCTGGAGGTCGTCATTATTGGCCCTGTTTGGATCCTTGTGCTAAAGATTAGCACGGTACTGTTTACATCTTCGACCACTAATTAGGGGTATTAAATAAAGACAGTTTACAAAACTACCTTCACAACCTCTATACTAATTCGCGAGACGAATCTAATGAGACTTTTGACCACATGATCTGAGGATGGTTACTGTAGCATTAGTGTAGTTAATCATGGATTAACTAGGCTCATTAGATTCGTCGCGCAAAGTTGCACTCATCTGTGAAAAGGTTTTATAAATAGATTTTATTTAGTACTTCATACATGCAAGATTCCTTTTAGCGATAATTTTTAGCGTTGGAACCAAACCGGCGATGTACTTGTACTAGCAAATTTTGACAGGTGGATCATACGATGCGAATGCTGCTAGCATGTCCATGGCGTTGTGGCTCACCACCGGCATTCCGTAGAAACTATCCTGCCCGTGTGCCACACTGCCATGGGGGTTCTCGTATATAGATAGGCCACGAAAGCGCGTCAGCACGACTTGTGTAATGAGCAGGGAGTAGTCGTGCGTGTCAGATGACGTACGCCTTCCCCCCTCTAGTCTCTGCACCAAGGGCCTGTTTAATTGGGGTGAAAGGGTGAAAAGTGGTGAAAAGTTTATGCATTGGGTCGCGTGCACAGAGAGAATAAATGAACTGACACGGTTCTCGAGGTGGAAAGAGAATGAAAAGTTGGGGGAATTAAACAGGGCCCAAATGGAGTAAGGCCATGTTTAGTTCCCAACCCAAACTTCGAACTTTACTATTCATCAAAGGGAATCTCACATGTATGGAGTAGTAAACGTGTGTTAATGACAAAACCCATTCCATAACCCCCGGGTAACTTCGCGAGACGAATCTAATGAGCCTAATTAGGCCATGATTAGATAACGTCGTGCTACAGTAAATAATCTCTAATGACGGATTAATTAGGCTTAATAGATTCGTCTCACGATTTCCTGTCCATCTGTGTAATTAGTTTTATAATTAGATCATGTTTGGTCCTCCTAATTTTGGCTTTAAAATTGCGAATTCAAAAAAGTTTGAATTCTTCCCCCAACTAAATATAGTAGAGCAACTCCAACCGATCTCTCAAATCTGAGCCCCTACTCTCTCATATAAGGACCTCTCATCCACATTCCAACCTCCTACTCATCTATGCACTCCAACCGATCTCTCATTTGCATCCCTACATTTCCACTCATATGTATTTTATACATATATTATAACTAACAAATGAGTTGTTTTATGTGTGAACTATAATATTTTGCAACTACTACTTATAGAGTATATATTGTGTAATACTATTGAAAATATATGCAAAATCGATATTAAAAAATAAATATGCTTCCTATCCTCTGTAGCCTCTCTCTCTCGACGCCTGATTTTCTTTGTGTTCGCTGCGTCCTCCCTCTGAAGCCTCTGCTCCCAAATTTCCCCTCTCTCTCTCATTCAGCGGCTGGACAGAATGAGGATAGGCCGCAGCCCCTGCTGTGGTGGCCGCTTGCCCGCCAGGGAGCTGCGGTGCGGCCTGGCGAGCGGCAAGCTCCCGAGCAGCCGGCGCAGTGTGCGTGCACCTGACGCGGCGGCGCATGCTAGTTGGGGGCGACGGCAGCCTCGGAGCAAAGCGGCCAGCGGGCGAGAGGAAGCAGTTCATCAGTCTCTTCTCTCCCCCTGTACTCGATCCATGGCCAGAGCCCAGAGATGAGCGGCGAAGCGAGCAAGCGGATCGATTTGGAAGTTTCCAAACCAGTGCGCGTGGCCTGGCAGTTGCTGCGCGGTTGGATGAGAGCTCGAGTAGGAGCCTCCTACATGTGGGAGTTCGGGGGAGGGATGAGAGTTCGGATGAGAGACGGGGTTTGGATGAGAGACCGGTTGGAGATGATTTTTGCGCTCTGAACTCTCAAAAGAAGAGTCGGAGGTGGGATGAGATATCGGTTGGAGTTGCTCTAAGGCCTTGTTTAGTTCCCACATCAAACTTCACTATTCATTCAACTTCACTATTCATCAAAGGGAATCTTACATGCATGAAGTATTAAACGTGAGTTAATGACAAAATAAAACCCATTCCATAACCCCCCTAACTTTGTGAGACGAATCTAATGAGCCTAATTTGGCCATGATTAGACAACGTCGTGCTACAGTAAACAATCTCTAATGACGGATTAATTAGGCTTAATAGATTCGTCTCGCGATTTCCCGTCCATCCGTGTAATTAGTTTTATAATTAGATCATGTTTAGTTCTCCTAATCTTAGATTTAGAATTGCTACAGTAAAAGATTCAAAATAGTTGCACCAACTAAACAAGCCCTAAGTGTCCTTACGATTTATCTGCATGCTGCACCGTGCCGTCGTACATGCCGACCTGGTACGATTTATCTACATGCGTTGACTGGAGAGAGAGAGAGACGTCTCCCTATGTATTGGCACTGTCCGGAAATCTGAGAAGCGAAGCAGGAGCGAATTTTCCGTGCAGGGGCAGCGGGGATGAGGCCGGTCACTGGTGTGCGTTCGTTGAGTGACGAGTGACGATGCCTCGTTCAGAATGGCATACAGGATGAGCTTAGGCTGTCCGCACTCGTCGTCCCCTAAATGCATCCTCTAAAAGGAATATCCTGTCCTGGTCATCGAGATTCCGTACTCTAAACCAACTTCTCCCGCACCCGTCATACTTCAAATCACATACTTTATCCCAACTCTACTATATTTTATCCATCTATCCCAACTACTATATCATCTCTTTTCTCACCTTTTTTTTTCTTTTCTTTATAAATTTTATCAAAATATATCCATCTGAGATCTTGTTTTGAAGAATTTATTGCAACGAATTTAATGGTGCAATCGGAATTTAATTTGGTTTTTTGGTTTGTGAGTTATAACATTTTTTAGTTAGTTGAGGACGTGGGGCCCACCACTCTCTCTCCTCTCTCTCTCCGCGCGGGCGCCTGTGCCGTTTCCGGTACGTCCGCTGAAACAAGCGTTCCGACGATCGATACTTTTGTTTACCGGACCACTAAAGTACCCCGCTGCAGCCATATTTCCGGTACTTCCGTCCTGAAGGACCGCGTCGCGTACTCCACTGCGGTCAGCCAGGCCGGCTACGGAAGGCAGTAAGGGGCCAGTCCCTCAAAGCTCACTAAAAGTTTTCACACTGACAATTGTGCTCTCTTTTATAAGACATATTTTTTAATATTAAAATTTTTTACCATTTTTCATCAATTCACCGGATTTAAACACCCCAAGGATCAAAAAGGCGAGGTCCTCTCCTACGCCTCACACACCGATCACGTACACGCCCATCAAGACGGCCTGGCCCGGTGCGATTCTTATTCGCTTCTTGGAACATGGAATTTGTTCTTGGAAGAACGTCCATATCACTTGCGTGGAGCCGTGGAGGGCACAGAGAAGCGTCGACCATCTATCGGCTACTCCCGCCTCTCCCTTGGTGGTCACTTGTGCCGTGGCGGCAGCACTGTTTAGCCGATCGATCGCGGAGGCCCCCTGCCCTGTGCCGCCCATCGAAGATACGCGCGCGTCGGGCTCGGGCTCAGTTGGGCGGCACAGCGGCCCAGCGGCCTGCCTGAGCTTTGCCCCGCGGCGCGGAGAGCGTTTGTGCTGACGTCGCGGCGGCGCGCGCGTCGCCTGTGACGGTCGGCCACTCGTCAGTCGCGTTCTGCCCCGGGCTCGCGCGCGGGCCGAGCCAGAGCAGATCATGGCAGAGAGACCGTAGTTTCGGCGTCCCCGGCTCGGGATTGGTCTGGTTCTCCGGAACGGCAAGGCCGCGTGCCCGCGTCACCGCGATGACGATGGCGCACGGGGCCGTGCTCGTGCTGACTAGATAGCATGCTGGCTAGCAATATGCATGGCCTTGTCGGCAGCCAGGTATCTTATTTGCACAAGATTTTTTTTCTTTTACAACACACGTCACACGGTGCATGCTTGGTCGGCCGGCTGGTCGCCATCGTGAGATTCATCACCCATGATTACACCAATGCGTTGGCAGTCAAATGGCACCAGCAAGACGGGCCAAGTGGAACATCCCAACATGCATGATCGCCCAGGTGTTGAACTTTGCCTGCAAAGAGGAATAAGCACGGCATAGACAAGTCCAGACTAGGTCATCGGTCCCGGTATTCGTGCATTTTACTACTTGTATCTCGGCTCAGGCTGTCCGCACTGGTCGTCCCCTAAATGCATCCTCTAAAAGGAATATCCTGTCTTGGTCATCGAGATTCCGTACTCTAAACCAACTTCTCCCGCACCCGTCATACTCCAAATCACATACTCTATCCCAACTCTACTATATTTTATTCATCCATCCCAACAACCATCTCCTCACCTTTTTCTTTTTCTATCTCCTCCATTCTTTTTTCTTTCTTCTTTTTTTCTTTTCTTTTTCTTTTCTTTTTTTTCTTTTCTTTTTTTCTTTTCTTTTTTCTTTTTTTTCTTTTTTTTCTTTCTTTTTCCTCTCTTTTTTTCCCCACCGCCGGTCCCTCTGGATTCTTCCAGAGGGCTCCCTCTCTCTCCCGCCGCCCCCTCTCCCTCCCCTGCGCTCGAGCTCGGTGCGGAGCAGGGCCGCGGCGGGATCCAGCCGTCGGCGGCCGCGCACTCCCTCCCCCGGCTCTCCTCGATGGCGGCCGCTCGGTCCTCCCGGCCACGCC
>CM014272.1:53346084-53360506 GCA_004135705.1 Alloteropsis semialata
GAGGCACTACTGGCCGGGATGCGGCGACTGGTCAAACGCACACGTGGAACCGCACCGTGTGGACATGCGTCCTCGATGACGCTCCCCGGCTCCCGTCACTTTCACGATCATCTCCTTTCTGTCTCCCTCTCCTTGACTTGCTGCTCTCGCACTTCACTTTCGTGACAATCAGATGATTCTAGAACGTTCCGTCAGTTCCGTACGTGCACTGTCCTTGATGAAATCTATCCTCCGTTAGCATGACGACACATGGGACGAGGCCGCATGGAAGCTTCCGTGGAGTAGGGAATAAGGATCAGGTTCCGGGTGGATTGTGGGGTCCTTGCTATGAGCGGAGGTTTTTCTAGCGAAGGGCCGCCGTCTATGCAAGGCAAGGATCACCGCAACTTGTGCAGCGCCTGCAACGTCCAGGGTATGGGACAAAGGGCCATGAGCACGGGATTCGGTTCGGTGTTGTCCACTTGGGGCTAGGGAGAGCGGATGGCTCGTGCACTGGCATTTCCTGCCATGGCGCCATCGCTGATGGCAGAAGAAACGGATACCGATCCACATCCATCGCTGTAATGTTCTGGTGGTTCTCTGTAGTGTGTTTTAGTGGTGGTGGGGGTACCACTAGTCTCAAGTCAGAGTAATAGCCTGTTCTAGTGGCAACACAATTCCCGAATTTGGAGCAGCAGCAAAGAGCCGAAGATGCAATGCAAGTGACCTTGCCCTCTTGGTTTTCCTGGCCCAGCTGATCAGCTTGCTAGTGCAGCCAATCCAACCAACACAGCAGCCGCACTGCGGCCCAGCTACTACTAGCTCTGCGGAGGGCCGTTGACATACCTTCCGGGCCTCCACCGGTGTCGCCTTAATTGGATTTGGATGCTAGATTATTAACATCTGGAATTTTTTGTTTTGCGAAGGGTATCCTTTTGCAGATTTTGACTATGAGGCACGATAGAGTTAAAAATTCCAGATCGTCAAAGCTCAGCGACGTACCCATAAACTTTGCACAATGTGTTTTAGTTAACTCATCTTCCACAAAAAATTATTTTCCATGCCCTTTGGTGTTTGCGATTAGTGGTATAACTAGTCCATCAACCCGTGCTCCCGCACGGGCTAATATTTTTAAAAGCTATTATATTTAAAATTATTCAAAAATTAAACTCCTACCTAATAATCAAAATTGTTTACATACTACTCTTTCATTTTTGTCAATACTTCAACGTAATGCTCATAAATATGTGTACTTATCATTTTCTATTTGAAATTGATTTTTAATTAGTAATTACTCTATACACTTTTCCATCCACATTCACAATTCTTACACTTTGTATCACGTCTTCATACATTATATTTAACATAAAAATTAATATTTTTCATTACTTCCTCCCATACCTCTATCTATTTCTAAAGAGAGGATTGATTCTTTCTTTTTTTTTGTCCGTCCTGACTGGTGGGTCCTACCTATTGCGACAATCTGTAACCACGGTTCTAACTGTCAGCATCAGTTTTCTAATTGGATTAGAGTCCTAACTGAACCCATCAATCTTTATCTCCTACCTCTCTATCTCTACCTATATATATCTTTACCTATTTCTAATGATAAATTGCCGTAATTTAGAATCATATATCAGTTTACATTTGGACTTTTCGGTAGAATACACATGAAGATAATTAAATTAAAATTTAGGAGTTTTGTTTAGATTATCTTTAATAACAACAAACGTGGGTAACTTAGATACAAATTTTGAATGTCATCTTAAGTTATCTGTCGGGGTTCTTTACCGCCGGCAAATAATAAAATCGTGGAGCACGCGTCGGGCCTCGGATGGTAGTGCAAAAGGACACGGGGGTTTATACTGGTTCGGGCCACCCATGGGGTGTAATACCCTACGTCCAGTTCGTGCTGCTCGTGTTGTTTGCACTGGTTTGTAGTAGGGGGTACAAATGGGCGAGAGAGGGAGAGCTTCCCAAGTCTCTGGTGCGTGAATCGAGCTCAGTCCAGTGACCGGCTGGAGAAAGAAGAAGGTCGAGGGAGGGTACTCCTCGGGAGAGAAAAGAGGCTCTCTGCCTCCCGTAGGAGGCCCAGGAGAGTGGAGGAAAAGAGTCCGTGCCTCCCGTAGGAGGCCCAAGCTTCCCTTTTATATCTCAAGGGAAGGCTGTAGAAAAGTACAGTCAAAGGGTAAAACGGGAAAAAAGGAGGCGTGCTTGCCCATGCTGAGGGGCCCATCGTCCTTCCGAGCACTGTAGCCATGTCCTGCTGGTGTCAGTTGCGTCAGGGAGTGGTTGGCACAGTGTAGCAGCTTGACTTCGGGTGCTACGGTCTTCTCGGAGGTTGCTTCGTTGCGAAGGGTTGGACCAGTCGGGCGAGGCGGAGACTCCTCGATGGCGGAGACTCGTCGGGCGAATTGGAGACTTGTCGGGCGAAACGGAGACTCGTCGGGCGAGCGGGAGCCTTGTCGGGCAGAGGTGCAGCTTGTCGGGCGAGCGGCCAAGGCAGACCTCGCGCAGCTTGTGGTGCAACTCATCGGGCGATGAAGCAACTTGTCGGACACGGAGACTACTCGGGCGAACGGAGACCTGTCGGGCGAACAACTTGTCGGGCGAGGCGGAAAACTTCTCGGGGGCGACCGCGTGGTCTGCTGCTGCCTGCTCCGCGCCCCCACCCCCCCGGTTGGTCGGACATGCATACAGGTCTTCTCGGTCAGGGTAAATGCTGCTGCCTGCCTTCTTGCTGCGCCATTCTGCTGCTCCCATCGGTCCACGTGCTGAGAGAAAGCGAAGGGCATGCATGCACGCGCTATCCTTCTGCCAATTCACGTGGAGAGATGAATAGAGAGAGAGACATGCAAATACTCATGATGGGTCTCCCAGGCCCAGGCTTAGGTGGGGCTCTGGACAGAACAAATGGACAAATCAGGAGATTGAGACACACAAGTGCATGCATGATGGTACTAGTGCATGCACGTACGGGACTACGGGTGCTGCCATGCCCATGGATAAATGCATGCATGCAGGTATGTACGGGAGTGTGGAGTGAAAATATAGAGAAAGCAGGCGGTCTTGCGCATGGGTCGGACGAGGCGGGCATGCCGTCTTCTGCGCAGGGGGTCTATCTGAGCGGCTGTGTCGTCGGGGGTTTTAATTTTTAATCCGCTGCCATTGGGTACCCCTAATATTGGTATCCGACATTATCTTTATAATAATATGCATGGGTAAATTAGATAAAATTATGGGGTTAATTTAAATTATTTTTATAATGGCATAGCTCGATAATTTAGATACATTTTTAGGATTTATTTTAGAATACTTTTATGATGATAGTGGTGGGTAACTTTTTTAAAAAATATAATAGACCAATGACTATGGTTATTAGAGTTTACATGATTGACGTTTCTGATTTTTTTTAGAATTTCTAGATTTTTCTTTCTTCTAGCGTGTCTCAGGATAACTAATGCGGAGTCTCCAAATAAAAAATTAAGGCTACATTTCTACCAAACTATTATAAGCTATCTCTCATTTGTTTTAAATATTCGAACACAATACCTATATAGATATATACTTATTATTTTCATCTGATTGTGATAGATCTTTGTTAGTAATTACTCTATAATATTTTCATACACAATTATAATCTTTAAATTTTTACTTGCATCACATGTGTGCCTTAAATTTATTTAATTAACCCTAAGTTTGAACTATAATTTTAACGTAGAATTCTATATTGTCGTCACGTCCCCTATATATTTATAAATGATGACGCACATTATGCGTATATATCTTAATTAATCACTATATTATATACCAATAGAAATACACGATTTAGAATCTTATATTGGTATATATTTTTAATTAAGGTGATTTGGATTCCAATGTAGGATTAGCTCATGTTATTTTTAATAGTGACATATGTGGGTAACATAGATTTAAAACAATTAATTTAAGTTATTTTTTAGGTATTTGTAGTGCGTAATTTAGTTGCAAATTTATGAGGTTATTTTAAATATTGTTTATAATGACATAGTGAGTAATTTTGATGAAGATTAGGGGGTTACTTTGGTTTATTTCATACAATGGCAGAGGTTGGTAATTTTGATATAGATTTAGGGGGTTACTTTAAGCTATTTTTATAATGGCATTGGTGGGTAATTTTTTAGAAAATATATAGTAGATCTAATGGCTATTATGATTTGAGTGTTCCAATTGATGGCCAGATGTTTTGCTTTTTTGTGAGAATTTCTAAGATTTCTCTCTTTGTCTAGAGTTGCCACATAGAATCCTAGGTGGCTTCATCTGGAGGCTTCAAAAGGAGCATCCAATTAGTAATAGTAAGATTAGATGGACGGCTAATATTTTTTTGCGAAAGACCAGTACAGACGGAGACGCTCACACACGCACGCACACTCACCCCTACGAATACACGCACGTAAACCCTACCCCTATGAGCACCTCCGAGAGACTGGACCGGCTGTTCCGATCTTGAGATTGACGAAGTCACCCTACCCCTATGAGCACCTCCGAGAGACTGGACCGGCTGTTCCGATCTTGAGATTGACGAAGTCACCACAGGCGCCTCGCTATCAACGGGCACGTCGTCTACCACTGAAAGAAAAGCGTCGGTTAAATCCTGGAATAAATCCAGAAAAATGTGACACCCGTGCCGAGTCGGAGACTCGAACCCGGGTGGGCAGGTTCCACCACAAGGAACCTAACCAACTAAGCTAATATTAGGTATAAAACAAAAGCTAAACCAGTCATGTGCATGTTATGTGGCACAATTTGAATGGTCAAAAATTGATTCGTAATTAGATTTTAATCTCAATCTTGAAATGCAATTTTCTATCAAACTGTGAGTCTGTTTACGGTTTCCATTTGAACCGCCTTGTTACTTTAGAATAAATAAATGCAACAAAATGAGAACCTATGTGTATATTTTACCTAGTTATTAAATTGTTAAAGTTAATATTCGGAATGTACCACTTCAACATTTCGAACGTGCATGTTCAACACTTTTATATATGGCTTCTAACATTTTTCACATAAAAAGTCGAACCGGTTTTTCCGGAATGTTGACTTATATTTCAAAGTTTAATCTTTGATAAAAATTTAAAGCATGTATATATTTACAAATAAAATTCCAACAACATTATTCGTCATAGAAATTAAAAATTTGAAAAATAAAAAACTGCAAAAAAAAGAGAAAAACGCCTACTCCGATGTGTTACTCTAGTCTATTGATGCTGGGAGGGCAATGGGCTATTGGGCTAGGTAAACCTTGGCGGCCCAGTTGGTTTTAGTCAGTCCGATCCAACTGGATTGTATTACTGGCATGCCATTGTACACATTTTGGATGAAATACCTTCTTTTTTTTTAAAAAAAACAGAATATTTGATGGATGTACTTCTTGCTGGTATAAATTCAGTTTTGCAATCCCTAAATCCTATGTCATCGTGCCTTTCAACTCGACTTCATGTTTATTTCCAGAACACATGATGAGAACCGTCTAATTTTGTTTTTCATCGTTGAGACGTGTGTATGGCTGTATGCACTTCCTACCTCATAAGCACATACGCGAAATTGGATGGACGGGCTTTTAAATTGATGAAACTATTGTGGAAGCCTTATTATCAGTGGACACCTGACAACATGCTAATTTTTTACTCCATGTTTCTTATTATGAGTGGAGTATTGAACTATGAAGTCCATATTTGCATAGAGTCTTTGCATCTCCGTTCTTCAATGGGTTCGACTAATTGCGATCATCAACCCGGTTGGCAAACGCATTTCCTTTCATTTCTACAGCGTCGCGTTGGGAGATTTTTTCCCCCTCCCGGCATGAGAGAAGATGGAAATTCGAGATCTCACTGAAAAATTGGTCAAAAATTTTCACTTGAAAAAATAACAGCAAAAAAATCTGCTCAGCAACGGCGATCCGCGCCCCCACGGGCCACGGCAGCGCCCTTCCGTTTCCCCCTCGCCGCGCATGCAACGGATAACAAACGCTCGGCTTGTCGCCTTCCTTCGCCGGCCGCCACCAATCACCTCCTATCCCGCCGGGACCGGCCCCCTCAACCGATGGCCGCGGCGGCGGCGGGCGCGGCCTCTTCCATCTTCTCTTCCACGCTCCCGCGCCGCCTCCCCTTCCCTCCCGCTCCCGCCCGCAAACCCCTCGCCGCGGCCGCCCCCAAGGCACTCACTCTGTCATCGCAGAAGCTCCTTCGCCTCCCGTGCCCGCCCGCTTCGTGCGCCCCCGCCCCGCCACCGTCTCCACCCGAGGGGACCGAGAAACCGGACCCCGTCAAGCTCGCGTTCGCCCGCGCCGCCGCCTATAAGAAGGAGAGGGACAGCCCGAGCCCGTCGCCGGACCCGCCTCCCACTCCCACGCCTCCTTCGCCGCCGCCGCCGACGTCGCAGCGGCAGGCTTCGGCGGTGGAGCCCGGCAGCAAGGAGGCCTTCAAGCGGGCGCTGGAGTACAGGAACGGCAACGGGACTGGAGCGCGCGCTGGTGGCGAGGAGGCTCCGCTGCTGGGAGGATCGCCGGATTTTGGTGAGCTCATTAAATCCTATGAATAGAACCGAGGAATGGTTGGTCATATACGAGAATTTCTTGGGGTTTTAGATTATACTAGCACTGCTGGGAGCTGGTGTGTCTTGGCGTTGACATGGCATGGTCTGACGAATCTGGATCCTGAAATTCCAGTGCTGGTTGTGGTTTCTGATAAACTGAAATTATGGTTCATCAGCATTGGATTATTTGCTTATTTAAGCATATTGCAGACAGAGGCATGGGTTTTGCTGATCAATGTGACTTGTTTTGTGGGGTGTTGGGGTGGGGTGATGGGATCATGTGTAGCAGTTGATGTGAAGCAACGAGCACACACAGACACTCAGATTAGTTCATATGTTTCAGATAGCTCTAAACACATGTTTTAAGTGTATATCTTTTGTATTGCATTTGTCATATACATTTGAAATATGCAGGATGCTCTCATGACCACATTTGACTGATGTTATTAATGCCCATTACTACAGTAGCTTTTCCACTGAAAATTGAATTGGATCCATCATGGACAATTGTATGATAGTAGTAAGGTTTTGATCCACTTCACTAATGCTCTTATGATGCTTTTTTTAGGTCAAAACGCCTTACTCAGTGAAGATGTCACGTTTGGCAAGAAAGGAGAGTACGAGTTTGATGAGACTGATTTTCTGGGCCTTGATTTTTTTGAGAAGAAACGTAAAGGTCCACCACTTGGGCTGGCTCCAGCTTTTGAGCCTTTGAAAGATGATGATTTTCCTGAGGTGGAGATAATAATTGGAGACCCTAGCAAATTTGATAAGTCTAGTTGCTCAACAGAAATCCAACCAGTAGACGACAGGGAGTCAGAGGATTCATCAACTAGTGAAACACATGAAGCTGAAAAGGCTGAGAAAGCGCCCCCTTCAACTGTTATTGAACCGGAAGAAGATGAAGATGTTTATAGACCCACTGTTAGATCATGGGGTATGTTTCCAAGGCCACAAAATATTTCAAAGGCGGTAAGATATAGTTTTAACATTTCACAAGCTGTATTTGTATCTTTCTTTACTTTCAGATACAGTATGCAGCTGTTATGTTGAATCATGATCAAAAAATGAAAACAACAACACAACAATAACAGTATCAATAACAACTTTGATTCCAATTTCTAATGAAATGGTTTGAGAAGGTATATCCATGTCAATTATTTCTGAAAATAATTAGAACTCTGTGTGGAGAAATTAACCATTTGGTAATAATCTGATTGCTTTTCTCCTTTTTCAAGTTTCCTATAGAAACGCTTATTCCCTCTCTAGACAAAACCACCACAGTGATAATGATCATAATTGGATTTTCACTTTTTGCTCTTATGGTCTCTCTACTGCCTTTAATGCAACAAGAATTGTCTACTCATTGGAAATACATGGCTGTGTAATATGAATTTACCATATCTGTGGTGACATTATGACCCTGTTGCTTAAGCTTTTGGGTTGAACTGGTTGGTGCATGCAACTCAATAGATCTTTCAATGTCACTTTGTTCCTGTTTTGTTGATATTCTAAGAAAGCACATTTGGAATAAACTAAAAAATTGCTCCGTAGATACCTTACTTTATTCTATATTTCTTTGGATTCAGTTAGCTGATAGAGTACATGTTTGGAAACTGTTGCCATTCCATGATATCTATCATTGATTGTTGATGAAGCCTGATTACAAAGTGATATGCTTTATGGTATTGCTGCGTTTGCCCGGATCTGATTTTCCCATTACCTTTCCTTCTAGTATGGTGGTGGAAGAAATATACGCCTTGGTGGAGAGACTCAAAGTGCAGAAGAAAAGGCAGCCAAGGATAAACGCACCAAAGAGCTAATAACCGCATATAGGAATCGACAAAACATGGTAGTCGATGCAAAGACAAAGGCAGAGTGCATGGAGGTACTGATTGAAACAGAGTTCCATTTAAGTTGACTACTCCAGTGATTTTAACTTGACCTTTTTCTATCCCTTCAATGCTTGCACTTTTATGCTGTCATGTGAGGGAGTAATTTTCAGAATTCTTCTAATTTGTATTTATACATTATATTTTACCAGTTAGTTCACATGACAATTTACTTATGGTTGAGGAAAATTTGTATCTGTTTCATTTTGTTTTAAATATTCAACCTTTTTATCAACAGAAAACAACCTTTATAGTGGGCATTGTAGATTGATTGAACCTTTTATTGTTTGTTATTTGATAACAACGATCATAGGAATGTATGCTAGATATTTTTTTTGAAAGCATCAGAGTCAACAGAGAATGAACGAGACCATAAGCTAACAGGGGAATATAGTGTATATTTACATATATTTGGCACCAAATGATGCTCTACAGTGCTATAATCTGGAGTTACTAATTGGATCAGCATACTAGCAAACCAGTTTATCATTTTATGAATCTGTATTGATAATTACTTGTATGATTTTACATCTTTGCACGTGGACTTTTAGATGTTTCATACTTATATGCGTTGCCTATGAACTTGGCACATTGAGAAGCAGTTTCATATTAATATTAGAATGCTTTGTAAGCAGTGTTCTCTCCAGAAAACATTGAGAGCTATATTAGTTTATACTTAACAACGCTAAGAGGGCTAGTTTATATTTAACATTTAAGTAGTAAAATTAACTAATATTTTTAAAAATGGTGAGGAAGAGCCAATCGCCCACCCTGAGGTACAGAGGCCCCACCATTGTCTGTATCATTCTTTTCCTATACAATATTTTCTGACTCCCTAGGAATTGGACTGTTTTGGTGAAATGCAAGCATTCCAAACAGTCTTTTTCTTTTATTTTATTTTATTTTTTTGCTGCGAAGCTGCAAGGTTTGAAGTTGGTTACTGGCATAGTATCAAGTTGTTTGTCAGCTATATAAATGCGTTTAGATGTCCCGCGGTGTTAGTTTAATTTCAGATGCTCCCTTCTGTTGGTCTGAATCTTGGTCTTTTTCTGTACCTGGTAATTTTGTACCATCTTCGAGCAGTTTTCATACTTTGCTTTGATACACATGACTTTGATATGTGATCTGAAATTTTAATGTTGAAGGCCTTGAGGCAAGGTGATGAAATGATGAATACTGGAAGGCTTAAACAAGCGTTGCCTTATTATGAAAAAGTGATGGATGCTGTGGACTTTAAGGTATTACATTACATGACTGTTGACTGGTGTTGTGTACAAGAAAAGTTATTAAATGTATTGGGTTTGATTGTGCTGTTCTTCTATAAGTGAATTGTTGGATTCTGGTGAGAAAATGAACTTTTGAACTGAACCCTTGCCTTGGTGAGAAGTCTATTACTTTACTGATGAATGTTTGATTGAACATACTTTCATACAGCTGTGATTTATTACTTAAACATAGTAGAAAAATAAACTGCGCTTGTGTGATAGTTTACTAATGCTGTCTTCGGCAATTTCCTAACTCAGGAAGCCCTTTCATTCACCAACACTATATATATCTACTTTAGGCAGATCTGTTCAGCAGCTTTTGGTTCTGTGGTTCTCCTTTCGATTACTTCACACATCAGGCATTGGGATAATAATGTACCAACTGAACCTAGCCTCAAAGCACAATGAAAGGGCAAAAGAATTACGTATTTACTATGTATTTATAGTTCACCTTGATGGTGTATAAACAATATGCAATATAACGGTTGTCCTATTGGCTATTAAGCTCATGTACAGAATTTTGTTTGTTTTCTTTCTCATGTTATTTGTTTGTTCTAGTTTGCATGTATTCCTGCCTTGCCATTTTTTATTGCCATGCGCTTCTCAGTTCATACTATATATTTGTTTGCTCATTAAGTTATGTGCAGACTGAACTTCATGGAAGGGCTGCTTTGCAGTGGTCCATTTGTCTCGATTCACTCTGCAGGTAGTTCCCTTTGATTTGTGCTTCTTATGCCCTTACCCTGCATTACTTTTTTCGTCAAGTTTATGTTTTTTCTTGCTCAGATGCAAATGGACAGAAATTTCCTAATCAGTCGATGAAAGCTACATTTCATGCTTCCATGCTGAATAACACAGGGTTTCCCTTTTGGATTTAAAAAGATGATATCTGTATTATTTCTGCATGTTTCCATGTTCATTTATGCACAATGTCCATGTGGTCACTTCTAAGAAATGGGTACTATGCAGATCTTTTAACTAAATTGCAGTTTCATTCAGAGTAACATTGGCACTGTTTGCCTATTAAACTAGGCTGTAGCTAATTTGGGACACTAAACTGGCACAATTTGCTTCGTCTCAAAAAAAAAAAAAGGTACAATTTGCTATCTGAGGTTTCCCTCATGCTGCATATGTATTTCATGGATATCCTACATTTGCAGGTCCAAGGAAGCAATGAGCATGTATAGCAAACTCAAAAACCATCCGAACAGAGAGATTAGCAAGAAAGCAAACATGTTTGTGTTCAGCTTTCAGGTGAGTCTCGGAGTCTTGGCTGTTGCTTTGGTCCTTCCTCGCTCCAGTAAAGTTGGCCCCAGCAAACTATGACAAGCTGATGCAATGCCCTTTTATCAATATGCTTATCCTTGTCACGTCGTCGCTTAACTGACATCTCCCTGATTCTCCTGGTGATCTGAAGGCGATGGATTTCATGAAGGTGAACAGCACGCCAGTGCCCAAGAGCACAGGCTACGAGACGTACTTCACAAAATTTGGCGGGCAGAAGAACTACTACGCGAGCCTGGACGAGCCTGAGGTGGGACTCGACCAGATCATCCCTTACATGCTCTTCCTCGTCTCGCCGATATTTATAGTCGCGTTTGCTGCCCTGAGGAAATCCTTTCAGCTATGAACACAAACACGAACGAATAGCTGAAGCTTAAATACCAAATAGGAGCATATATAGCTTGGTAAATAGGGGGGAAAATTCCTTTTGTATAGTTTCTTTCAGGCGTTTGCCTTTGTGTGTTCAGTTTTTCTGCGTTCACCTTTGCCAGCCCACATTCCTGGAAGTGGAAAGCCTTGCTCTACTCTACGCGGCGGCCGAGTGCAAGCCCAGAAGCTGAGAAAGCCTGCTTGGCCCTTGGGCGGTCCAAGTTGTTTGCTGTACCGGAATCCTGGGCATATCTCTAAACTTGCTTCCCTGTGGGTCGGGTCGGGTACATCGCTGAAATTCTGAGTATAATATCATAGATGAGTAAATTTCTCCCCCTTTGACATTGAATCTTGGACAGTTTGACCTTTCTGAAGCGTCGTCCTTTACTGCTTACATCTGCCTCTTGACCTGTAGCTGTAGACGGTCTCGTTACTTTGTCTATTTACCGCTCTACGCACGTCACAGCCAAAGAATTTTTTGTACCCAAAAGTTGACGGGCGACTCTGAAATCTAACCCCCGAAAACCTACCGGGTCAGCGGTCGTAGTTTCACCGTTTGGACAGTAATTTGTCTTGGTTCACCACTAGTGCAGCCAGCCCCCGGAATGGTCGGTCTTACACGAATGATGCGAACGCCGATCCCGCGCTCGCATCACTGGGCTCCGCCGGCACGATGCGCCCCAGCCAGCTCCCCCGCTCAGTCCCTCACGTGACCTTTCCTCTCGTCTTGCTTCTGGACCGCGTGTCCGCGTCCTCTTCACAGGAGATATGGAGCGGCGGTTTGAGAATAAAAACGAAGGCGTAAAAGCTGGTCCGTAAAGCTGCGTGTAGCGCCGATGGCTCTGGCCCCGCGCCCCCGCCGTCTCGGGCTCGGCCTGGGGCTGCCTTTTCCTCCCTCGCCTCCGATCCGGCGGCCTTTCCTTCCAGAAACACGCGGCCGTGGCGGACCACCGGATCATCCATTCCCGACCGACCAAGGCGACCAACCAAACGCGAAAACGTGGAGCACCCGTTCCTGGTCGCCGCAGCTGCCAACTTTCTCCGCCTCCCGGCGCCCGCCCGTCCTCGGCTGCCGTGGCTGGAAGAACTAGTAATTGAAAGCGAGCACACAGGAAGGGATGGAACGGAATGGCACGGCCGCGCGCTGCTCATTTCTGGGCCGGACCACACGTACCTTTCGGCCCCTAGGGTAGCTCTCTCGCTTTCCAGCCGACCTACAGCCTGGGCTGGCCCGCGCGGCCGCCCACACGGCCACACCCGCCTCAAGAGCCGCTCGTTTTCCCCATGACATTGCCATCGCGCGCCCCACTCCGGGCCGTGCTGACTCGGCGGCAGCCGGCAGGCAAGCGACCCCGGCGGCATCGCCTTTGTACCTTCCTTCTCCGGCGCTCATTACCTCTGGCCTTTCTACCTTCCGCCACCAGCCGTGTGTGTCCCCGTCCTGCAGGTTCTTCACTTGTAAGAATGGCCGTACACGCGCGTATAGTGTAATGGTATTAACCGTGTAAAGTGCCTTCTCGCACAGAGGCCCCAAAGCTGTTGGGGTTGGGTCAAAGCTGTTGCGAGGCTTCGACTCCAAGGGAACAGGGTCACCCACGTGCCGTGCGTGTACCACAGGCCTGGATTGGAAGTCGGTGGCATCGGCCAGGACATGTTTGACAAAATGGGCCTAGTACCGTCTCTGCGCTTCAAGGGCTCAAGGCACACCGGCACACCGCGTGCTGAAAAACCATCGCCGCGCATACACTCCTGAATCTTTCCTTTCTTTTTTTTTCAAACGAAGTCCGTGCCTGCTCCCGATTCCTCGTTTGTGTCCATCCTCTAGAGCGTGCACAGTAGTACAGTATTACTACTAGTAGTTAGGGGGAGAAAAAATAGGCCTTCGCCGCGTCATTGAGCAATTTGCCCGAGAAACTGCCTTACGTACGTGTCTTGTCCTCGTGCATTCGTGCGAGTGCCCAAGCTTACCTTTCGTTTTTTTAAACGTGGTTGGCACGTATTTCATTAAAAGAAGAAGGAAGTTTACAGACACAAACAACAACACCTGACAACAATACATAACAACACCAACAAAAGAACAATACAATGGCCACACTAAGACACCAACTACAACTGCTACAGCAAATAAACAAGAGGAACTACGGCTACACAAGTATGCTTTATTTGAGAAGACCAAAGAGACACCAAAGATAGCACACAACACAGTAGAAGGGGACTTGAACCCGTGACTACCGAAACGACCAAGTGACCAAACAACAGGCCCTACCAAAGCGAAGACGAATACGCCGGTGATGGAGAAAATATGGTAATGTTGAGATAAGAAGGCCCCACCAAAGCAAAGACGAAAACACCAGTGATGGAGAAGGCGACTGAGGAAGCAAAGGGCCAGAGGACACAACCGGAACTGTAGGACGAAGCCTTCAAGAAGGGTACGACGAAAAAGCGACGCCATCGACCGCTCGTCAGACTGACGAACCAGGTTTTCACCCGACGGAACCAAAAGAGGGGGGATGGAGACCGTGACAATGCTGCCAACAGGAAGAACTACGCAGGAGCGCAGCCATTGATGGCACCAGCAGAATCCGTGCAGGGTTTTCACCCTGGCGTCCAATCCCCACCACCTACGCACCCGGCCACGACAACCCCTCACAGCCTACCCCAGTGAGGCGGGTGGAAGGAGATCAGGCGCAGTCCCCACCAGCGACCATGGGGCGGAATGGGCGACAACGACGAACAGAGGAAAGCAGATCTAGCGCTGGACCACCGGAGCGGTCCTCGCCAGCGACCAATGGTGGAAGGAGCGACAACAATGAGCGAAACAGAGAGGATTCGGCGCAGGACCAAGGGACGACTTTGGGAATCCAAGATGCGACCATGTGACCTAGTTGCGGAGGAGGAAGGCAACGATGGCAGGAGCCGCCGAGCAGCTGAAGCCATTGGGGCACCGCTGCTCGAGCCCGACGACGAGCAAGCAATGGCGTAGGGGTGGCCCCAGCCGGGGTCCGTGCAGGAGGGTTGCGCCGCGCCATAGGGGCTGCCCCGGGCCACACCACACCAGCC
>CM014272.1:53360844-53459526 GCA_004135705.1 Alloteropsis semialata
CGTGCCTCCACGCCGGCCGAAGGAGGCGCGCTGCACAGGAGGATGCGCCGCGCCGACCGCTGGCTGCATCGCCGAAGGAGCCACACTCTAGAACTCGGGAGGGAAGGAGAGGGAGGAGGAGGAGAAAAAAAGGGGAGGGAGAGGAGAGGGGAGAGAGGAGGAAGAGGGAACGGAGGGAGGGGCCACCGCCGGCTCCAGCGGCCGGCGACGACGGCGGGGATGAGTTCGTGGGGGGGCTAGGGTTCGGGCTTGCGTGTGATCCCGGGGGAGGTTGAATGTTGTGGTCGCAAAGCTTCCACCTTCCGTTCCTGAAAAGGGAAAGCAGTGTCGAGAGTCCCAGTTTCCATTTTTTGTTTTTTTTGCGTGGTTTCGTGCTGTCGAGTAAACTACGCGTAGTAGTTGTAGAAGGAGGAGTCAACAAGGGCTCTGTTTGGATACTCTAGCTCAGCTAGAGCTAGAGTTAGTTTCTAACTCTAACTCTAGCCACAAACTAACTCTAGCCAAAAAGGTGTTTGGATGACAGGGTTAGATTGATCAAAAAAGCACTTTTTCAATCATTTGGCTCATTTAAATCTTTTTTCCAGCTCACTCTAGCCTCAATAAGCATCTCTTGGGTGGGATAGTTTTTTTGGTGGGTTAGATGCAACTAGCCCCACTCTAACCCCTATAGTTTGAATACTTTGGAGGTTAGTTGAGCATCAACTAGCCAAAACTAACTCTAACCCCTGGATCCAATTAGGACCAAAGCACCACCCATCTGCATCTGCTTCCCGGTTGCAGGAAACAAAAGGCACCCCCAACGGATCTGACGCTAATCTCCAGTAAATGAAACACAACCTCGTCAGCCTCCCCTGCAGCCGGAGTTAAATAGTCCAGGTCAGCAGTGCAGAGCAGGCCGCACACTTGGCTTTGCCTGCAGTCTGCAGAAAAATAGCCAGTTCCCTTGCTGACCGCAGTCAGTAGCCGTTGGAGCAGGACTCAGACAACACTAGCTAGCAGACAGGGCCAGGGAAATCACCATCACGGCATCACGTCGTGACTCGGCTGCTCAATCACCGGCGGTAGGGGTAGGTAACGACAACGACAACCGGCAGGGAGGGGGCCAGTGGCCGAGTGGCGTGGCACGGAGTCACCGGACGAGCCTGTTCGGTTGGCTGGTGGCTGGTGCTGATTTGTTGTGAGACTGAAGTACTGCTGGTTGGCTGGTGGCTGGTTGCTGGTGCTGATTTATTGTGAGACTGAAATACTGCTGGCTGGTGGCTGATAAGCCAAGCCAACACGACGGGACCCTGCAGGGGAAGGGCCCAAAGGCGCTCCGCCCCACCGTGGCCTGTCTGTCTCTACTCTCTAGTAGTGTGGGGGCTCTGCTCGCTACGCTAGGTGCTGCCGGTGGTGGCCGCTAGAGCCGAGCGGGCGAGAGCCCCCGAGGGGTCGTCGGGTAGGTTTGAACCGACTAGCCGTTGCGCCCCGGCCAGAGCCAGTCCAGGTCCCCGTGCGCGCACTCATTTCCCCTGGCGCCGCCCGAGCGCGCGTGAGGCCGAGAGCACGAACGCGCGCGTCGGCGTCGCCTTTTCCCCCTTGGTGCCTCGGCTCGCACTCGGGTCTGCCGCCCACGGGCGCGGTTCCCCGATTCGGACGCACATTAAAGCCGAGCGTCCCCTGTTGGCCCTGCTCCCCCGCAGCCAGGTCGCGACGACGAACCCCAACGGCGCCCGGCCGCTCGGTCTCGGTGCTCACGCGACGGAGAGCCGACGGCCAAATGGTGCCACGAGGTGATACGGTGCGGGTTAAAGAAGGTGACTCCTCAGTCCGCGGCGCACGCTACCAGACTGCCAGAGAGCAGCTGCCCCGGCGAGCCGTTCCATCCGTGTCCTCGCCTTCCGTGGCGCCTGGGACGGGTGCGTAGCGTAGTGAACACAGTAACTGTGTGCCGGGCTGGCACGGCATCAGTTGCTACGTGCACGTATATAAACAAGGAAAACATAAATTGCCATTTCCCATTGCTGCTCTACCGTACGAGTAGGAAAGCTTGCTCTGGCCGTGTTCGGTTCTTTGGGACAAAAAAAAATTGTCCTTAAGAAATGTTGTATGCATGGAGTACTAAATGAAGTCTATTTACAAAACTTTTTCACAGATGAGTGCAACTTTGCGCGACGAATCTAACGAGTCTAATTAATCCATGATTTGCTACAGTAATCATCCTCTAATCGTGCGGTCAAAGGCCTCATTAGATTCGTCTCGCGAATTTGCCAGAGGTTGTAGAGGTAGTTTTGTAAACTGATTTTATTTAATACCCCTAATTAGTGGTCAAATTAGGGATCAAAAAATTAATCCCTATCTGACCAACGAGCATTTGACAACCCAGAGCGCAGTCATTTATGACAGTCAAAAAGAAAAGAGCACTGCTGGAACGGTTGCGCAGTGGGATGATGTAATGTACCCACCGGTGTTTGATGGTTTGTGAATGCCACAAGTGGTCAAATGTTCCACCTTTTAAATCCACTCGTCCTATCAGAAAAAAAAGGGTCCTAGTGCCAAATGAACAAGTAAATTCAATCTTTAAGATCCTACCGTGCAGAGTAACAACACTTAAATCCCAAACATTTGGTTATGCAGTGAACAATCCTTCACTTCACTCCTAAAGCGCCAGCATTAAGAAGCCGTGGAAAAGTAGCACACGGGTGAGGAACATGATCTTTTGGACGTCAGAGGCAACCAAGCTGCAGCGTTTGTACTCATGCAGGTTAGCTTGGCATGCCACGCAAGCGAACCGGAAGTTTGCGGCTGCTTACAATTTGCAGCACTCGCATATGTATCGATTAATGTTAGTTAGTGCTCGTGAAAAGGACGTTGCGCCATCAAGCAATCAAAGATGGCAATGAGCACAGCACCGTACCTAATATTCTCCTATCCCTCATTTTTAATATATATCTATATAAGTATATTTTTTTTTTGCCAGATCGAGTCCACGCCAGAAGATCGCTGGACAGCTGAGATGCGAGGACTGAGAAATATTTTGACCCTTTTTTTTTTGTCACGTACGGCTGCTGGAGAGACGACACGGCTCCGTCCTCTACACGTGCGCTGTGCGTGCATCACACCACACGTCAGAGGACGCAGCCATCCCAATCATCGAGTGGAGATCATTCATATCCGTCCAAAGAGAGACTGGAGATGAGGGTGGCGATGATGGAGGGATTATCTAGGGCTTTTGCGTGCCATGCAGACGCTCTAATGATTGTCTCGTCTCGACCCCGTTCCTCGACCCAATCGACCCAGAAACTTTGTGACTATGGTTAAGGCCATAAAAATATTAATAGCCACTTAGAGCAACTCCAAGAGAGTCTCCATCCAGCTCTCCATCTCAAATTTTGGCAACTTTGCAGCAAAATCAAACTCCAACAGCCTCTCCATCCTCCTTGCTATCCCATCCGCCTCTCCATTTTGGCCCTCCCACTTGCCAAACCTGGAGAGCTGCTGCGAGTCTCCATTTGCCTCTCCATCGCATCTCCACCCCGTTCTCTCGGAAGCCGCCGCCGGGCCATCGTCGACCTGTCTCGGTCGAGCGCCGACAGGGAGAACGGGACGTGGAGGAACCACGCGAGGAGGACGCCGGCGTGCGGGAAGGAGCCCTCCACCTCGCGTGCGCTGGGGAGGAAGGGGCCGCGGCAGGGGTGGGGGCGGGCTCGACCGTGCGGGGAGACGACGGCTGCGGGCGCTCGAAGGGGACGGCGGCGAGCACGGGAACAGCCGGCGCCGGGCGCTCGAAGGGGCCGGCGCCGGGCGCGGAAACAACAAGCGGGGAGGAGAGGCGGTGGCGGGCGCGGGAGGAGATGGAGGGGCCAGCTGGGGAGGAGAGGGAGTGACGCCGGTCGGAGAGGGAGGGCCGTCGGGGAGGGAGGGGGCCGCCGGGCGCCGGATAGGGAGGTGGTGGGGAGAAAAGAAGAGAGGGAGAGGGTGGCCGCCGAAGATAAAGAGAAGAGGGAGGGGATGACACGTGGGTCCCACGAGTCAGTGGGAGAGGTTGAAGGCAATCGTTGGGAAATGGAGAGTGGGAAATAGAGAGTCTGTTGGAGTGAGTAACTCATTATGGAGAGAAATCTTTTTGCCAACTCTAATAAAAAGTCGAATAGAGAGTCAAAAATAGAGAAGCTGTTGGAGATGCTCTAAGAATAAATCATCAAACATGGAGTACCGACCAGGAACTGCTGCGGCTGCTGATAAGCTTTTCTAGCTGTGCTTGATTGGAAGTTGTACAGTATAATACAGGAAAAAAGAGAGAGCAAACGTTTTTCTCTTAGGACAACCAAATAACAAGCCACAGTATACCAGAATTCTTTTTTTTTTCCCCACTGCTTCTAATGAACTCAGTGAAGAGCAGCAGAGCAAAAATGAACTGCATCAATCGACTGAATTTGGTTACTTTAATCTCCACTCTCCTTTTCTTTTTCCATGAACGGTTGCGCCAAGACGAATCCGTTTTTTCTTTGGTGCACCAGCATCAGAATCCAAAAACCAGGGCCCTGCGCCGCGCACTATAATTAAAGACCAATAATCCCCACGAAAGCTCATTGCAAATCTCTATCGCTACTGTGGATATCAACGTCAGCATCTTATCTTGACGGCCCGTTCTAGCCTTTTCGGATCCTGTGAGACGAAAATTCAGGAACAACCCTGGGCATATATACACTTTCTTCCTCATATAAGAGCAGGTCCAGCGCTCTATGTCGATTGTAGTCTCGTAGAAACACCTAAAGCTCAGATAGAAAAAGTAGCAGCTCTAAACTTGTTAGTGCTCTTTGCAGCAGATGTGGGTGTTATGGATTAAAACAACAGCTCTGATGAGAGAGAAGGTCAATTTTCTAACGGCGAAGAGGACACTTAGGGACATGAGCATACCAAAAGATTTTTTTTTTGCGTTGGAATTTTGCTTTCCCAGAGGAACGGTGTCTTTTGTGCTAAGGCTGCCATAAATGGGTGCCCGTATTGGGTCTGCCCTAATATTTTCTTCAAGCTCCTCCTATTTGAAGTTGGTGGTTTTTACACTTGTACACAACAACTAATAAACATATTAGATGGTTTTGTTGCTCTTCATTTTTGTTGTGTGCAGGGTCGGATACCTATAGCTTACCTCAGTAAAGCATTACAAATATATACGAGTCCATTGTTTGTAAGAGTAATGCATTTTCATTATTATTTTTGTGAAGCACACTGCACGAAGAGAAAAAGGGAGAAAAGGATAGTAGCACCAAGGTCCATGATATGTACAAATACACATTATAAAAAGAAATGGAGACATAGAGATGGCTTATATTCGGGGTTAACATGAATACGACTTGCATTTGAAATTCAGAAAGAATATCCTTTTGATAGCCATGTTAGCTATTCAGTTGGTGGGAAACCATATCAAATATTCCGTCACGCGCCAAATTACTTTTAGGTTTCCACTCCAAGCTACAAATAGGATTATTAACTTGACACACTCTACACCCCACATAGACTCACACACGTAGAACATACGCTATACTTCTATAGACCTATACAGACATCTACTTGAGTATGAATAGATCCATGAAGGGTTGAAAGGGCATGTCATTGGTCCATTGCGGTCAAAGACGCTAGAAGCAAACCAAAAGATTATCTAAGGTGCTCCAATAAGTGGGTCTATCAAAAGCAACCGTATTGAACTTCGTGCTCTCTCTTTACTTTTTCAATTCCCAAGAGAATCTGCTACAGTGAATTCGATCGAATTCACCCAATCTAAACAAGGCCTTAATGGTGGAGCAATAAGATCCATTCTCTTTCAATTTTCACCACAAACTCATAAATGCGTCCTGCAAAACCCAACGCGGAAACGGCCCCAGAATGGCCGCCACAGAAGATGCACGGCCGTTGCCAAAATTCTCAATGGAGCTTCCTCTCAACTTTGGCCCCGTTTGGTTCTCTAGAATAGGTCTAGTATAGCTACAGTAACGAAGAGAATCTTGCATGCATGGAGTACTAAATGAAGTCTATTTGCAAAACCTCTTCACGGATGAGCGTAACTTTTCGAGACGAATCTAATGAGCCTAATTAATCGATGATTGGCTACAGTGATGCTACAGTAACCATCCTCTAATTATGCTCTAATCATACGGTCAAATGCCTCATTAGATTCTTCAGGGCTCCTAGTGCAGGGATTCTGAAGTTAGCTTTGTAAAATACCTTTATTTAATACCTTTAATTAGTAATCAAAATTGTGCTACAGTTTTAGCATGGAAAACCAAACGGGCCAAAGTTGACGGCCGCTTTGAGCCGCCCACCCACTGTCTTCGGCTCCCCCCATCCATCTTCCAGACCTCCACCATCGCCGTCCCTCACAAACCTCCTTTCTTTTCTTCCACCTTTTCCTTGTGCTCTCTCCTCGCCTCTACTCTCCATCAAGTGAAGTCTTATCCCTCCCTTAATCCCCTTCCCCCCTTCCTTCCTTCCTTCTCCCACCTCCCAACCTCCTCCCTCCAGTTCACATCACCTTTGCTTCGCTTTGCTTTGCTTTCGTGCCGTCCTTCAACGCAAGAAGCCAACAAGTACAAGCAAGCCTCCAGTTTCAACAAGACAAGGACTTGCCAAAGAAACCGTTGATCTCTACAAGCCAAAGAGAAATCCGGCGGAGGATTAAGCTGCAAGAGGAGAAGGAATCTCAGAAGTCGAAGTCGCCGCCGAGGGAGGAGTAGCAGCCATGGTGAGGAGCAAGGATGCGCCGAAGAAGAAGCCCAAGGACCCGCTCCTGACGCCTCCGTCCAAGCCCAGGGGCGGTTTCCTGGATGAGCCGGGCCGCCCGTGGAACCGCGGTGGCGCGGCCATGTCCCCCGCGCCGGCGTCTGTGCCCAGCTACATGCGGGGCACCAGCAGCTCCGACGCAAAGGCTGGGCGCCGCGGCCGGCCGGTGGCGTCGGTGCCGGCATCGGCGTCGCCGGCGAGGCGGATGACGCTCGCGTCGGTGCCGTCGTCGGCGTCGCCCGCGAGGCGGATGACGCTCGCATCAGTGCCGGCGTCGGCGTCGCCGGCGAGGCGGAGGCTGGCGGTGCGGGTGCTGACGAGGGGGAAGGTGCTGTTCCCGGAAGAGACGCCCGGCTCCGGCTCCGGCCTGGGCCGCGCCACGTGCTCCTCGACGATGAAGGAGGCCAAGTTCCCCGATGCGCTCGACCTCGCGCCGGGCGCCACCGACGCCGAGGGCCCCGCGGCGCTGCGCGTGTGCCCCTACACCTACTGTTCCCTCAACGGGCACGTGCACGCGCCGGCGGTGCCGCTCCGGAGCTTCCTCGCGTCGCGCCGGCGGCTCATCAAGACGCAGCAGAGCATGAAGCTCAAGGGCGTGTCAGCGTTCCGCAAGAAATCTGCGGAGAAGACCAGCGGTGGCAGTGCCGGTGGAGGCGCAAAGATCGCGCCTTTGATCGACGAGGAAGCGGTCGGCGATTTCTTCGTCGAGGTGTACGCCGGCCCGAGGGTGAGCTCGGACATGAGCTGCAGCGACATGTCCCTGGACGAGATGGATGCCACGGTGCGGAGGATGGAGTTCGTTGTGTTCGATCGGTGCGGCGCGGACGAGGACAGCGAGAAGGGCAAGGATCTTGCTGCTCGCGGTGATGGTGAGTCTGAACCTCACCTGAGGTTGCAGGAGAAGCATGGTGCCTTCAGGGATAGCTTGTCGGAGTGCAGCGGAGCTGACACCGGCAGTGGTTTTGTCGAGGAATTGCCATGGATGAGGTACAATGGATATGAATATGATGATAGCTTGGATGATGAGACCTCAGAAGAACAGAGGATTAGAGAGGAGGCGGCTGTTGGAGCAGAGATTTCTGCAGAGCAAGAAGAGGAACAAGGAACATCTGGTAGATCGGCTGATGATTTCAGAGAAGATGCTGCTCAAGAACAGGAAAAGGAGGTGGAAAACACATCTATTTTCGTGTGTGGAACAGAGATCACCGCAGATCAAGGTGTTGCTTGCAGAGTGGAGGCATGCCAGGAGCCAGATGGAAGAGATGAAGACAAGACCCTGGGCTGTCGTGGGCAGGCATGTACAGGACAAGGAACAGCAGAAGAGCAGCCCTCTGAAGATGTCTACAGATCAGAGATTCCTGATCAAGAAGTAACGGGATGGGCGGATACTATCCTGGAAGATAGCTGCAAAGAGGAGACTTCTGCAGATCGAGATGTAAATGGTGATGAGTGCAGCGTCGAATCTGATGGCGAATCAGAGGTTACCCGGGAGCAGTATGCGGAGGATGAAGAAAGCACGCCAGAGGATGACTCTGAGATGGAGATTTCTGAGGATATCTCTGGCCATGGATGCAGAGAGGACTTCTCCGAGGAAGTAACCTCCAGAGCTGTCCCAGAAGGTAAAATTTATCACTTCATATGCTTTTATTTTTTTTGTATGTTGGCATCCAGAGAATATCAATTGATGACCATGTATTTTAATCCAGATGATTGCGCTGCGAACAATGCATTTGAACAATATGTCGCCACTGTGGACGATGCGCTTGAACAAGACGACACCTGTGCAGATGGCCACAATGATGTTGAAAATGAATTTTGTATCACAAGAAGCATACTTGAAGTTACCTCACAAGAAACTGCTACAGCTGAACCAACCTATCAAGATGGCTCCATGGACGACATGGTTCCAAAGCAATTGGAGATTACCACATGCAAATTGGAAGAAGCTTTTGAAGAATCTGGTAATTCCCAAGAAAGCAACCTGGGTGTTATCTCCACATGTGTCGATGATGCTCAAGTGGAACTGGATATTACCACATGCAAGTTGAAGGACCCTTCTGAAGAATCCAATGCCACTGAAGGAAGTGGGCTAAACAAAAATGCAGATAATGTTACAGATGGTGCTGAAATGGAGCCAGAAATGACCAAATCCAATTTGGAAGATGCTTCTAAAGAATCTGGTATTCATCAAGACACTGCAGAAGATGATGACTCTGCATGTTACACTGGTAATATTCAAAATGATTTGCAAATCGCCAAATGCATATCAGAAGACACCTATTACAAAGAATCTGCTACTGAAGAAGCTGATCAGAGTAGCTCAGCAGATGTCAGCTCTGATGCTCAAGAAACCATAGGAGATGCTGATTCTGCATATATCAGTGATAATGCTCACGATGATTTGGAGATCTCCAAATACAACTTGGAAGATGCTTCCAAAGAATCTGTCATTGCTCAAGAAACTGATCAGAGTCCTAGCTCTGCAAATGCCAGTTCTGATGCACAAAATGAATCTGAGGGTACCACAAGGGAGTTGGCAGTTATTGCCATCAGCGACGACCATGAAAATGAATCCAAGATTTCCACATGCGAATCTGAAAATGTTTTTGAAGAATCTGTTATTGGTCAAGAAGCTGATTATGACGAGAGCTCTGCATATATCGATGATGGCACTCAAAATGGATACGAGGTTATCACTTCTCATGCCGAAGGTGATCAAGTGGAACCAGATGTAATTCAGGACGACAAGGATGGGATTGACAGTGCAGGTGGTCAAAAGGAATCTGAAATTACGACATGTGAATCAGAAGCTGCTTCTTTAAAACCTGCTATGCCTCAAGAGGCTGATGGAGATATTAATAACATATTTGCAAGTGACAGTTCGCAAAAGGATATGACTATGCCAAAGCTTGATGCTTGTGAAGATGTTCGTGTTATTGAAGAAGCTGATCAATCTTTGCAAACACCAGCAGAAGTTTCTGATGCAAAAGAACCTTCTATTGATGACATATGCTGTGCATTCAGCGGGATGAACCTCAAGGGAGATGTATATTTTGATCCTACTGAGTCTGCTACTTGCCCGAGGAATAAACTGATCATCTCCAGGAGGAGGAGAACGCCTGAAGAGGAGGAATACCTGCGAGGTTTCAATCCACGTGCACCAAACTTTCTTCCTCTGGAATTGGATCCAGATGCAGAGAAGGTTGACCTGAAGCACCAAATGATGGATGAGCGGAAGAATGCCGAGGAATGGATGATCGATTATGCGCTTAGGAGGGCAGTGACAAATTTAGCTCCTGCTCGAAAGAAGAAAGTGGAGCTTCTTGTCCAGGCCTTTGAAACTGTTCTGCCACATGATGAGGATGATAAGAAAAGCATGTCAGCCACAAGGCCTGTCCAAGCCTGCAACTGATAACATTATTAGAGGTAAGAGCTTTATCTGAAACGTTGTTCCTGGCAATAGTTCTGTTGTACTACAAATTCTTTACTCTAACCTCCCTTTTGCTTTTGTGTATCTTTTGCAGTTAGTGGTTACACTAATGGCGATCTTGACATGCAAGCTACTAACTCGGAGGGTCGCTGCAATATTAGTGCCAGTGACCTGCTCCAGTTTGAATGAGAGAGCTGCTTTCTAATTGCTAGGGATAACTAGAGATCTCTAGCTGAGTTGTTAAGAGGAGCCCACTCCTGCTCCTCAATGAAGGATAACTGCTTACTACTGATCAGGATATTCCTATCCAGTTGGCTGAGTTGCAAAGGGAATAGCTCACCGGCTTGAGTTGTGTAATTTAAGTGTGTATACATGTCTCGTGTGCTAATGTCTGATATTGTACCGATAGCTCTGTGAGGCTTGAAAAATGTCAATGGTGATGAGGTGCATGTCTCCTTTGGCAAAGATCAATAAAACTCGTCTTGAGTGCACAAACTGTTGTTACTGGGGATGTATCAGTAGCACCCCACATAACATGTTTGCATTTGTGACTTGTAACATAGTAGCAAATCTCTGGAGCCATGCTTCTTTCTAAGTGCAGACGCAAGATATCTCGTGGATACAGTTGGTGCTGTAAGTGATCAGTCACTGAATCATCTGAAGATCATCAGGTCGTCGTACAAAGATGAACCCATTAACCGGTCTGGCGGTTGCAGCTTAACTGTTTCAGTTCTAGAACAGTGCATGCCGGTGTTCACTGTTCAGTGTCGCTCGAATGGGTTACGTCCAAGTAGTCTCCATCTTACGTTGACGCAGGAACAGATTGGCTCAAGCCACGGGTCCCAGGTCGCAACGAACGAGATCAACACGCAGACGGCAGCCGACCATGGATCTTCCGATGTGACGCGTGAGCTGAACAATCGGCTTCCTCGACGCTTCTGCTGTAGCCTGATCTTCGTGTCTCACATGAGTAGATACGCTTTCAATTTGGGCCTTATTTAGTTCGCGCGAATTCGATCGAATGCACTGTAGAAAAATGCATTGGGAATCGAAAAAATAGAGAGGGGGCACGTTGTTCAATGCGTAAAACAGAGCGCGAATTCGATCGAATTGAGCAAACTAAACAGGGCCGGTCGCTTTTCAAAGACTGTACGTGACATCTGACATGAAAGTCATGTCTAACTAATCTTCATCCGTATTCTCCTTATTGGCAAATGTGTACAAAATTTCAGTGAAACCCGTGATCGGCACGGTCCTTTTGCAGGACCATTTTTGCATTCTTTGAGTGGAGTTTGCGCGGAATGAAAGGCACGACACTTGCACTTCTGATCTAGCGCCCACCACAACACTAAGCAAAGTCCAGCGGCTCCAACATGAGGACAGCCACCTTTACCTTCCTGTTGAAAAATAGCATGGTTGGTCATTCAGTCTGTTGATGCAGAAATGTGTTTAGAGTGAAGCATTGAAGCACTAACATTGAACAGAAAATGTCAGAGCGCTTCGAGAGGGAATCTGGGCCAATGTATGTGAAAAAGGTAAATGATTCGTACTTGTGATCATGGGGATCAGCGTCCTGGAACCAAAATCACGGACATACTCACATACGCCCATTTATTTTCTGAGGAAGGATGTGAAAAATCCAGAGTGTGTAGTAACAAGAGACTGCTAGCTCGAACTGTTACTCACCTGTACAAATTTGCAGCAGCTCTTTCATACCACACAGGCTCCTCTGAGTTTCAGAGAACAGGACGAGGCAAGCCGATTTTCAGAATACGCACCGGACACTGAACGCCATCAAATGTGGAGAGACCAGCGAGCTGGACTTGGATTAATGGGCTGGCATGGGATGGGCCTAGGCCGCAGGGGAGAATGATGATGGATGTAATGGGTGTCTTTTTTTTGTTTTATTTGTTGGGCAACGATCATAATTTAGATTAACTGAGTATATTTTTTTGTTGTGGGAGGATTGGGAGATCTCTAAAACTTTCTACGTTCCAAATGGGCCGGGCCCAATTTTCGAACATAATTTGCATCCCATTGCAAACTGAAATGATTACACCTCTCAGGTCCAGTACGTAATGCTTCGAAAAGAAATCCTTATATAAGCTCTTTTTATGGAGAATATTTTTTTTACGGAGGACAATAATATATCTTTCTCGATAAATGAAGTAACAAAGCAATAAATCCGAAGATATGGTGGGTGCCAGGGTGTGGTGTGCGCGTATGCGTCTTCATTGCTATACTGCAGTGGGTGATTTTCTGCCGTTTTCTTTTCTTTTCCATTCCCAAATGGATATAAAAGGACTCCATCTTACGCTCCTCTTGGTAGTCTGAGAATACTGAGTAGAGAGCTACATTAGGCCTAGGAGGCATCCGGAATTTTAAGGTTTGCTTTCTCAGTTACTCTATAGTTGTACGTAACACTTACATTCGACCCACACCCAACTTCAGTCCTCACTCCTCAGGGGTGACCGGTAAATCTGGGTGCTGCCTCGCTCACTTACATGGTCGAGTCGAGCAACTACGAGAGGGCGTGAGGCCGAGCGGTCTGTCCAAGAAGGCGCACGACAGATCGGGAAGGACGCAGATGGACGGGATAAGTGCTGGGGGACATCAACAGATGCAGATTTAAGTTCTTGGCGTGCTTTTGAATGTTCCCATGCACGACGAAAAGTAACTAAGCGTATGGATCACTCCCCAAAGAAATTAGCCATCGAGGATCCAACAATGGTCCTGATCATTTGCACACGGCAGGATCATGGTGGACGCACACACAGATTAATGCTTAAATGGACCAAACTGTCTAGTTACACACATTATTAAGCACCTGAAGAAAACATAAACAAACTCTTCCTTTTTTTAAGCAACCGTACCATATAATTTGGCAAAAAAAAAATACACACCAGTTTTCTCGCCCAAGCACGTCCATGACCTGTTGGAGGGGAATTGAGCAGGATTGGGAGGGATTAAATCCCCAACAAGTCGAAATCTTTCTCAACCCCTCTCGATCCCTTTCAAATCCATGTGAATTCTAATTAAACGAACAAGACCTGCATCATTAAGATCACTAAAGAATCAAGATATGGTCGTCCTTTCCTCTGTACGAAAAGGGTGTGTGTAGTGTGTAGTATTATTAACTGGATCCGGTAGTACCAAATCAAATCCCCAAACTGTGCAGAAGCCACGTGCTTGCTTAAATGGATTAAAAGGCTCTCACACCTTTTTAGTTTTATTTTCCTTCCAAATGGATATAAAAGGGTTGCATCTTACTATGCTACGAGAGGTGCACTGTTTCTCCTATTAACTCTCCCCGTAAAGTAGGGAAAATTATACATACCAATTACCAAACACTTTGAAGTAGTCTCTCGACTCACGGTAATTTGGACAATATAAGCACATCCGGGGTCGTGTATGTAGATGCACCCACGCAAAGGGAGAGGGATCAACTAGTTGTTCTGTACCTTCAATTCCGATGCAACAAGTGACATGAACGAGGGCAGCGCGCAGCGGCAGCATTGTGTTCTTGGGTCCGTGTAGGCATGAGAGGCATTGGGAATTCTACTATTAGCGTCAGAAATGGAGTACGTGTACAATGAGGGCCGTATCCATCAAGTATTGGATATCCCACCATTGTATCTGTATATGGAACAATCTATATCCGAGCCGACTCTGAAGAAATATGTGAAATCGAAATATGGGGAAAGTGATTTACGTTGAATTGGATCCGATCACATCCCTAGCTAAGCAACTAGCTATTACTGTGCCTAGCATGCTACAGCCAAAGATCGGCGCCGAACTTAAAGCACTTACGAACTGCGAGTAGATTACACACCTTCTGAAAGTTTGATGCATCTCTTGCCGCATTTTAGGTTTTGTTCCATCAACACACATATTTACATTTTTATAATGGAGATAATCTCCATCTGTACCAACCAGGGAGATGTACACAATAATTCATCTTTTTAAAATGTGCATACAAGGTTTAAATTCTGGTGGATGGAGTCTTGGACTCAATGGTCCACACCAGATCAAGGTGCTTTCACATAGTCACATGCTCTTTTTTCTCCTGTCATGTAAGTTATTGGTTTCTAACCTTCATTTACATATAGTTAACTGTTGCGTTTTACACATTTTGTTCTACTAGCTTCCTGCCCGTCAGCATTTTTTATGAGTTGGCAAGGAGAGAGAATGTGAGAGTTTCGTGGGATTAGAGAGGAGTTTCATCCCCATGACACTCATCTTACATAGTTACCTAGTTGCAGTCTTGGTAATTGTGCAATAAAACCATGCACTGAGACTAGCCTAAGTATGACGCTATCTTCTAGCTGCTGGGAAGATTATCTGTCTCAAAGTGTAAAAATTAGCTTACTACATTTATGCTAGTCTTTTGCGCGTTGCTAACAGTGCATGATTTGATATGGTGACCAGACCCTGTCATTGAGGGAATTGTTGATTGTTTTGTTTACGACCAGTGCACACATTGAAATGGAGCGTCCTTTTTAGAGCTTTGCCCAAGAGACTGGCAGGGAAATGTACATAATCAAAGTATAACTTTCTAATAATGTGACTTAAGGGTCAAGATATGGTCGTCCTTTCTCTAACTGAAGCCATGTGTGGACTACAACAACTTGGAGCAGACCTTTTCTTAATATAAAGGGTGTGTGTTGCAAATCAAATTGTTATTACCTCTTTCTTCAATTTCATTTATATATAAAAGGACTTCTGGGCTCAAGCCATGTGTACTGGTACATGGAGCAGACCTTTTCACCTTGTTTTTATTTTCCAAGTGGATATACATCAACACAAAATTATAGCAGACACCTAGAAAAAGTATTTTTAAATCTTGGCAGTTCGGAAATACAACAAATTTGGTGCTACATAGATGTGTGCACCCACTGGCAGAGAGATGGTATACCTGTTCTGTATCTTCCATTGCTTCATAGTGGCAGGGGCAGTATTGACTATTGAGTCATTGTAGGCATCGGAGGCATTGGGGATTCTATGGTTAGTTCCTCATATTTTTTTTAGTTATTCCTTCACATTTGGTGGTTGCTAGTGATGGATACGTATGAAATCAAATTCGGATATCAATTTTTACCATATTTTAATTCAAATACAAATCGAATGCGAATCTTTTCGGATGCGGATATGAATGTGAGTCTTTTCGGATGCGGATACAAATGCGAATCTTGTTCATTCTTGTCGGATACGAATACAAAACATATAGTTCGAATACGGATTCACATTCGGATAGATGGTTTCATTGAGTCCCTATTCTTCACGGATACGGATAATATTGGATATTTCATTTGTTTCAATATTTTATTCGAATACGAATCTTGATTTGGATGGAGAAAAATACTGAGAAACGAATTCGGATATATCCATTTAACATCCACATTAAAATCAGATACGAATATGAATATCTATATTAACATTTTAGACGGATATGAATACGAATAATTCGGATGTTCAGACATCCAAATCCATCCCTAGTGGTAGCTAATTTCCACTATGACTCAAACGCTTTGCTAATATAACTTTGCACATACATTGACATTCACTGACTAATCCTCCACCCATCCAACTTCTCAAGTTCTTGCTTTGTAGTTTCATAAAAGGCACACGCCTATGCTGCAACAACCAGTGCTCGGTGCTGTTAACACTTTTTTTTTATAATGGAAATATATGTTCCGGCTTCACACCTCTTCACAGAAGGGGCATCAGTCCATAATTATTACAAGCAAACCTCTGAGTATTATTGACCAATGCGTGAAATAAACGGCCATCCATGGGATGCGAAGAACTCCATGGCTCTCGACTCTAAACATTGACACGACTTGACAAGCTCTTTTTTGTCATCAACAACAGAGCCCAAAACCGAAGCCAGTGTGTCCCTCTGAACAGAACCCACATAAAATATTTAGGTTTACATTTATTAAACACAGTGTCATTCCTGGTGAGCGAGCCACATTGCCCAACAAAAAGAAGCAGCCGGTGCTGTTAACACTTGAAGCGACCACGAGGAGGAGCTACCACACCTGGACTTTTTGATGCTCTTGCTCGCCACAGATGTGGTAGCTCCTTCTTTAACATGTACTAGGTGAGCCAAATGGACACTGTCCCGGCTATGGTTTACCATGACGCACCAGATGGTCACCTGCCCTGGCTTGCTTATCGTCTTCACTCCGCTGCATCGTTCATTTTACCTATAGTTAGCTGCTTTTCATATGATTCTGCCACTTAATTTAAAAACAGTAGAGCCTGAACTGAGAATTGCGCCGGCATGTGCATGAATCTTTTATCATGAGAATTTGTAGATAAGTATAGAACAATCTTTGTAATGGAGGAACCCCGCTGTATATATCATCATGATATCTCTTCTCTTCGTTCTCTTCTTGGAAATCAACCTGGCAACAATATATGTTGTGAATTTGTGATGCCTGCGCGCAGGTGGGGATGGGGATGCCTGGTTGGCCCCATGTCGCACTGTCTCTGTCGTCCACGTGGGAATGCCTGATTGGGCAGCTGGCGAGGAACCGTCGATGTGTTCACTGTCATCTTGTGCGCCTCCCGTTTTCCCTTGGTAGCGAATGGCAAGGCAATGATATGCAGAAACTCTGATGAAGGCCAAAGCAAATTGGCTGCTAGCCAAAAGACGAATATATAATACCTCCTTAAGCTATGATTTATCTCATTGTAGCTTAATATGCCCCAAATATAGCTAGTTGCTATTTCTTATTCTTGATTCAAAGAGCTCTTGTTCTGTATCCCTCAATTTATGAATGTAAGCACAATTAACATCACTACGGTCGAATACGGAGTCAAAAGTGAATTACGAGTCAGACCAATCTGCGAATCCGAGCATCCGAATTATTCGTATTCATATTCGACTAAAACATCAATATGGATATCCATATTCGTATTCGATTTTAATATGGATGTTAAATGGAAATATCCGAATTCGCTTTTCATCAATTTTCTCTGTCCGAATCTATATTTGTATTCGAATAAAATGTGGAATATCCGATATTATCCGTATCCGTGAAGAATTAACATGTGATGAAGCTATCTATCCGAATGCGAATCCGTATTCGATGTATTTATTTTGTATTCATATCCGACAAGAATAGACAACATTCGCATCCGTATTCGTATCCGACTAGATTTGTGTTCGATCCGTATTTGAATTAAAATATGGTAAAAAGTGATATCCGGATTCGATTCCATGCGTATCCGATCCGAATCCATCCCTATTTATACCGCCATCCAATACAACATAAGAAGTGACATGAAGATAAAACCAGGAAATCATATATAGTCATCATATATAGGCCTTTGAGGCATCAGGAACTTTATGGTAAGTCCCTTTCTCAATTGTCGCTTCCGATTTAGCATTAATTAGTTCACACTACTAGGACTCGTACTCCTAAGAGGCTAAGGTTATTCTTTCGTTGCACAACATGTGCAGACACTGGCCAACCCATCGATTGATCCCACTTCAGGTTGAAGGAGAGAAGCATGTGTTTTGGCATTCACGAGCTCGGAGGCAATCCTAGTTTTATTTCTGGCTCAGTTACCTGATCACATACATGTGGCAGATTGCGAGCACTACTGTAAAGAACAAGCTAATCTGGATAAGTGAAGAACAACATTATAATGGCAACACTTTTATCATCGTGACATCTCTTCTCCTAAATCAACATGAAAAAAAGAGCATGCTAGATCACTATTCAATCTCAACTTATCAATATATATATGTTGCAAATTCACAGTGCCTAACCTTATGGATGCATGCTTATATTTGTTTCATTTTTTTATTTTTTTCAGATGGATACTTATTTGATTTCTTTTTTTTGAAAGCCCCCGCCCCCGCGTCGCTCTCCTCCAGGGGCGACACGGGCGGCTCCCAAAACCTGCCACCGCCGCCCTTCGCCATCCTCACCTGTGCCTCGCCGCCGCTTGAGCTGGGCACCGGAAGTCCACGTGCCCGCTAGGACGGCGGCGGCGGGGCGATGTTGGCGTGGCACTCCTCCGCCCGGGCGGATCTGGGGGCGTCCGAGCGTGGTGAAGTGACCCCGGCGGCGGCCACGCGCGGGATACAGGAGGCCGCTGGCCGACTACGGAGGAGGCAACGCCGAGCTCTGCGGCTTGTGCGCGGTCACCGGGTCTAGCGCCAGGTCCTGTGGTGGGGTGCGGGCGTGGTCCCTGCGCATGGCCG
The DNA here is from genome assembly GCA_004135705.1 of Alloteropsis semialata. Lineage (NCBI taxonomy): Eukaryota > Viridiplantae > Streptophyta > Magnoliopsida > Poales > Poaceae > Alloteropsis > Alloteropsis semialata. The sequence goes on from CM014272.1 coordinate 53,379,255, forward strand.
ATGGTGATGACACCGGCGAGGCCGGATCCGGTGCCCCCATGGCCGGATCCGTCACTGGGCGGGACAGCAGCGCCGGGATGGGGCGTCCAGCGGTGGCGGCGAGGGCCTTGGAGACGGGCTCCGTGGATCTGTTGGCGGGCGGCAGTCTCCATGGGTGCAGCGCCGGTGCTGGCCCGGCAGCAGCGGCCATGGAGGCGGCGGGCGGCAGCCAGGATGAGGGTCGTGCTGTGGCCGGAGCTGCTGCCCGGCAGAGTCGGCAGTGCGGTCGCAGGGCCCTCTGGTGGTCGGAGTTGCTGCAGTGCCATGTGTGGCCTGGCATTGGGCCACTGCACACGGTGACGACGGCGGTCGACATGGGCCTCAGGGTCTCGCGTGCTGCATGCTGCAGCAGGGAGGAGCGCGTGCGGAGGCGGCAGCAAGGCAGACTACAAGAGGTGCAGGGAGGCACAGCTGTCGCGCCGCACCCGGAATGCCTTGCGGATGTGATGCTCGGAGTGTCGGGCTAGGTTCATGCTGCGTTGCGGATGTGATGCTCCGGGCGAAAGCTTTGCCTGCATTCTAGCTAGCGGCGATGGCGACGGCGCCCAAGGCGTGGGGCCACCCCGTTGGGGGCGTCATCTTGGAGCTCCATCCTGTGGCATGGGGTTCACCCCGTTGGGGGCGTCATCTTGGAGCTCCATCCTGTGGCATGGGGTTCTCCGGGTGAAAACCCTGTCCAGTTCTCTGGACGAGCGACGGCGGCGCCACTGGTGTCGTCCCCTCCTTGGAGGCGTTGTCTCTTGAGACCCAATTCGACTTTGGCATTGCTAGTGATGACGATCCTGGGGAGGCCTCTCTCGGTGGCGGTGCAGGGCGGCATGATGGAGGTCGGTGAGCTTCATGGGGTTGGTAAGCTCGCGTGGGGGCGCCCGCAACTTTGGTGGTAGTCGGGGGTTGCCGCACTCTGTCGGTTTGGCCGCTGGCAGCGGACCGCAGCGGCTGGCGTTGCTTGGCAACCGTCAGTGCGGCGTGGGACAACGTCGGGAGACGGCGCTTGCGGCATCGATAGCGTGGGACGACTTGGCTTGTAGCGGACTGCGGCGGGTCGCTCAGCTCCACTGGGTGACTCCGATGTGGTACATCGTCGAAAGGCGGCGTAAGCGACTACCTTGGCTGGCTGGCACGGCGGCGGAGGCCTATGCGCCCGTGGAGCAGGGGGGATGTCGATCTTCGGCGGCGGCTTGGCTGTTCGATGGGGACTCTAGGAGGTGGGGCAACCCTTCCCACCACTCTGATGGCGACTTTAGAAATGGATCTGTGATGGGGAGTGCTGTGGCGGATGTGGTGAGGCCCCCGCGCGCGGTGTTTCTTCTAGGCGACGAGAGAGTCCAACGGCGGAAGTGGCGAGGCCCACGCGCGTTTGTGTTTCATGGTGGAGACTGCGAGACAGCCTGCGAGAGGTCCAGATCCGGTGGTTTTCACCCTGTCAAGTGGTGTGAGGTGTTTGCAGCGGCACTACGGCGATGGGTCCCGCATGGCGGCAGCCTTTTTGGTGCGGTGCGGTCTGTTTTTTCTCGGCTCCCTATCGGCGCAGGGTCACTGCAGGAGGTTCCGGCGATTGTATAAAGGAAATCTGTTGGTGGGCGCCGTGTTTTTTAGGTCCCAGCCCGGCTGCCGTTGTACACGATAGTTGTCCGATTGTGTTGAAGCCCCAATCCAACCGGTCGGTCGTGGAGTTCTAGAGCGTTTCCTGTGTTGATGCCCCAATCCAACCGGGGAGTTTCTTTTTTGTTGTTTTGTTGTTTCTCTTCTTTTTCCTGCCTATGGCCTCCCAGGGTCGTAGTCTTGTATTTTTCTTCTGCTATATTAATAGAAACTCGCACTGTGTAGTGCGGTTCGTTAAAAAAAATTGATTTCTTTTTTAGATGGATATAAAGAACCCCATCTTATTCTGATGCTAAATCGCAAGCCGAATTTCCATGCAAATAAGAGGATTGAAGCATATATATGCTAATATGCAACAGTGCGACACCACACCAGTGTGCAGTAGTCTCAACACTTGATAGTTTGGGGCCCTCGATAATGCCGCAGAGTTGTTCTATACATCCAATACTGCATAGCAAGTGGCGTGAACACGGTGCATAGCGAGTGACATGACACACAGACACAGGCAGGGGCAGCATTGAGACATGACACACAGGCATCAGATATTTGAAGTTAATCAGTGCCATGCTAAGGAGGCTAATAATAAACGCCTGTTTGCAAACATGTTTGCAAGCAGGCGTCTAATCTGAGTTCGCTGAAGTAGCAGCCTGCAGAGCGAAATTCGTTCATGAATTCACTTTGATTATCCATAGAATGAAGTCTAAGTACTTCGGTGCTTTCCTAGAATTTCACAAAGGCTTGATGCTCTGGAACTCTATGTTTTTTTTTCATATTTTGTTCCCTTTCTTCTTCCTTTTGTACATAATTAATAATATTTTTTGTTTCCTCTTTAGTAAGTGTATAAACGACAGGTGTTTCTTCAAAAATAAAAAGGATTTGAGGACCTAATCATGTACTTTTTGGTTCCCTTGTCAAAGGGAATGTTAATATGATATTGTTCGCTGAAATATATGGAATCCCTTTTTCTCCAAATGGTGGACCAAAGGAGCTAGCTCAAACAATTTGTCCCGCTAAAATTAGGAATCTTGCAGGTATCAAGAGATTCCGCACTTTATAATCCACAACTAAACCTCTTTCAAGATGATATTACAATAAAATTCTTTATGGCAATTTTTGGTCAAGAATGCAAGGAAAAACAACAATATAAGGGCACCACAAGTAGAAATGCAATAATTTTCATGATGACTAATTGACTAAAGTACAAGGCAACAACATGCGAATATTAGCATATGCATGTGGCATTTGCATACTGGTCTCATATTGGATCAAAATTTTACCTTTTTATCCAAAAAAGGAGATATAAAGGGACTTGCTCATCTAATGCCAGGCGTGAGCCATTTTTCACTGAAGGAAACTACGACATATGCAACAGAACAACACTACACCACACACTTTGAACAACACTATGCATCTAAGCGCTATGCAGATAGATGCATGCAGGGTGAGGGATAATGGGATTGCAAGTGCCATGAACAACATATATAGTGAGGACGCAGAACCTTCTCGCCCTAAGGATGGGAAGCATCCGGAACGTCGCGGTTAGTCACATCCTCAAAAAATTCATCCACAACCAAAAGTAACTAATTTCTAGAACTATGACGCTTGCTAACGAACCATTATTTCTGACACATGATCCATTCGACTTCAGGCTGCTCTAGTGAACAAAGGACCTAGCGCAACTGGTTTTCATCCTGTTCAGCTACTGTTTCATGCAGCTATGGCTGATCAAAGTACTACCCGAACAGATGCTGAGCCTACGCTAAAAGCGACACAACATCGGTGCTGAGCACTGAATCAGCCACAGACAGAGTATGTTGTATTAACCTGATGGGGTGTTCTGGTCGGTGGTTACAGCACTATTGCTTAATTCGCATCTACAGAACGATGCTCAGTGAGATTTTGCTGACAGAAACTCATGTGCTTAATCAGAATGCTTGTATTTCCGTTGCTTTAATGGAAATAGGGTTGCCTCGATTAAAAAAAAAAGAAACTCATGTGCTTCACGATGGCAATAACACTGAACACTAGAGTGTCAATGTGACATCTCATCTTCAAAATTAACTTGGAAAAGAGAAACAGCATGCTGCATCATTAATCTCAAATAATCAAATTTGGACCGATGAATTAATGCTTCTTGGTTGGACTTCGCCGAACGGTCTGCAAAGAGGCTTCGAAGGTAGCAGTGTAGCACCTGTAACCATGTATGTGCCTGAGTGCGCTCCCTTTCTGAAGAGAAATTTCTTGCTGAAACTTCTCTCTTTAACTCTCTCTGGTCTCTACATATATAGGGTACACATATCATCAATCGTTGCTGAGAAAAAGGGTATAGGGACTCCATATTACTATATGCCCTCCACTGAAGTAGGGGAAGCGAAGTGTATGTAGAAGCAACACCGCAAAATGTATATAGAGAGCTCTATAAGTAGAAGTCTCGATAGTTTGGACAGCAGTATTGCACATGCACAGCTCTATAAGTAGAAGTCACTATGCAACTTCACATTCAGAAGTAACTAATTCCTTAGTCGTATGACTTGAACCCGCTTGCTAACTAACCCTTTTCTGGCACATCCATGCCCGAATGCTGGCCAGCCGGCCCATCAACCCATCCGACTTCAGGTTGCTCGAGCGAAGAGACCGCTCTGACATGCCCCTTGAAAATTCTATCGCTAAGTTCTTAAATGTTCAGCCACCACGTCATCAGGTAGTTCAAGGCATATTCATGCACTGCAAAATGCCTGAAGAGAACCTAGGCGGTCTCATTTTGCTGTGGCCTTGCGCGGCCAGCCCCCACTGCTGCCGGCAAGATGACGTCGGTGTCGGTCAGTCGTGTAACAAAAATGGCCCTTTTGCCATTTATATGTGATTTTGGTGATTGAATGACAACATAGTCTTTGGGACTAACATGTTTGTTAAGTAATTTACTTAGAAAATTATGTCCCAAGAATGATTCCAAAGCATAGCCAAAAACCAGAGAGTCTTATTTTGAAGTATTTATATCATGGTATTGGCATATGAAATCATAGAAAGGGTTTGAACTGATTGAATTGGATAAGCCCGCAGATTTTGTAAGTGGCATATTAAACGCCGAAGCACGGCGTACAAACCAGAAGCATACATCGTGTAGAAGCTGATCAAGCAAAACAAGAATATTCCACACGGCGTATGCTCCAGCGACGCACGGCGTACAAGTTGAAAGCATACGGCGGTCAAGGGATCCAGAAGAAAGGCCACGATGTATAATTCGGTGTCACTGTGCCGATACAGGGCAGATGATACGCCGTTCAGGACAGGGTCAAGTTCAAGTCAGGGTTTGCAAGACTCTACACGGCGTCCTATACGCCGACCCTCGGCGGACTATCGGCGTAGAAGTTATGCAGAGACGATGTCAAGTGAAGATGGAAGAAAATGCATGGCGTATGATCCGCCGGCCATCAGCGTATAAGTTTGGTAGTATACGGCGTGTACAGAGAGCCGTCGGAAAAGGAATCCAACCATTGGAAAAAGCACACGGCGTATGATCCGCCAATGGGGGTTTGCTGCACGGCGGAATATACGGTGTTCACGAATTCTGTGCAGCTTTGGGGCAATGGCTAGTTCAAGCCTTTGGGCTATAAATACCACCCCCATTCGGCCATTTGAAGTGGCTGGAGTCCAGAGAAGTTCATCTACAACTACAAGACATCCAAGCCACCATTTGAGCTACATTCTATATCCATAGTGAGTGAGAGAGCTAGGATAGCCCTAGTGAGTGATTTGCAAGGTGTTGAGCCTTGTGCTAGGTTCTAGAGTGAACCAACACTTGTAATCTTGGTGTGCCGGCCTCTTGGAGTCTTGGAGACTCGTCGGCAAGTCTTCGATCCTCCGGCTTGGTATGGAGCGGCGACGACGACATTGTGTGGGGGACGAGGAGACCCCCTTCCTTGGTGGAGAAGCTCCGTAGTGGAGACGGCGTCATGATCTTTGGGAGAGTAGGTTGATTAGAGCAAGGTCTTGGTGACTTGCTTATGATCCCTCTTGGGGAGCCTTTGTGGCGAGCTCAAGGCCTTGACCAGGAACAAGACTTGGCGACCGGGAGCACATCCTTTATGGAGCTCCAACGTGGAGTAGGCGTAAGCCGAACCACGGGATAAATCTTCGTGTCAAGTTTGCATCCATCTAACCCTTTTAAGCTTCCGCATTTCATACTTGCAATTTGTGTGTCTTTACCTTTCTAGAGTAGTATCTTGATAGGACTGGCTCTAAGTTGTAAAACTCTTTGGGTGGGTGCAAACACTAGAAGAAAACCTTAGTTGCATATCTAGATAGCTTGTCTTAGTTTCATATTGTGCAATTAGGAGGCATGTGGTAGATTAAGTTTTTAGAAAGCCTAATTCACCCCCTCCCCCTCTTAGGCTATCATGAGCATCGATTCCTTTCAAGTCGGTGATGTTCCATGAATCAACAATGAACTAATAAGTATCTGACATCTGAGTATGTTGCATGTACCTTACCTGCTGCTCTTGCTCACTGCATTTGAGCTCAATTCTCATCTACAACTGATTCTCGGTCAGATTTATAGATAGAAATTAAAGTCATGTACATCACAATGGCAAGATCACTTTTTCAAAATTAACTTGACAAAAAGAAATAGCGTGCTCTTTCATTAATATCAAATAATAAGTGTGCTACAAATTTACCTTGCTTGGACTGATAATTTATGCTTTCTTCTTGGTTGGAACTTTTACGAATGACCTGCAAAAGGCTGCTAAGGTAGCAACTGTAAGAGCAACTACAACAAACCCTCTAATAAGCCCATGCTTCAAATTTAGAGGCCGATGGTCAAAAAACAAACTCTAAGAGACTCTCTATTTTGGCCCATAAAATGGGGAGCCTTCAAAATCCACCCCCACAGGCCTAGGGTGTCGCTAGGAGTCTTCTATCTCAAATCTTATCTTACTATAACTAATTGGAGGCTTCTTTTGAATCCTCCACGTTAATCCTGACGTGACGCGCTAGAAAAAAAAAATAAATCCTAAAAATTCTCACAAAAATCATAAACATATGGCTATCAATCCGTAGACTCAAACCATCATATCCATTGGATTTATTGTATTTTCTAAAATTACCCACTTTTGCCATTATAAAAATAGTCTAAAATAACCCTCTAAATCTATAACTAAATTACCCACCTCTGCCATTATGAAAAAATGAACTAAAGTACCCCCTAATGTTGATATAAATTACCCACCTTTGCCACTAGAAATAATTAAAAATAAGCCCTAAACTTGCATATAAATTATACGTATATGCCATTACTAAAAGTAACCTGCATAAATCATTGTTAATATAAAAATTACACCAATATATGATTCTAAGTTACCTTTTTCTATGAATAATTGTGAATATAGAAATTAAAATATTAACTTAAGGAATAAATGTAGGAAGCAGACGATCAAAACACATATTCCAATGTTAAATATGTAGCTCAAACTCTAATCATGTATCTAAATTACCCACTTATATCTTTGATGTTTTTAAAGTACAGTGGTATATATAATTCTAAATTACATATTTCTATCATTGTTAATATAAAAAATACCAATTTAATAACGTATTTATATGCAATTATGCATGATGTGTTTCATCATATAGACTATATATACATGTATGTATGGAGGAAACTATGATAATACTAATTCGATGTAAATTGTGTAGCTCAATTTAGGGCTAAGGTAAGCAGATATAGAAATGTGATGCAAAGTGAAAAAAAAAGATATGTAATAAATAAGGGAGAGTATAAGTTAAATAATTTTTTATTATTGGCCATGGGCCTAGATGCTTTTATGATTTTTTAATTTGCCTCTCAAAATTATTAGCTTATGCGGGAGCATGGGTTGATTGACTAGTAAAAACTAACAAGTGAGCCAACAAAAGTAAAAGGCTGTTTGGAGGGTATTAGTAGAGTTGGAAGGAAAAATCAAACCCTAGAAAAATTGAGGCAGCCACTACTCAAAAAGGTAGGTGGATTATTTAGATGGTACCTAGAGTCACTTTAACCATGTGCTTGCCTTTTCTCAAGAGAAATTTCTACATTGAACTTTTATTTAAAACTCTCTTTGTGGCTGTGTACATTCGAAATATGCCAGGCCCTACACAATTTGCAATTTTGCATCTGATTGCAAACTGCAATGATCACGCCTCTCTGGTGTGTGCTTCGAAAAGAAATCCTTGTAGAATGCTTTTTATGTGGAGAACAAAAATATATAATGTACGAACACGATTGTTTTCTTGATAAACAAAATGAAGTAACAAAGCAATACTGTACAGCATATACATCAGTAGGTGTGGTGCTTGTGCGTCTTCATTACTATACATCAGTGGGTGTTTTTCTGCCGTTTTTATTTTTCCTTTCCTTTTCCAAATGGATTTAAAAGGACTCCATCTTACGCTCTGCACTCGTCTCCTCTTGCTAGTTTTCAAAATACTGTGAGTAGAGAGCCACATTACACGTGACATGAAACACGATCTCTTCTCTTCGTTCTCTTCTTGGAAATCAACCTGGCAACAATATATGTTGTGAATTTGTGATGCCTGCGCGCAGGTGGGGATGGGGATGCCTGGTTGGCCCCATGTCGCACTGTCTCTGTCGTCCACGTGGGAATGCCTGATTGGGCAGCTGGCGAGGAACCGTCGATGTGTTCACTGTCATCTTGTGCGCCTCCCGTTTTCCCTTGGTAGCGAATGGCAAGGCAATGATATGCAGAAACTCTGATGAAGGCCAAAGCAAATTGGCTGCTAGCCAAAAGACGAATATATAATACCTCCTTAAGCTATGATTTATCTCATTGTAGCTTAATATGCCCCAAATATAGCTAGTTGCTATTTCTTATTCTTGATTCAAAGAGCTCTTGTTCTGTATCCCTCAATTTATGAATGTAAGCACAATTAACATCACTACGGTCGAATACGGAGTCAAAAGTGAATTACGAGTCAGACCAATCTGCGAATCCGAGCATCCGAATTATTCGTATTCATATTCGACTAAAACATCAATATGGATATCCATATTCGTATTCGATTTTAATATGGATGTTAAATGGAAATATCCGAATTCGCTTTTCATCAATTTTCTCTGTCCGAATCTATATTTGTATTCGAATAAAATGTGGAATATCCGATATTATCCGTATCCGTGAAGAATTAACATGTGATGAAGCTATCTATCCGAATGCGAATCCGTATTCGATGTATTTATTTTGTATTCATATCCGACAAGAATAGACAACATTCGCATCCGTATTCGTATCCGACTAGATTTGTGTTCGATCCGTATTTGAATTAAAATATGGTAAAAAGTGATATCCGGATTCGATTCCATGCGTATCCGATCCGAATCCATCCCTATTTATACCGCCATCCAATACAACATAAGAAGTGACATGAAGATAAAACCAGGAAATCATATATAGTCATCATATATAGGCCTTTGAGGCATCAGGAACTTTATGGTAAGTCCCTTTCTCAATTGTCGCTTCCGATTTAGCATTAATTAGTTCACACTACTAGGACTCGTACTCCTAAGAGGCTAAGGTTATTCTTTCGTTGCACAACATGTGCAGAATGGGAAGCATCAGAAACACCGCGGTTAGTCGCTTTCTCAACTACTCCTTCACATTCAAAAGTAATTAACAATTTTCTAGTACTATATGACCGGAATGCTAGCTTGCTAACGAGCAATTTCTGGGATATTCACCCGACTTCATGCAGGCTGCTCTGGTTGATTTTAGGCAGCAAATAGCTGATCAAATGTGGGCAGACCGTCAAAACCATCGTGGAAACTAATTTGTACTTTTCTTTTTTTATCTTGTTTGGATTCAAATGTATGGACAAGTTTATTTGTACTGCCACATATTTATTTGGTTCTTGTTTGGATTCAAATGTATAGACAAGTTTATTTGTTTTGCATCTTGCTGATATTGAAGACCATATTTTATTTGTACTGTACATATTTATTTGGTAATGGATATCAGGAAATGGAGGCTAAGGGAAAAGGAGAGCGTTCTGAGGGGAGTGGCACTGCTTCCTGGTCACCAAACATGTCCAATTTCATGCTTTCTTTCCATGTCAATTTGACAGCTAGTGGTACCAGGACATCAGGAAATTTCAAGCAAATGCACTACAATATGTGTACCCGTGCTCTCAATGAAGAATACAAGACCAGCTTTAGTGGAGACGAGATTAAAAATCATTTTAAGACATGGTAGCGCAGGTACCAGAAGATACTCAGGCTTAGCAAATTGAGTGCTGCTTTATTTGATGAAGACAACAATATAATTTCTTTTGAGAAGGAGCACTATAATAACCATGTTAAGGTAAACTTGCAACAATTGTCTATTTTGGTCTTTTCTGTACAATACTTTTGTATAATATGTCTACATTGGCTTTTTTTATGTAGGATCACAAATCTGATGCTGAGTTCTTAAACAAGCCATTGGAGCACTATAATGAAATGGTTGTAATCTAGGGTAACAACATGGCTACATGAAAGTATGCAAAGAGCTCGACTGATGCTCTTGGTACAGAAGATGGTCTTGGTGATATTGAAAGAGAGAGAGAGGGCACTCCTGATGAGAATGGGGCATCATCATCTGCTACTAAGCCCAAGCGAGCCAAGACAATTATTAACCTTGAAGATGACAATACTCTAGTGGGTGTACTCAAGTATGTTGGTGACAAGCTTTCCAATGCTATAGAGAAGGTTGTTGCTCCTGCACCCCCTCCTCCACCACTTGCAGCAGATGAGCTACCGGAAGATCTGCTAGATGTCCTAACAAGTCTTACAGGCTTTGCTATGCATATGTAGTTGCCAACCCTCACATTTCTAAGGCCTTCTACAAGCTCCCTTTCAATCACAAATTAAACTAGGTTGCCTTTTTCATCTCCAACAAGTTTCCTGGCTGCTAAAGAATGAAGGGTGAATGAAGAATGAAGCGTGCTAAAGAATGAACTGTTGGTTGTTGAATTACTTTTGCTTGTACCACTAACAATGCACTGCTGTGGGATGTCATCTTCTTATTAGTTGCTACTGTGTGGTTTAAATTTGTTAGCTTTGTGGGATGTCATCTTCTTATTAGTTGCTACTATGTGACTGCAATGTGTTTGTTTCAGTTATGGTGCTACTATTGTCTGTCCTTATGCCACCTTGCATTTTGCTGAATGCCTAAACTTGGTTTATTGAGCTGTTTCGAGAGATATGTGATCTGTTCTTGTCCACCTTGCATTATGTGAATACTGGAGAAATATGTATTGTATGTCCTTGTGCATTTTTTCAATGATCTTTTATGCCTGATACATGTCCAATCAATGTGATGCTTATTGATGTGGAGCACGTCATGTTGCAATTGACTATTTTGTGGGACTCGGAGATGGAACAGTGGCTCAACTACTAGCTTTCTACTGATGGAGATTGCCAGCATGTGCTTGAACAATAGCATGTCTATTGATCTTGTCCAGTTTCCATTAGGGACGTAGCGTTTCAGGTGGTGTTAACAATAGCTCAATAAAAGGAGTTAAACTTACCAATTGTATACTATGGGTGATCATATCTAGCTACTCATCTCAGTTACTCCAACCAAACATGGGACATGACTATCCTATCTTCTTTCGTTCCTCCAATCAAACACGAAACAGGGGTGGATGTTCCCAAGCATGAGACAGGACAGTGTCATCCCTAAAAAGAAGGATGACCTTGTCCCGTCAAGTACTGCCCCCCCCCCCGGTCCAAACACACCTAGGGGTGTTTAGTTCACCCTCTCTCTCCTCTATTTTGCAAAATGCACACTTTCCAATGCACTTTTTCTCTCTGTGCACACAACCCAACGCTGCACCATTTTGCAAAATGGGCTGAACTAAACACCCCCTAGTGAACATAGGCTCTAGCAACTGGTTTTCATCCTGTTCAGCTACCACGTCACGCGGATACAGGTACAGCACATCATCTCATATTCCTGCACACTGCCCGAAAATGACCTATAGGCGACCACTGTGGTGTCCTTTTTTAGTACTTCACATTCAGAAGTAACTAATTCCGTAATATCATGACTAGGACATTTGCTAAATAACCTTGGGCACGCTCCGAGCAACTGTGGGGGTGTTTAGATGATGTTATGCATAGTGTTTTTATGTATTGGGTCGCGTGCCACAGAGAGAAAAAAAGTGTATTAGAAAACACGTATTATGCAAAATAGAGAAGAGAGGAGGTGAACTAAACACCCCCTGTATTTCATCCTGATCCCGCTCACATCGTAGTCCATATTGCTTTACGATATACCTGATCTGATGTACTGGCCCGCAGCATTTTACTCCCTGCATCCTTTAATACATGACGTCTGTTAGCTCATTTTTGAGCTAACGACATCATATATCAGAGAACGGAGGTAGTAGCATAGTTCGCATGTACAGACAGTGCTAGGTGAGATTCTGTAAATAAAACTCATGTATGTCACAATGGAAATAACACTAAACACCACTGTATAAATATGATATCTCTTCTTCAAAATTGACTTGACAAATAGAGATATGGCGTGCTACGTCATTAATCTAAAATAATCGACGTGTGATGCAAATTTGCCATGAGTCGATTGATAAATTGACGCTTCTTTGTTGGATCTTTTGCGAATTGCCCACAATCAGGTTGCCAAGGTAGGTAGCACCTGCGACTTCCCAAAGAGCAACTTGTACCTGAAACTTCTCTTGAACACAATCTGTGTGGTTGTATCTTGTAGAGTTGGAGTTGGTTGCTCGCTCAATGATGAACCGCCTCCACGATTCAATGCAAGTGTTAACTTCCTCCTCTGTGTGGGTGAAAGCAGTTTCATATGTTGCTCAAAATGCACGTTTTGCCATGACCAAATATGGCCACTGTAGTTGTTTTTATGTGTTTCGATTTAGCATCCTGCTTAGAAAAGTATAAATCATTGAGAACCTCTGTTAATCTTTTTGGTTCATAAATATGGTAAAAGAGGGGTAAAATACCGATCCAACAGACTATATTTTCCTCTCCTTGCTATCTCCCTCGCAATCCCACTGCCTTCGCTAGCTTTCTTTGCCGAGCTCCCATGCCTCGCTATCTGCGGTTCCCGCGTCGCTCGCATCCTCTCGCCCGTGCCGCTCCTCTTTCCCGCTGTCCCGCCCTCCCGCGCCGCCAGACATGGCGAGGTGCAGCGTGCAGGAAGAGGTCGTGGCAACCGGCAGTGCTCGCGCATTTCTCCTGTGGCGGCGTCGGCCATTGCTCGCGCGTTTCTCCGAGGACGCCCATCGCGCCGCGCCTTTTTCCCAACGCCGTTGCTCATGTAATCAGGGCTGTTTAGATCGGTGAGAAACTTTGCGAAATTTAGTAAAGTAATTTTAAATTAAAAATTAGGAAGACTAAATATGATCTAATTATAAAACTAATTACATGGATGCACGGGAAATAGCGAGATAAATCTATTAAGTCTAATTAATTCGTCATTAGAGATTGTTTACTGTAGCACGACATTATCTAATCATGGCCTAATTAGGCTTAATAGATTCGTCTCACAATTTCACCCGTTTTGTCAGTTGTCCACATTTAATACTTCTAATTAGTATCAAACATTCAAATTTACTGTAACGATGAAAAAAATTGGCAAATAAAAAAAATTGACGAACTAAACGAGCCTTACTCTGTAAATCATCACTCGTTTTGACCATGTAGTGCGTACACCTTCTGAAATGGTGCATCCTTCTCACATCTTTCAAAGGAACTAACAGGAAAACGTAACGATGGTCCCCGGAGAATTCAAGATATGATCCTCTTACTAATGAAAATCAATATATTATTGCCGTTCAGTTGTACTCATCATAAAATAACAATGCATACAGTTCGTGCAGGACGTGGCAGGTGTGTTTAGAAATAGCTGCATTTTGCAGCACTAGTAGTACTTGGAGCAAATCAAGCGGGATCTAGACTGGTTGGCTAGCTCATTATAGAGTGGAGCTAGCAACCACGGTTTGAATCCCCGTGTGCACAGATATAAGCCATCTCATATGGCTGGGTTAGACACTATTTTTAAAATAAAAAATCAATTTCTTAAAGAGATAATTTTTTATTTGACACCGCTAAAATGATCGGTTCCTTTTTTTTGCCCTCAAAAATTTTTCGTTCCCTATTTGACTGTAATTTTTATTCCTAAATTGACACTTCGGCGGATTTCCATCCACCAAAAGTTAAATGCACTGTGGAAAGACCATTTTACCCCTTTGTACACGTAGGCCCCATTGTAGCTACTTTCTCCTTCCTCCGCGCCCATAGGGCCACCGGGGTAGCGCAGAACGGGAGGAGAGGGACGAAGGAGAAAGTAGCTGTGGTGGGGCCCATGTGTACAAAAGGGGTAAAATCGTCTTTTCACAGGGCATTTAACGGTTTGTGGATGAAAAATCCGCCAAAGTGTCAATTTAGAAATGAAACTTGAAGTCATGGCCATACAGAGAACCAAAAAGTTTTGAGGGCCAAAAAAGTAACCGGTCATTTTAGTGTTAGATAAGAAATTATCTCTTTCTTAAAAGCTTTTATTTCTTTCTTATATTCCGCTGTAGAATGAAAAATCAGCGATATATGTTATAGTGCCAGTTCATATCTGAAAAACTCTGTATGCATTGTAATGACTCCTAGCCTAGCTATTTGGATAACCTTTTTTCTGCCTCGTCGAAGTGTAAAATTAGTTTACTTTATGTGTCGCTAGCAGTGCATGTATTACTACAGAGAGCAGCTCTTTTCTGACGGCCCAGGACGACTAAGGGAAAAAAAAATCCTAAAACCGCTAGGAATCTAATCCATGTCAATATATTACTTTTACTAATTGGAGACTCTTTTTGAAACCTCTCAGGAGAAGCGTGGCATAATGTGATCTATATGTTTAGTTTATTTTCCTAGTGACAAACTCTCATGAAAATGATACTATTTTCATGTTGGCACTAATCACATGAAAATAACCATTTTCGTGGGGGCATCAACTCATGAAAATGAAATCTGCCCTTTGGCTCAGCATCTTTTTGTGGCGGCTAACAAAATTTTCATGAGAGTTTAAGGCACACAGGAAAAACATTTGTGGCGGCATTTCGTGACGTTTGGCTCTCATGAAAACTGGTGGCAAATCTTATTTCATGGAGGTTGGCGACACGAAATCCTCTCATGAAAAAGGATCCTGGCGGTCGACCGCCATGAAAATAGCATTTTCGTGGCCCCATATTTGTGAGAGGATTTTCATGAGAGTTTCACGTCACGAACTATTTTCGAGATGGTTTTAGCTATTTTCATGAGGGTTTTTGACTCTCACGAAATTTCCATTCTGTGGTAGTGTACCTTTTCCGGATTTTCCATCTTTCGGATGAGGACGATAGACGTCCTATTCCAGCCCTCTGGGATTATACATGAATTAACAGCTTGAAGAACCTCTGCCACAAGATCATTCCCAAGCATATTCCAAAACCTTTTATAAAATAAAGCATGTAAACCTTCTTGCCCCGATGCTTTCAAGTCCCCCAATACTAAACAAAGCTTTCTTCACCTCCTGATAAGTATAAGGGGCCATCAACATTTGGTTCATGCCATTGGAGACGCTTCTCTGGACATCATCCAGGATCGACCCATCAACCTCCTGCACCTCCGCATTGAACAAGTTTGTGAAATATTCCTTAATCAAAGAGCCCATCGACTCCAAATCATCATGCCGCACCCCCCTGGTCATCTACCAAGGCTTTAATAGTATTTCTTCTTTTCCTGCTTGTGGCAAAGTTTTGAAAAAAACTAGTATTACGGTCCCCATGCTTGAGCCAATTCAACCTAGCACGTTGAACCCATATCAATTCCTCTTGCTCCAGCAATAATTCAATCCGCAACAACTTCTTTTTTTGCAACCAGAGATTTGCATCAGTTAACGGCCCTCTCCTACACCTTTCCAAATCTCTCTTCAATTTGATAGGCTAGTACATACAATCAGAAATTAGCCGACAGTTAGGAAAACCCACCTTCTCTTTATGATTAGCCGACCGATACAGATGGCGAGGCTTAATTTGTTGGCGTCCTCTCGGTGAATGTCAATTATACTGCTGACTAGGAGGACACACTAGCTATGACCAAGAAGACACCCAGGAGAGGAGTATACATATAGGAGGTATCCTATCCGTCCAATAGGCTATGGAGATCTGTGTCGCACCTGACATGATCTGAATTAAGTCCTATCGATACGGTACCGAACCCAAGAATACGTATGCATCTGTTTCAGTCACACGGCGATGTCCATGCGTTTGAAGGAGTGAAGAAGTACATAATAAATAGCTTCAGCAACCAGCTCCCCTGATTTTGAAATCATTTTAAATACATCCACCTCTCTCTTCTGCTCCCATCCACTACCGTTCTCTCTTTTCTTCACTGTTCATTTTCTTCACCACCGTGCCCCTCTCTCTCTTCTCATATCCGGGCTTCCGATGATGCAACTGCCAGATCTGGCGATGCCAGTGCCGGATCTAGCAGAAGCGGTACCAGATCTGGCAAAGGCATGCCTTCTCAGGCCAGGGGTTTGGGCTTCGGCGGCGGCTCGATGGCATCGCGGCATAGGCGCCCGGCCTCGTGGCCTAGAGGCGCGCTTGCGCGTGGTCCCGCTGCCTCGTGGGCGCAGGCGCTTGGCCCCGCCCCGGCGGCCTCGCAGCGCGCTGGCGCGAGGCCCCACTGTCGGCGCGGGCGCTCGGCCTCGCGGCCAGAAGCTGGTGGGGCCAAAAACCAGACCCGGTTGCTGTGGCTGGTGGGGGCAGCGGCATCTTGGTGGGGCATCGGGCCCGCGGATGCGGAGGCTCAGGCTGACCGCAGTGGTGTCCGGGACGCCCTACGCTATCCCTTTACCGGACCAAAAACTGCTGCAGCGGCATCCGGTACACCCACGCTACGGCAGCGGACGACTCGCCTCTCCGGGAAATCAAGCGGAGATAGAGGAGCAGGCGCGCTGCCAGAGCAGGCGGCGTGGCAGCATGCGCGGGAGAGAGAGGAGAGGTGAGTGGCGGGTCCTACATTTTCAACTAACTAAAAAATGTTATAACTCACAAACCAAAAAACCAAATTAAATTCCGATTGCACCATTAAATTCGTTGCAATAAATCCTTCAAAACAAGATCTCAGATGGATATATTTTGATAAAATTTATAGAGAATGACAAGTGGGGCCGTTGTTAGGAGTTAGTATAGAGTATGAGATATAGAGTATGACGGGTACGGGAGAAAGTGGTATAGAGGAGAGAATCTCGATGACCAGGACGGAATATTTCTTTTAGAGGATGAAAATAGAGGACCATCAGTGCGGACAGCCTCAGCGCGGCCGCGCTCGTCAGCAGGCTCCGCGGGTGAAGCCGTCGCGACCACAAAGGACTTGCGTCGCGGTCCTGTGGCATGGCGGGCCGACGCGATCGCGAGGCAGCGGTCGCGATCGCGATGCCGCGTACGGGGCCGAACAGGTCATCGGCGCACCAGCGCCACGCGGTGCTCAAGAACCTAGACGCCACGATGCGGCTGCTCTTCACCACGGGCGAGAGGGACTCCGGTGCGAGAAGTTTCATTATTTAGGTCTCAATTGTAAGCCTTTCAAAATTTGACACTATGTCCCACATATCATTGACTCAGAGTGATCTACATGTCATTATGATAGCAGTGGCAAATTCTAAAAGACTCGTGAATTGACACCAAATAATGAAATCTCTCCGTCAGCACGGTGAAGGAGATGCTCAGAAGTGGGTGGACGTGGACAGTATCGACCTCGACGGCCGCACGGCCTCCTGGAAGCCGGCGCGAGCCCGGCTTGCTCGGGCGGGGCGCTGCTGCGTCTCGCTGGTCAACTCGCCGAGCTGGGGAGGCGGGTTGCCGGCCGCGCTGTGTTTTCTTCCTTTCTTTTTTTTTTCTTTTTTCCTTCCAACCTGATGCTTTGCTTGACCGGTTCTTTCTTTTGTTTTGCAGTTACTTCCATGGCCGCTCACGGCGGCGGAGGCAGCCAGCAGGCTACGATGTGTTTTTTCTCTTTTTTTGTTTTTCCTTTTCCTTCTGATCTGATGCTAGACCAAATCTTTTTTTCTTTTTCAGTTGTTGGTTTTTTCTGTTGTGTATGTGAAGAACCGATGAAATGAAATCGTGACTGGATGAAAATGACGATCAGTTGTTGATAGGAATGAAGGATCTACATATATATACAATGTGAACAGGCATGTGCCTATAGACCGAAAGGGTGTCTTGGCCTGTACGGTTACTGTAACTAGCAGTTACTAACGACGATAATTATCCTAATTGATCACTAATTAATTAATACTAATTAATCCTAACACTCCCCCTTGATCAATTGATCTTGTGTTGGCACCGTTATTTGTTCATCATCTATATTCTTGAAGCTTTGGAAAAACCCTGTGAGAAGAAAAACCAAAGTACATCGATATACCAGGCAAAAACTCCTTTAAAACCCAGTGGGAAAAATAAGGAGAAACACCATGATATATATATATGTCATTAAAATGTCACCATGTGTTCATCATTACCTCATTAAAAACTTTATATGAGAAATCTCCAAAGAGTAAAACTCATATAAAGAAAAGAGTGTAATGTGATGTTTGAAGTAAGTTATATTTAGAGAGATTCTCCCCCTGATTCTTGCAAGTCTCTAAGTCTTCTCATACCAATGCCCTCAACACATTTATGGAATGAGGAGTATGGTAGAGATTTTGTGAATAAATCTGCTAGATTATCACACGACTTAGTTTGCAAAATTTCAATTTCTCCATTCTTTTGGAGTTCATGGGGGTAGAATAACTTGGGAATAATATGCTTAGTCATATTACTCTTAATATAACCAGACTCCATTTGAGTAACACATGCTGAATTATCTTCGAAGATAATTGTTGGTGTATCTATCGCACCAATACCACATGATTGTATGATGTGATTTATCATTCTGCGAAGCCATACGCATTTGCGTGATGCTTCATACAAAGCTATTATTTCAGAATGATTGGTGGAAGTAGATACTAGTGTCTGCTTTGTAGATTTCCAAGAAATTGCTGTTCCTCCTTGTAGAAATACAAAGCCTGTTTGTGATCTGCCATTATGGGGATCTGACAAATAACCAGCATCTGTATATCCTAACAAAATTGGATCTTGATTTCTACCATAAAACAATCCAAGATCCTTAGTACCATTGAGGTATCTGAATACCGTTTTTACTCCTACCCAATGACGTTTGGTAGGTGCAGCACTATGTTTTGCTAATAAATTTACTGCAAATGCAATATCAGGTCGGGTGCTATTAGCAAGATACATTAGTGCACCAATGGCACTAAGATATGGGAATTGTGGTCCCAATATCTCTTCTCCCTCTTCTTTTGGTCTGAAAGGATCCTTTTTAATGTCTAAGGATCTTACAACCATGGGAGTTTTAGCTGGATATGACTTGTTCATATTGAACTTTTCTAATATCTTTTGAGTATAGGCAGATTGGTATACAAATATACCAGAAGGGAAATGCTCAAGTTGTAATCCTAAGCAAAATTTGGTTTGACCCAAATCCTTCATTTCAAACTCCGTCTTTAAATGATGACGTGCTTCATTAATATCAGCTTCGTTGCCAATGATATTAAGATCATCGACGTATACTGATATGATACAAAATCCTTTTGAAGATTTCTTAATGAAGACACATGGACAGTCATCATTATTTATGAATCCTAATGATATAAGGAATTCACTTAACCGATTGTACCACATTCGGCCAGACTGTTTTAAACCGTATAACGATTTCTGCAACTTGATGCAATACATGTTGCGATTTGCCTTATTTTCTGGTATACTAATTCCTTCAGGAACTTTCATGTATATATCAGAATCCAGTGTACCGTATAAATATGCGGTCACTACGTCCATCAACTGCATAGATAGACGATTTTGTACTGCCAGTGATATTAAATATCGGAAGGTTATTCCACTCATTACTGGAGAATAGGTTTCGTTGAAATCAATGCCAGGTCTTTGCGTAAAACCTTGTGCCACTAGCCTTGCTTTATATCTTACCACCTCATTTTTTCATTTCTTTTACGAACGAAAACCCATTTGTATCCTACAGGAAGGATACCAGGAGGTGTTGGCATTACAGCCGAAAATACTTTTCTTTTATAAAGCGAGGCAATCTCTGTTTCAATTGCTACCTTCCACTTATCCCAGTCCGGACGCTTCTTGCATTCCGTTAGAGATTTTGGATCCAAATCAGTTTGAAGGATATTCGCAATTTGTTCAGAGAGATAACAGTCGACTATTGTGGACTTACGATCATAAGTTTTTCCAGTATCTATGAAATTTATAGCAATTTCATCTACCCTTATAGGTTCATCATTATTTCCCAATATGATGGACCTAGGGACTTCCGATGTTCCAGCCTCAGTGTTTATGCGCATAGTTGAGCTGGATTGTGGATCACATCTATCACAGGACATTGTATGTCCTTTAATTGTCTCTCAACTGAAATTTGAGCTGTATTTTCAGTCTTCTTTTGCTTATTTGCAATCATATCTTGCTTCTTGGAAGTGCTTCTCCCCCTCTTGTTTCCAATTTGGGGTTGAGTGGTTTTATTAGGTACCTCCACTCTTTCGGGCACATTCCTTGCAGGATGAAGAGATTTTGTAACGCCTTTATAATCAGAGAAGGCGTCTGGCAGATTGTTTGCAATATTTTGCAAATCAATAATTCTTTGAACTTGTTGTTCAGTTTCTATAGTACGTGGATCAGAGAATGAAATGCCTGTTGCATTCCAATCAATTTCCTGGCATTCCTTTGGGTACAATTCTCCCCCTAATGCCGGGAAGTGATCCTCATTAAAAATACTATCAGCGAACCAGGCATTAAATAGATCCCCTGTTAAAGGTTCTAAATATTTTATGATTGACGGAGATAAGTAACCCACGTAGATCCCCAATTTCCTATGAGGACCCATCGAAGTTCGCTGAGGTGGTGAGATGGGTACGTACACAGCGCACCCAAATTTACGCAAATGGGAAATGTTCGGAGGATTCCCACGTACTAACTGCAATGGGGAGGTTTCGTGATATGCAGTTGGTCGTAGTTGTATTAGATCAGCAGCATGTAGAACTGCGTGACCCCAACACGACGTAGGCAATTTGCTATTCATTAGCATAGGTCGTGCAATGAGCTTAATTCTTTTAATTAATGACTCAGCCAAACCATTTTGGGTATGGACATATGGGACAGAATGCTGAAGTTGAATTCCTAATGCCATGCAATAATCGTTAAAAGCACGGGATGAGAATTCAGCAGCGTTGTCCATTCGGATGGATTGAATCCGATGTTCAGGGTAATGTGCTTTCAACTTGATAAGTTGAGCCATTATCTTAGCAAAGGCATGATTGCGTGTCGATAAAAGGGACACGTGTGACCATCGAGTAGATGCGTCTATCAAAACCAAGAAGTACCTGAACGGTCCCGATGATGGTTGGATTGGACCACAAATATCTCCTTGAATTCTTTCAAGGAATTTGAGTGGCTCAGTTCGAATTTTAAGATGTGATGGTCTTAAAATCAATTTCCCTGTTGCACAAGCAGTACAACAAAAATCTTTATGTTGGGGAAATTTTGTTTTTGTCATATCGTGACCTATGGAATTGCCGATAATTTTCCGCATCATCCCTATTCCAGGGTGCCCAAGTCGATCATGCCAATTTCGAAATGTATCGACATCTTGGAAAATTATCTTGTAAGCAACATGTGCTACGGGCTGTATATAAGTATAGTACAATCCAGTTTGGAGTGAAGAAATTTTTTCACATATTTGTTTGCCATATCCCGTAAGTTTAGTAACTAGAAGAAATTCTTCTTTATTATCGTAGTGTGTTTCCACATGGAAACCATTCTTACGGATGTCTCTGAAACTTAGAAGGGTACGGGTAGAATCAGGATACAACAAAGCATCCTCAATTATAATTTGTGTACCCATAGGGAGAGTAATAGTGGCTCGTCCGGAACCAACTACTAACGCATCGCGTCCAGCGATGGTCATAATATTTCCTTCCTTTTTCTTAAGGGTCTGGAAATATTTTATCTCTCTAAGTATAGAGTTTGTAGTGCATGAGTCTACAAGGCATAATTCTTCCTCCGTTGGATTGATATCAGTAGTCATTTCTATATAAAATAAAAATGCTTAAATATAACGTATGCAAGAATGCATATGGTATAGAAAATATCAAAATAAGAATATGATATTATAAAAATTATGAGTTGGTATGACTAAACAATAGTATGTACAAACTCAAACATATTAAAATTATAAGTCAGGGAACTATATATAACCTAAATTATTACAACAAATATCTAATATGATATCAAGTTCAGGACCGAGATTATTTCAAATCTCCAAACATATCTCCAGATTCAAAATCTAGGAGCATGTTGTCCGTGGATGGAAGGCTCTCCTCAATGTTGAGAGCGTTGTCGTTCACTTGTTTTGTTGATTCTTGATGTGAGCAATCTTTGTCCTTGACGACCTCGGATGCAAGATTGAAGTGTGTCTCATATCTTGTTCCTCCTGCTTGCTTGTTCTCCTTTAATGATTTTTGGTATAAAGCAACCAAATGCTTTGGAGTACGACAATTCTTAGCAAAATGCGAGAAATCACCACATCTATGACACTTAGTGTCATTTTTGGGTCTCGCATTTTCTCTTTTCCACGTGTATGAATGGGGTCTTTGCTTCTTATTGTGTTTGCGTTGACCAGGTTTGTTCTTTGGAGATGATCCATTGAACTTGTTGAACTTATTATTCTTAGTCTTTTTCTGTACATTGTGGACTTCAGGTATGGGCGCCGAACCAACAGGGCGCTTATGATGATTCTTCATAAGAAGCTCATCATGTTTTTCTGCCTGAGTCAATGTATGAATAAGCTGAGAATAGGCCTGGTAATTTTTAGCCCTGTATTGCTGTTGCAATACTCTATCAGACGGAAGCATAGTAGATAGAGTTTTCTCTATTTTATCTGCATCTGATGGCTCTTTCTCGCAAAACTTCAATTTAGAGCAAATTTTATGAACAGCATGGTTATAATCTGCCACAGATTTGAAATCTTGGAGACGTAAATGATTCCATTCATGATTTGCCTCAGGCAAAATGAGTTCCTTTTGCTGTTCATATCTCTCTTTAAGAGAGTTCCATAAATCACGAGGGTTATCAATCATAAGGTATTCAGATTTGAGATCCTTATGAATATAAAATCGTAGTAAACCCAAAGCGGAATTAATATGTCTGTCCTGAAGTACAACCCCAGGTTGGGGGTCTTGAATTGTAGCGGAAAGACTACGAGATGCAAGCGCGATCTTGATATCGGAAGCCCATGTAGGGTAATTGCTACCATCTAAGGCAAGTTCATCGAACTCCTTAGAGGCCATAGTGCTACATGGATAACCATGGATGAAGATCAGCATGGTAATGTTGTAATATCAAAATGGTATATATAAAGTTAAATAAAGTTCTATCTAATCATGATTTTTGGATTAAAGTAGGTAATCACATGAGAGTGTAGACCATACAAACAAATCATCATGAAATTTGTTAGACACAAGACAGATAATCTCGATGTCATAGACAAAGAGTAGATCTTTGTAGTAGGCAATTGATTTGCTGCCTAAACACGGTCTCAAGGCAGAATAATTCACAAGGAATTAAACGCAGCCAGTGTATTTAGGGCTCTACTATCTTGTGTGTAGCAAATTTTATGATGAAAAATATCAAAGTGAATCAAGTTATGGATTCTGAATGTTGTAAATAACGTTCGTAAAAATTCTAGTCAAGCAATCGGGAGATTCACGTAATCCAAAATTTATTCATGACAAAGATATGATGAACATTGCAAATATAAATGAACCATAAATATATAAAAAATGATAAGGACAATATATTTACAACAATCATACATAACAGGTAGTTCAATTACTCACAAGAAAACAGAATTAAAAATGCTAAACGAAGTAATTTATTGGACTACTAAATGAAAAAGAAAAATAAAAAAAAAACAGAGGAGTTGGCCAGCCCGGCTCTCGGCCCAGCCGGCCCGGCAGCACAGCGCGCGGCGTTGGGGGCCTCGGCATCGACTCCGGCAGTTGCCCCAGGCGACGCACGAGCAAGGTGGCGCCAGGAGCACTCCGGAGCGTCGGCGGGCGCGGCGAGGAACGACGACCGCCGGCCGCTGTGCGAAGGCCGTTGGAGCGGCGCAGCGGCGCACGGCGGTCGTTGATGTCGCGCAGCGCCCGGCGGACAGCACTCTGGAGAATGAAACGGGGAACGACGCCGGTTTCGTGACCGCGGACGAGGACCGCCTCAACCGCGTCAGTGATGGTGTCCACCATCGCGTTCATGGAGGGGGCAGGAGGAATCGTCGGCATACTTACTGTTCGTGCAGAAAAACCGGCGATGTGCTTTCTGCCTTCTTCTTTCTGGCCTGCGAACTACAGCGTGGACAGAGCAAGTGCGTGATAACGTGTGAAGAACCGATGAAATGAAATCGTGACTGGATGAAAATGACGATCAGTTGTTGATAGGAATGAAGGATCTACATATATATACAATGTGAACAGGCATGTGCCTATAGACCGAAAGGGTGTCTTGGCCTGTACGGTTACTGTAACTAGCAGTTACTAACGACGATAATTATCCTAATTGATCACTAATTAATTAATACTAATTAATCCTAACAGTGCAGTACATGGTTGATCGATTTTTGTGTTCCTAGGTGATGATTAAGGTTTTTCATTTTTTTTCTTAATTCCTCATGTTTTCTCCTGTTAGTACATAGTTCATCCATTTTGTTTTCACGATGATGGTCATGGTACGGTACCAATGGATTTATTGGGTACATCATATTGGTACTATGTTGACAAGTGTACGACTGTATTATCTGTCTTTTACAGTTGTAGGAATTATTTATTCTTCAGTAAATTATTGGGTACATTTATATATTATATGCATAGTATGCTATACAAGTGGGTCATGTGTAGAATCATAGAGACAGAATATATATACAAAAATAATTTGTGCATTTTTATGTTTTTCTCCTGTGGGTCGAAAGATGTACCAGTGAGAAAAATGCATGACTATTGAACAATTAATTCTATCATATTCAAAATTTGTGTGGATAGCACATGAGGTGTACTAGTTTCACGGGTTGTTACGCTTAATTCTCTAACCAAACAGAAAGGAAAAGAGTGCTATTTTTTTTACAGCTGGTGATACATGTGATGCTCATTCGAATAAGTGGTGGAGAAGAATCCACCTCAAAAGCCACTAGCAACAGCGTATTCGAATGAGTGGCAGAGAAGAATCCACCTTAAAAGCCACTATCAATAGGCACACTGTTTCTAGTCAAAAGTCACATATACCGCAGGCAACTACGCACAGAATCCGATAACTTTACTTCCCATCAATCGCCGCCTCCTACAAGCTTCCTGCTTCCTGACGCAATGGGCAGGCCCAACGCGGGCATACGCGTGTAGTGGCTTCACTGTCCACGGTGACGAGGCCACCAGCAGAGAAACTCCGTTCCCAACGCCACAGAGGTTTGGGACCCGGCATGCATGTGACTGCTACTCTCTTTCTCTTTCCTAAGGCAGTGCAGCTTGCAGAAGCCACACTGACACACTGCGAGGCCACCGAATCTCTTCCATGGTGGAATCGGAGCTGAGCTGTCGCTTGAAGCCACCGACGGAGACACTGCGTTGGGCCTGGCCGATTTCTGATGCTGTACCTAACACCGGTCCAAATAAAATTCGAATATAGTTGCAATACACAACGAAACATATTTTTTTTAGAAAATGGAATTACATTCCGGCCTCTGCAGTAACGCACACAGCATTTCGGCCTCTGCATGACTGCACACAGCCTTGTTTATTACAAACATCTAAGAAAATATCTTAAAAAACTTTAGTACATGAATATCAGTACTAAATACCGCCTAGTCTAAAATCTATTGAGGTCACTTGTAGCCATCATGAACGCCGATCACCTATTTCCGGTCATCGTTGAGTAGGGAATGAGACATACAACATCTTGTCGTCGCTCCCCGGCGGTCTTATCCAACGGATCGGCAACCAAGAATCTGGTCACCTCCGCTTTGATTTGCCAAGCAAGAGCAAATGCGGCCAACACCAGCTGCCACCTCATGGACCATGCATCGGCTGCTATCTAAGCATCGAAGTGACCTCGAAAGGAATCTGTTGGACGTAGTGACCAAGAATCTTTTGGAAGCAGCCATCGCCGAAGGAAGCCTCCTTGCCGGAATTGCCTGACATCGCCTTCAAGAAGGTCATGACGCCGAAGAAGTCATCGATGCCAGCCCAAAATGGGTTGGGTTTTCACCCGCCACATCGACAGGGAAGACCAATCGCCCATGTCGCCAGCCTCGGACAGGAGCCATGGTCCGCGCCAGAGATGCTCGACGTCGCCTTAGGAAGGAAATGACGCCAATGGCGCCATCGACGCCGCCCCAAGCAGGGATGGGTTTTCACCTGCGTCTGCACGGCCGCAGCCAACAATGCCACCATGCCGAGCAACGCCGCACCGACCGCCGGCGCCGTGGCAGCCGAGCCAAGCGCGCTCCCGACGCACGCACCGATGAAGTCAGGCCGCCGCCTTGACCGGACAGGCCGCCACCGCGGACAGGCCGCCCCGTCCATGCCGAGCAACACCGCGCCTGGCACCGGCGTCGCTGTAGCCAAGCCAAGCGCGCACCTGACGCAAGCGCCGCCGAAGCCGGGCCCCGCTGCCGCCACCGCAAGAAGTAGTCGCCGCGGATCCGGCCAGACCCTAGACGTCGCCGCAGCCATGGATGCCGCCACCATGGTCACCACCAGAAAGAGCGCGAGGGGGGAGGAAAGGAGAGGAGGAGGGCGGTGGGGCCCCGCCGCCGCCTTCCTTGCGGCCGCGCGGGCATCCGGCGGCCGCTCGGGCGATGGCGAGGAAAGGAGGCGGCGCTAGAAGGTGCGGCGGCCGGGCGCTGGTTCTGCCCGAGCCCTCCAACGACCGGCAAATTGCCTAGTGCAAAGTATTTGAGGACACAGAACACTACTACGTAAAGCCAATCTGACTTGAACCCCTTTGCCCTTGTCACTGCTAACTTGAAACCCTCGTGACCGCTGGTTTCGAGAGTCAACAGTGTAAAAAATATTGTATCGGCCATCACCGCCAGGACCTAAACTGTAAGGGATGTAGGTACAAAAACAAAAAAAAGGACCACATGCAGACGCCGGCAGCACCGTCACCTGCTCAGCCCCGTGCTGCTGGTCGCCTCTCGGTGCTGCGCGGCTACGCCGCGATGCCGATGTGCGCTACAAGCCCACAACAGCGGCCCGCTTGCCCGTCGGGCGGCCGCCGTGTCCCCACATCCCGCCAGGCCCGCTCGCCAAGGCCACCATGTCGCCACACATCCGATGCATCTCGTCATGTGAAGCATCTAGGCCATCTTGGATGGCGAGTTTTGGTGATAAATGACAATACCATCTATGTGACTAACATATACATTGAATGATCTATTATAAATATGTTAAAGTCGCATGGAGTGTATGAAAGGAGGCCCCTCAATTGGACTCAAATCGGATCTCTCAAGAAGGCTTCGGACTTTTCTAGATCTAAATGTCACAAGGAGATGAAGGACACTTAATTTAGTTAGGTTTTCTAGTTTTCTAAGTAGACCGTACTATTAAGGGGGTTACTAAGTTAGTAGCTTGATCAAAGCTAGGTCTATACTTGAGTTAGATGCACACATCCCAAAACCTAGCCCAAAACATCCCAAATATATCCTAGATCAAGTTTGAAGCAAAGCCAAAACTCAAAGCACTTGAATTGGACGAGTTTTGCATTCTCAGTGAACGGCGTATGATACGCCGGCAACGGCGTACAATTCAAGAAGCCAACGGCGTGCGAAAGAATTCAAATGAAGGCCACGGCGTATGTTCTGGTGCTACTGTGCTGACACGAGGCGGAACGTACGGCGTGCAAGGCATGAAGCTGTTTCAAGTTGGGTCTTCAATACCCTAGGCGCCATATAATACGTCGGTAACGGCAGATTAACGGTGTACATGTTACACAGTGAGCATGTCAGGGAGGAGTTCGAGGAAAGGCTACACCGTATGATACGTCGGGTTTGGTGTATATGTTTTTGGCTGAGTCAGCATTGAAAAGTGGTTTTGACCATTGGGGTTTAAACACGCCGTATGATACGCCAGTAGTACTTTGTGTATCGGCGGATTATACGCCGTGTGGAAGTAGCCGTTGGAAAAGGTTTTCGACCGTTTGAAAAGGAAACGCCGTATGATACGCCGTGGATACCTTTATACATGGCGGATTATACGTCGGTCGCTGTTTTCAGGGGAGTAGTTGAGCAACGGCTAGTTCTTTGTGTCTAGCCTATATATACCCCCTTGGTCGAGTTGATGGCTGCTCTTTGGACCTCTTACCACCTGATACACCCCATGAGAGTTGCAAGGAGCCACTTGAGTGAATAGTAAAGATCTTGAGTGAGTTTGAGCTAGTTCATCCACTTAGTGTGCATCTAGCTTGAGTTTGGGTTTAGTTTTGATCAAGTGAAGTCTTGGTGGCTTGTTACCCTTAGTGTTTGATGGCACCTAGCCGGTCTTGGTGATTGGAGGAGTTCTTGGTGATCTCTTGGAGATTGTGGGAGCCCCAAGATACAAGGATGTACACGGTACTTGAAGCCCGCCGTTCCGGAGATGGAGAAAGGGTATTCTTAGTGGAACTCTTGGTTCTTGGTCGATCAAGATGGAGCAATACTCTTAGTGAGTGCTCCAACGTGGATTAGGGGAGCGTCAACTCGTCGATACAACGGGAAAAAATCCGGTTGTCTTCGTGCCTACTCTCTTTACTATTTCCCGCATTTCCTTTCAAGCATTTACTTTGTTGTTGTTGCTTGTTTAGGTTTCTTGCTTAGTATAGAGTTGGCATTCCATTTGAACTATAGGTTTGGGCAACACTAGCATGATAGGCTAGGATTTGTTTTTCATAGTTTTGAAAAAGACCCAATTCATCCCCCCTCTTGGGCCATCGATCCTTACAAGTGGTATCAGAGCATAGGCTCTCTTTTATAGGCTTAAAAGCTTAGAGAATGGCTCCAAGAGGTAGCAATGGTCCGCCTAAGTTCGATGGGAGAAACTACCCTCATTGAAAAGTTCGCATGGAGTGCTACTTGGAGGCACTTTCTTCCGTTGCCCTGGCGGTTGCCATTAACCCTTTACCGGATACACCCACTCTAGATCAAGCCGCATGGAATGCCACTACGAAGAATGCCATATTTGAGTGTTTGTCCGGTGACATCTTCTCTCAAGTGTACACCAAGAAAACCGCCCATGAGGTGTGGGATTTTCTAGAGAAGAGTAATGTCGGATCTAAGAAAATCTGTGAGGAGAAGTACCAATTCCTTAGTGCTAAGCTCAAGAAGTTCACCATGCTTCCCAAAGAGAATGTAGAACAAATGTTTACTAGGATGAATGTTATCATTGAGGATATAAATGCACTTAACATTGCTAATTTGTCTCAAGGTGCAATCATCCGGAACATATTGCAAGCTCTTCATAAGCCCGACTACAACATCATCACCTCTCTACTCTTTGAGAATGATCTTGACAAGCTTGAAGTGGCGGAAGTGATTGGCAAGATTCGCTCTCATGAAATTTTCATGATGGGTGTGGGTGTGGAAGACTCTACCTCCACCAACAATGATCTTGCCCTCAAGCCCAAGAAGGAATCATCATCAAGCAAGAAGAAGAGCAAGATAGTTGTTGTCCAAGAATCATCAAATGAGAGTGAAGAAGATGATGATGAAGAAGAAGACATCAAGCTAGCTCTCATCATGAGGAAGACAACCAAGCTTCTCTCCAAGCTTAACAAAAAGGGCTACAACTATGACCCTAAGAAGAACAAGTTCTGCTCAAGGGATGGGAACAAGAAGTGCTACAATTGTGGGGAGTACAATTATCTCTCCTATGATTGTCCCAAGCCCGACAAGCGCAAGATGAAGAACAAGGAGGGAAAAGATGATGATGAGTACAAGAAGAAGTTCTCCGACAAGGCCAAGAAAAAGCTCTTCAAGAAAGGCAAGAACAAGGCCTACATTGTTAGAGAATGGGTCTCCGGTGGCGAAAGCTCAAGTGAAGATTCAAGTGATGAAGAGAAAGAGAAGGGATTCGCCGGGCTTGCCATCAAACCTGAAGAAGATGATGAACCTCCTCTTCCTCCACCACCTATGTGCCTCATGGCAAAAGGTAACACCAAGGTGAGTGATGATGAATCAAGTGATAGCGATGATGAACTCTCACCTTATGAGCTTAAGACACTTCTTGATGAGTACACCGAAATGATCAAGATGCAAAGAATCAAACTTAAAACTCTTGAGGGTTCCTATGTCAAGATTAAGCTTTCTAATGAGGAGTTGCTTGCTAAACACAACACTCTTATTGAATCTCATGATACCCTTGTTGTGTCCAACAAGTCACTTAGAGATGAGCATAACACTCTCCTTGTTAAGCACAATGAATTACTCATTGAATATGAGGAAACCATTGAGGTTAACAAGGCTATTGAGGCTCACAATAGAAAGTTTAAGATTGATCTCATGAACCTAGAGATGAAACATCAAGAGCTTGAGCTTGCTTATGATGCCATTGACCCTAACTTGCAAGATTATGGTAAGAATGATTGTGTTAAGGTCAATGCATCTACATCTTGTGATGATCTCATGGAAGTGCCTTTGCCATCAAACAATGTTTCTTCTTCTTGTGCTAACCATGATAGAAAAAAAAATTGATGAAGAACTTACAAGCGTTGCCACCAGGTTGGATGTAATGATCAAGGGAAAGGACCTCCTTAATGAAATCCTCTTCCACAACATAAAGAAACGTAGTAGGAATGGTCTTGGTAAATTCTTCTTGAAAGAAAAGCCAAATCCCCCAAGATCATTTCAACTTGATGGGTGCTTCAATGAAGAAGAAGGGCCCTATTGCCAAGTTTGCAAGGAAAAAGGCCATGATACAAGGGAGTGCCCTTCACCCACTAAACTCCTACCTATCTTACCACCTAATTATCATTGCACTTACAATAAATATCATTTTTGGTTGAGTAAGGTAGATGGCAAGGTGAAGGCCAAGTTCTTGACCCTTCCACCCAAGGGCACCTGTCCCAAGCAACTTTGGGTTCCTAAGACTCTTTGTTCTAAAATTCGTGGACCCAAATATGCTTGGGTTCCCAAACCTTAAGCTTAATCTCCTATGTGTAGGTGAACTACAAAGCCGGCGGCAACCGTTGGGTGTTAGATAGTGGATGTACACAACATATGACCGGCTATGTAAAGATGCTCACCTCACTAGATGAAGATGTGGGAGATCATGAGCAAGTAACATTTGGTGACAATTCAAAAGGCAAAATGGTAGGTTTGGGTAAGATTGCAATTTCTAATGATTTTTCTATTTCCAATGTCTTACATGTAGAGTCTCTTAGTTATAATTTACTTTCAATAGCTCAACTCTTTGATCTTGGACTAACTTACACATTTAGCGATACCGATGTTGTCGTGTCAAGCAAGAAACATAAAGATGTTATCTTCAAAGGCTTTCGACATGGCAACATCTATCTTGTGGATTTCTCTTCTAATGATGCTAGGTTGTCAACATGCCTCTTCACCAAGAGTTCCAAGGGTTGGCTTTGGCATAGGCGCATTGCTCATATTGGAATGAGCCAACTCAAGAAAACTTTCAAGAGAGGAATGGTGGTTAGTGTGGAGGATGTGAAGTTTGAGAAGAACAAGCCATGTAGTGCATGTCAAGTCGGCAAGCAATTTGCAACTTCACATCCCATGAAGGCGTACTTGTCGACGACTCAACCTCTTGAGCTCCTCCACATAGACCTCTTCGGCCCAGCCAGTTACAAGAGCCTTGGTGGTAATCTTTATTGTCTTGTCATTGTTGATGATTATTCTAGATATACTTGGACCTTCTTTCTTGATGACAAGAGCAAGATGGCCGGCATATTCAAGAACTTCACCAAGAGAGCACAAGTGGAATTCAAGTCTACATTGGTCAAGGTCCGAAGCGACAACGGCTCCGAGTTCAAGAACACCCAAGTTGAAGAATTTTGTAATGAAGGCGGCATCAAGCATGAGTTCACATCCACCTACACGCCGCAACAAAATGGTGTTGTTGAGAGGAAGAACAAGACCTTAATCACTCTAGCAAGGGCCATGTTGGATGACTATGGCATCCCGCAAAGGTTTTGGGTGGAAGCTATCAACACGGCGTGCCATGCTTCCAACTGTGTCTACCTTCACCGCTTCTTGAAGAAGACGCCCTATGAGCTTCTCATTGGGAGGAAGCCCAACATCTCCTACTTCCAGGTGTTTGGTTGTATGTGCTACATTTTCAAAAAGAGAAAGCACCTAGGCAAGTTTGAAAGTAGATGTAATATTGGTTTTCTTGTTGGTTATTTATCTAACTCCAAGGCATATCGTGTATTCAATAATGCAACTCGCATGATTGAAGAAACATGTGATGTGGAGTTTGATGATACTAAGGGCTCCCAAGGGGAGAGTTTCTCTTGTGATGATGTAGGGGATGAACCACTAAGAGATGCAAAGAAGAAGATGGCTATTGGGGACATCAAGCCAAAGGAGGAGGATGAAGATGTACCCTCTACATCCACACAAAGCAAGCCATCTCCAAGAGGACGAGTTGTACACAATACGTCATGCTACCACTTCAACTCGTCCGATGAAGAGAAGGAAGCTACACCAACTACTTCATCAAACTCCATGGCTCCGCAAGTTGATCAAGATCAAGAAACTCAAGAACAAGATGATCAAGCTCAAGATGATACTCAAGACCAAGAACGAGATGAGCAAGATCATGAAGATCAAGATCAACAAGAGCTACTTCCTTCCGACGATACTCTCATCACACAAGAGGAAGCTCAAGCTCAAGCACAAGATGTTGACCCACCACAAGCATCAATTCAAGAACCACAAGTGAAGCGTGCACGTACCTCCACCAACCATTCTATTGACTTAGTCATGGGAGACCCAAGTGGCGGTACAAGGACTCATCGCCGTCAATATGCTTCATTTTGTGAACATTACTCATTTGTATCTTGTATGGAACCCACTCATGTAGGTGAAGCTCTTGAGGATCTGGATTGGGTGATGGCCATGCAAGAAGAACTCAACAACTTCACCCACAATCAAGTTTGGGTCCTTGAAGAGCGTCCCCAAGGCAAGAACGTGATTGGCACCAAGTGGGTCTTCCGCAACAAGCAAGATGAACATGGTGTGGTGGTGCGCAACAAGGCAAGACTTGTCGCCAAGGGCTTCTCACAAGTAGAAGGTTTGGACTACAATGAAACCTTTGCTCCCGTGGCAAGACTTGAAGCCATCCGTATCCTCCTTGCATATGCTTCGCATCATAATATCAAATTATACCAAATGGATGTGAAGAGCGCTTTGTTAAATGGTTATATCAATGAATTGGTTTATGTTGAACAACCTCCCGGTTTCGAGGACCCTAGATATCCTAACCATGTTTATAGGTTGCACAAGGCGCTCAACGGGCTCAAGCAAGCGCCAAGGGCTTGGTATGAACGCCTACGTGACTTCCTCATCAACCGGGGATTCAAGATCGGGAGGGTGGACACCACCTTGTTCACAAAGATCATCGACAATGAGCTCTTCATTTGTCAAATTTATGTTGATGATATTATCTTTGGTTCAACTAACCAAGAATTTTGCAAGGAATTTGGTGACATGATGTCTAAGGAGTTCGAGATGTCTATGATCGGAGAGCTCAACTTCTTCCTCGGATTTCAAATCAAGCAATTGAAGGAAGGGACGTTCATCCATCAAGAAAAGTACACGAAGGACATCCTCAAGAAGTTCAAGATGGATGAATGCAAGCCGATCAAGACTCCAATGCCAACCAATGGACATCTTGACTTGGATGAATCCGGTAAATCGATTGACCAAAATCTTTATCGCTCTATGACTGGGTCGCTTCTTTACCTTACCGCATCTAGGCCGGATATCATGTTTAGTGTTGCTTATGTGCTCGTTTCCAGCTAATCCTAAGGAATCCCATCTAAGTGCCTTAAAAAGAATCTTTAGATACCTTAACTTTACACCTAGCATAGGTTTGTGGTACCCCAAAGGTGCTTCTTTCACTCTCTTGGGTTACTCGGATTCGAATTTTGACGGATGCCGTGTTGACCGTAAGATTACCTCAGGGGGTTGCCATTTACTATGGCGTTCCTTAGTTTTATGGTCATCTAAGAAGCAAAATTCCATGGCCTTATCCACCGTGGAGGCGGAATGCATTGCCGCCGGGGCTTGTTGTGCTCAGATCCTTTATATGAAGCAAAGCCTCTTGGATTATGGTGTGGTACTAGATAGGGTTCCCCTCCTTTGTGATAACGAGAGTGCCGTAAAACTTGCTAATAACCCGGTTCAACACTCTCGCACAAAGCACATAGATATTCACCATCACTTCCTTCGTGATCATATGGCCCGTAACGATATATCACTTTGTGGTGTACGTTCGGAAGATCAATTGGCGGATATCTTCACAAAACCTCTTGATGATGCAACTTTTTCGAGGTTACGAAGTGAGCTTAACGTTTTAGATGCTTCTAACGTCATGTAGGTTTGCCTTGTCATATAGCATGCATTTCATATGTATATATGCTAGGGGCTTGTCTAACCTTATCAAGATAGTGATGAGCATGGGTCTTGCTTGAGCCGGTGGTTCCCTTTTCGCTCAAGGCATGTAGTTTGGCTCATCATGAACAAGCTTGAGAAGGGTTCAAACTTGACAAGATAGATTTAAATTATGTTATTGCATCTTTCTTGTCATGTAAGGCTTGCACTCATGTTTAATTTCATGCACTTGTCTTGCATTGCATCTTGCATGCGTTAGATCACAAAGGAGAAATCATCTTGTGAGAAAGTTATTTCACTTTCAATGTGACTTAACAAATCCATAAGAATGATGAAATCAATGTTGTGCTTTGTTGCCTATTGAGTCACGTCCTAACGAGCTTAAAGTCTCAATCTCTAAGTTCAAAGGCCATGACTCATACATTTCTTTTTTTGGAGTTTCTCCCCTTTGGTTCTTAATTCGCTTTTGAAAAACTATTATTATGTAAAGCTCTTGAGCAACCTTAGGTATTTTCAAAAGAGTGTTTGAGGGGTGAGGATGTCACTCAAAACTAGCCCTAACTTGTGCTTGTGTTTGTTGGTTGTTCAAAAGTTGGGCTAGTTAAGAGATCCTAGTTTAGCCTGAAAAATCTCTGAACGCCGTATATTCCGCCGCCCACGGCGTATCATACGGCGTGTGGTTTTTTCTCTGAACGGCGTATGCTTTCTACATTACACGGCGTGCATTTTAAGAAGCATATGGCGTTCACTTTTCTGGTGCTCCTGTTCATCTCGCACGGCGTATTATATGCCCTGTATCCACACAGTAGCACCAGATCAAACGGCGGCCTTGTTTTCCAAATCTTCTGCCGATCGGCGTTTGGTACGGCGTTGGAGGCGGAACATACGGCGCTCGTTTTCCAGTTGGCCCGAGTTACATCGTTACTGAGTAACTTAGACATCGTTAATACGCCGGGTATCGCCGGATCATACGGCATTCGAATATTCCGCGGGCCCCACCTATCATATAAGCGTTCGGTAGTTTGACCTAAACCTTCTTGTTTGACCGCCCGCCGCCGCTCTCGTCCGGTCCCGCACCCGCAGCGCCGCNACCAGCCGCCGCCGCTCCTCCACTGCAAAGCCTAGCCGCCGCTCTGCCCCTTCACCGGTCCGTTTTGGCCTGCGCGTCCTCCCCCCAGCTCTCTGCGCACACTCACATGACCCCGCTAGGGTTTCGGGCCACCGCCCGAGCCGCCGCCGGCCTTCTGCGCCGTCGTGGGCCCTCGCCGGCCTTGGGGAAGAAGCCACCTCCACGCATTGCCCCTCCACTGCTTCGGCTCTTCCCCTTTTTCTCTGTAGTGGTAAGCAATCCATGGATTCCCACCCCTTCTCAATTACTTCCAAACTCTTGTGCAAATGTCAGATCCTCTGATCCATCTCTAGTCACTGGATTTCACATCCTTAGCTTACCCATGAGCTATTTTCTCTATGCCAAATCAGTGAAACTCATCTTTTAGTTCATATCATATCTATGGGTTCTTGATCAATTTTCATGAAAATACATTGCCTAGCACCACATGCATCTTTTCTTAAGTCAATTTGCACTTATGCATTTGCTTGGTGCATTGCTTAGGTACATAATTGCTTAGAGGAGCATCTTATGTGGTCACTTACTTGCCCAATCTTTTCATGTCATACATATCATATCATATCCCTTACAAACTCATGTTTAGGCTCAATATCAATTCCATGCTTTGCTTAAGGACCTTTCTTACCCCCTAGTTACTTTCCTATGTTTGTATTACTACTCTCCTCGCTCATTCTATTATCTTCTACCGTTTTTCTCAGCAGATGGGGAAAGAAAAAGGAAAAGGAAAGGCAGTTGAGAAGCCAAAGCCGAGCAAGAAGAGGACTCGCGAGCAGCGCGAGCTTGAGAGGGCTCTTACAGTGCCTGACACTCACCAGCGGCGTCCACTCTGGATCGGAGGCAGTCCGAGTCAGGGGGAGCTCAGGCAGAGGCAGAGCAGACAGAGGAGCCCCAGCTACGCCGCTCCGGCCGCTCTCGCGCTACTCCACAGAGTACAGCCCCACGACAGGGTCCTAGGACTCGTGGTGGTGGTACCCTACGCGGTCGCCATGGTTAGGGCACACAGCTCGAGGAGCTTCAGGGGGAGCACGGGGAGCAGCCCCAGCAGGACGAGCAGTACCCCGAGATAGACAGGTACCATCTTGTGGACCTCACCAACGTCCGAGCCGGTCACATCAAGTGGCTCAGACTTTCAGATGATCGCGACTGGTTTGTTCTGGTGAAGGAGCCCGGGGTTGATCAGCGGTTTTGGACCTACATATAGCACAACTTCTACCTTTCTTACAGGAAGAGGGGCATCAGGCTGTTCGACCACCGATGGATTGACATGGATAGGATCCGTGAGGCAGCTGGCCAGGATGTCAGACCGTTCTTTGAGGCTTAGCCTAGTCTGATTGAGCTTCTGAGGCACAACGGCTTTGTCGAGGAGTGGGTCCGCATCTTCTACTCCACCGTGTGGATCTCCCCGGACCGTGAGTACATGATCTTCATGTTTGAGGGGGAGAAGCACAGACTTACAGCACAGCAGCTCAGGAACTTCTACGGGTTGGAGCAGTCTGAGTACTGCATTCACGAGCAGGCTCACCTTGGTGCTACTCCTCCCCACTGCAGCCAGCTTGGTGGGGTCTTTCCTACGGACGCACAGGTCACGATGCTTTTCGACCCCCCCACTGCCTCCTGGTGCACCCAGGGTTCCTGATGCCATGACACAGCTGGCCTACGCCCTCCTCCGAGCGACACGTGTTTCCATACTTCCGAGGGCAAGCTATGGCGAGGCAGTTTTGTCTGTTCAGCAGTGGCTTCTAGCAGCTCTTCTCACTCAGACCCGGTTCGACATCGCCGACTTCCTGATTTGTGAGATTCAGGATATCATCACAGATGGTCTTCCAGCTGGCAGGCGGATGTTATATGGTCACATTCTCTCTCGGATCTTCTCCACTTACAGGCCACCCCGCTTCAGAGAGGTCTATGAGCAGACGGCCACTCGCTACGCCTACGGTCCGGCCAAGCCGGATCACAGACACCGAGGCCGTAGGGCCATGAGGCAGGCAGCTGAGCAGCTTGCTCCAGAGGAGAGGGCAGAGGCAGCTGAGGAGGACACAGTTCTTGCACAGGTAGAGGAACAGCTTCCCCAGTACTTCATGGTGTCTAGCGACAGCTCAGACGACAGTGACTTTGAGCCTCCGCCACTCTCTCCACCTCCTCACACTCACGACACCGAGGCCGGACCTTCAGCTCCACCTCCACCACCGCCTCCGGTTGTCACAGTAGCCGCAGTGGCTCAGCCGACAGAGCTTACAGCTATACTTCAGTCACTAGCAGCTACTCAGACCGCCCAGCTCGAGCAGTCTCGCAGACTTGAGGAGCAGCAGGTCGAGTTGAGGAGACAGCAGGCTCAGCAGCAGGAGTCGTTCCGGAGGGAGCAGCTAGCTCTCCAGAACGAGCTCGGTCGTCAGGTGACCAGGCAGACGGAGATGATGAACACTATGATCCAGCAGCAGCAGGCCACCGCTCTTGCCCTTCAGCAGTAGCAGCACACCTCAGCGCTGTTGTTCACTTGGCTGCATGGGACGATCGGCACCCTATACGACCACGCAGGACTTCCAGCTCCAGTGGTGCCTGATCTCAGGCCCCCGGCGACTGCTTCCACTCCTCTACCGGCTTTAGTTGGCGGGTATCAGTTTACACCAATCTCCACCTTTCCGATCTCGCCGCTGATTCAGACAGGGCCGTTCCCTCGCCCAGTTCTCTCTCCAGTGCCCGAGCAGCAGCAGCCACAGCAGCAGGTTCCTCAGAGTCCAAGACAGTTCTCTCAGCCTCACCAGCACTTCCCGCATCCCATGGCTTCTCTGACAGCTCCAGTCTCTTCTAGACTTCTTCTCTTCAAGCAATCACCCCAGCCGACTCTCCCAGTCTCCACCGCTTCCGTTCTGTCGGTCACCGTCTCACCTTCCGAGACTCCAGACCCGACTCTTCAGTCGGTGACCGCCCAGATCGAGCAGGAGATGATGGCTGCTAAGGACGCCTTTGCTGCGACGACGTCTGGACTCCCGACAGCTTCTACTTCACTTCCAGCCGAGTCCAAGACCGCCGGCACCGCTTCCGACTCCGACACCGACGAGGACATCGACACCGAGCAGTTCACTACAGTGCCTCATCGCCCGGAGACTCCTCTCGCCTCTTCGCCTCCAGTGCAGGACCCTTGAGGACCTCCTTTTGGTGCTTAGATGCCAAAGGGGGAGATAGATAGGAGGGTTAGAGATACGGGGAGCTTGGCCGGGAGTGTGTTGCTTCTTCATGCGTCTTTTGTGTATGGACATGTTATTTGGTTCTTGTGCTTGCCTGTGGTTTGACATGTCTATATACCATGTGTGTGGATTGCTTAAGTAATGCTTGTTTAATTATTGTCATTTAATTATCGTATTTACTTTATGCAAATCTTGTGGTTAGTGGCCTTGGTAAACCACTCGCCCATTCCCGTCTACTTCTCGTTCTTACTTTTTCGTGAGCGAGTGGATTTGGTAAACCACAAGCCCGTTGCGCTTAATTCTATATCTCTATTGGGTGTGTTGTCATCTATCACCAAAAAGGGGGAGATTGAAACATCTAGGCATCTTGGATGGCGAGTTTTGGTGATAAATAACAATACCATCTATGTGACTAACATGTGCATTGAAGGATCTATTATAAATATGTTAAAGTCGCATGGAGTGTATGAAAGGAGGCCCCTCAATTGGACTCAAATCGGATCTCTCATGAAGGCTTAGGACTTTTCTAGATCTAAGTGTCACAAGGAGATGAAGGACACTTAGTTTAGTTAGGTTTTCTAGTTTTCTAGATAGACCATACTATTAAGGGGGTTACTAAGTTAGTAGCTTGATCAAAACTAGGTCTATACTTGAGTTAGATGCACACATCCTAAAACCTAGCCCAAAACATCCCAAATATATCCTAGATCAAGTTTGAAGCAAAGCCAAAACTCAAAGCACTTGAATTGGACGAGTTTTGCATTCTCAGTGAACGGCGTATGATACGCCGGCAACGGCGTACAATTCAAGAAGCCAACGGCGTGTGTTGGCGATTCTTAATGACAACTTATTACTGCCAACAAAGATATAAAACATGATAAAACAAATAGACATAGGGTTGTTTACTAATGAATTCCATGAGTTTTGGTGCATATGTGCTTACAGGAATAAAGTGGCAAAAGAAGAGCTAAAACGGGTTTAGGGCCAGGTCGCCCGACCTTCCATGGTCGGCCGATCTGGGTCCAGTCGGTGAGGTCCATCCTCAGCCCACCAACAAGAAGCACACTCAGAAGTGATCAGGCACGTTGATATCAAGACGGTGGTAATGAAGAGTTGGGATTGGGCCACGTGGCAAGCACATGGATTCATAGGCCCACATCCCTAACTTAACTGACACATCTTCACCATTACCCACCGAAAACCTACCAAAGGACCCACTGGAGAGTGACACTGACGAAGTGGGGCCGAGGGGCCACAGCCCTGGGTCGGCCGACCGAGCCGCACGCCCAAATCGCCACCGCCTTCACCAGCAACTGTCAACCGCCACTAGGAGTTCATACGTACCGTGTATCATCAACGTCGGTTAATCTGATGGTCGGCCGATCCCCCCTAGTCGGCCGACCTGGGCCCATCTCCGGACCGCCTCAACCGCTGCAAACCGACTCCAAACCGCCTCTCCAAGCTATAAGTAGCTGGACTCGGGGCAGGGCTAATCATCATCGAGCAGAAGTGAAGATCCAAGGCGAAGCCCTCCTCATATCCAGAGTAGAAATAGGGAGAGAGTGAGGGAGAGTCTGGAGGAGTCCCGGCCTGTCGGCGACCCTCCACCTGTACCTCGACGGATGCGAGCTACTCAGTAAGTATCCGGGATTCAACTAGTAATTAAGTCTGAGTTATAGATAAGTTAAGTCTCTATTGTGCTTGTGGATTCGTTGCTTTATTTATAAAGTATTCTAATCTTTGATCAAGGTTA
This sequence comes from Alloteropsis semialata, assembly GCA_004135705.1. NCBI lineage: Eukaryota > Viridiplantae > Streptophyta > Magnoliopsida > Poales > Poaceae > Alloteropsis > Alloteropsis semialata. Next base: position 53,419,742 of record CM014272.1, read on the forward strand.
GGATAGCTGATATTATCTTAGGCGTGGTGCTTAGGTGTATATCTGCCCTCGTTTGCCTCGTAGCCCCACGGATTAGTAGAGGTAGGCGGCATGTGGTGACAGCCCTGTCCGTCCTTTGTAATCCTCCACGTACGGGTACAGCGTAGAGCTGTTGGCCAGCAATTTCCTAGAGGCCTAGGATACCCCGGTGCCTAAAGCAAGCATAGGAGAATTCTCTTAACTATAATCAGAGCCTTAGTGCTAAGTTATCCTCTCTACCCAGCCTTTATATACACTCGATCGATCTGGCTCAGCTTTAGTGATTAGATACACTTCTACTTTCCCTGTGGATTCGATACCTGGTTTACTCACGGGTGAAAGCTACTTCGACAGCCGTGCGCTTGCGGACTTTCTGTTTGCCACCGCTGGTGTCAACAAGCTTTCTGGCGCCGTTGCCGGGGAACAGTAGCAGTTATCTAAGATCTAAGGTTGCCCGTATATCTTTTATTTTATATTTCTTTTTTTTAACCATGAATTCCACCCCAATTCATGAGTTCTCTACTCCAAAGGGCGAGTTATTGGAGCCGCACCCCTCATCAAATCCTATTTTAACCGATAGCTATGAACTTTGCCCTGCCTTCATAGCTATGGTCCAGGACATATCCTTCTCTGGAGGTGATGGTGAAAACCCATACCATCACTTGCACGAATTCGAGTTGCTTTGCTCGTGTCTGGTCATATCAGGCATGACGCAAGCAACGATTAGATGGAAGCTCTTCCCGTTCTCTCTCAAAGAGAGAGCAAGGAAGTGGTACGACCACACCGTTGCGCTAACGAACGGTGAATGGGAAAAGTTACGGGACAAGTTTTGTCTTGAATACTTTCCTGTTCACCGGATCTGTGCACTTCGGAAGGAGATCATTAACTTCCAGCAACGAGAGAAGGAAACGATCGCCAAAGCATGGGACCGATTCCAGGACTCATGTCTAACCGGAACAGATCTAGACTTCCCAGACTACATGCTCATGCAGCATTTTCGGTCTGGGTTGAATAGTGAAGATGCCCGGTACATAGACATAGCAGCCGGGGTTCATTCCTACACATAACCCCTAGCGGCCATCCGAGAGAACTCTCCTGCGGACGCGACCGAGACTGAGCATGAAGACTCACAGATAGAACCCATAGAGTTGCCCAGTCCAACTCCTGAGACCCCATCCGTTGAGGAAGAGGAAACTCAACCTCTCGGATTACCATTTGAGTTCGAGAAAGATCTTTTTGAAGACTTTGGGAATACCTTGAACTACTCGATACAGAAGAAGCCTACGGTAAAGACCCCGTCCATCTATATGGAGAAAGTAATTTTGAACGAAACCGTGAGGGAGCTGATCGCCATCCTAAACACGAAATGGTCGAACGAATCTGAGTCTTCTTCCGAATTCATTCGGATTAACTCACCTTCGCAGACCATTCGAGGTTTCATAAGCAAGGTGGCCATAGACATTCTGTACAACCCGACCATTGGGGCAAACATCATGTCCAGTTCTTTCGCGTACATCCTTGGACGTCGTAAAAAGATGGCCCCAACGTCAAGACTTCTTAGAACACCCTCAGGTCGTATTCTCAAGAGTCTCGGCCTAGTACGAGATTTTCTCCTCTCTCACCACGGGATTGAGATGCCTCTGGACTTTTATGTCTTTGAGACATCAGATTTTGACCTCCTTATAGGACATCCTATCGAGGGCCTGCTCCAGGATGTAACCTCGGAAGGAAACCTCCTAGCTAAGGTAGGAAGGAATCTTCTCACTATACCATTAGCTAGGGTTAAGAACTCCATAGTTGAACCTTTGACAGAACCTAACCCGGCTGAGGAAGTGAAATCCCTACAACATAGTGACCCATTTGAGTCATTCCTCGAAGAGAATGTTCACAACTTTATAGAGGAAGAGGATGACGCTTCTGAGCCGCTTGAAACCGAGGAGCCACCTAAGACGCACGTAGAGCTAAAATCCTTGCCTGCTGGCCTTCGCTATGTCTTCTTAAATGAAGACCGGGACACCCCTGTCATCATTAGTGACAAGCTATCGCAGGATGAGAGTGATAGACTCATAAAGGTGCTTGAGAAACACCGCTCGGCGTTCGGGTGCTCCCTCAAGGACTTGAAGGGAGTAAGCCCTGCACTCTGTACCCATCGCATTCCCATAGATCCAGCTTCTACACCTTCTAGGGAGCCTCAGCGTAGGCTAAATAATGCAATGAGGGAAGTCGTAAAGAAGGAAGTTTTGAAACTTCTACACGCCGGGATCATCTATCCCGTCCCTCATAGTGAATGGGTCAGCCTAGTCCAAGTAGTACCCAAGAAGGGAGGTATGACCGTTGTAAGTAACGAGAAAAACGAGCTGATTCCTCAGCGTACCGTTACTGGGTGGCGGATGTGCATCGACTACCGCCGACTTAACAAGGCAACAAAGAAGGATCACTTCCCGCTCCCCTTCATCGATGAGATGTTGGAGAGACTCGCGAACCACTCCTTCTTCTGTTTTCTTGACGGGTATTCCGGCTATCACCAGATTCCCATCCACCCCGATGATCAAGAAAAGACCACCTTCACTTGCCCTTATGGAACGTATGCATATCGTAGGATGTCATTCGGATTATGCAATGCGCCAGCATCGTTCCAAAGGTGCATGATGTCCATTTTCTCAGACATGATTGAAGAGATCATGGAAGTTTTCATGGATGATTTTTTAGTCTATGGAAAGACTTTCGACCATTGTCTGCAGAACTTAGACAAGGTACTACAAAGATGCCGAGACAAGGACCTGGTGCTAAACTGGGAGAAGTGCCATTTCATGGTCCGAGAGGGAATAGTGTTGGGACACTTAGTGTCCGAACGGGGAATAGAGGTGGATAGAGCGAAAATAGAAGTCATAGAAAAGCTTCCACCTCCCACCAATGTTAAAGGGATCCACAGCTTCTTAGGTCATGCGAAGTTTTACCGGCGCTTTATCAGAGATTTTCCCAGATAGCCAGGCCCCTCACTAGCCTTTTAGCCAAGGACGTGCCCTTTGACTTCGATGATGAGTGTCTACATGCTTTCACCATTTTAAAGAACGCTCTCATCTCAGCACCAGTCATTCAACCCCCTGACTGGACGATACCCTTTGAGATTATGTGTGATGCCAGTGATTATGCTGTTGGTGTTGTCCTTGGATAGACCAGAAATAAGAATCATCATGATATCTCGTATGCTAGTAAAACTTTGACAGGAGCTCAACTTAACTATGCTACCACTGAAAAAGAGCTCTTTGCAGTATTTTTTGCTATAGACAAGTTTAGATCTTACTTGGTAGGAGCTAAGGTGATTGTCTACACCGATCACGCTGCTTTGAAATATTTGCTTACCAAGAAAGATGCTAAACCACGCCTTATCCGCTGGATTCTCTTACTCCAAGAATTTGATTTAGAAATTAAAGATTAAAAGGGAGTAGAGAATTCAGTAGCAGATCATTTGTCGTGTATGCAGTTTACTGACATACAAGATCTACCGATAAATGATTTTCTACGCGACGACACCCTACTCAAGGTGATCGCCTCCAACCCCTGGTTTGCAAATATTGTGAACTTTATGGTTGCAGGATATGTACCGCCAGGGGAGAACAAGAGAAGGCTGATCTACGAGAGTAGACTCCATCTATGGGACGAACCATACCTGTACAGGGTATGTTCAGATGGCATGCTCAGGCGATGTGTACCAACAAATGAAGCAAGGAAGATCCTTGAGCAGTGCCATGCAGCCCCATATGGAGGTCACTACGGGGCATTCAGGACAAGGTCAAAGATCTGGCAGAGTGGATTCTACTGGCCCACAATGTATGAGGATACAAAAGAGTTCATTCGACGATGCCAGCAGTGCCAGAAACATGGAGGGATCACCGCAAGAGATGCAATGCCACTCACAAACAACTTACAAGTTGAGCTGTTTGATGTGTGGGGCATTGATTTCATGGAACCCTTTGTCAAATCCTATGACAGTGAGTACATCCTGGTAGCAGTGGACTATGTCTCGAAGTGGGTTGAAGCAATGCCATGTCGAGCCGCTGACTCCAAACACGTGCGAAAGATGTTCCATGAGATCATCTTTCCATGTTTTGGAACCCACAGGATGGTGATCAGTGATGGAGGGTCGCACTTCATCGACAAGACCTTCCGGAAATTTCTGGCAGAACTGGGGGCAAAGCACAATATAGCTACACCGTACCACCCCCAGACAAGCAGCCAAGCAGAAACATCGAACAAAAAGATCAAGAACATTCTGCAGAAGACCGTGACAGAAATGGGTAAAGGATGAAAGAGCAAGTTACCAGATGCTCTATGGGCTTACCGAACGGCGTACAAAACGCCAATCGGGATATCCCCATACCAGCTAGTTTATGGCAAGACTTGCCATTTACCAGTTGAGCTAGAGCATTGGGCGCACTGGGCCATAAGAAAATGGAACATGGATTTGCCAGCAGCCCAGTAAATGAGAAGGATGCAACTATCGGAACTGGAAGAGTGGAGAGACAAAGCGTACCACAGTGCCAGAATCTACAAGGACAGAACCAAGAGATGGCACGACAAGAGGATCAAGGTGAAGGAGTTCCACCCCGGGGATAAGGTATTACTCTTTAATTCCAGGGTGAAGCTCTTTGGACATGGAAAACTTCGGAGTAAATGGGAAGGACCATTCATTGTGGTGGAGACTTTGTCGCACGGGGCAATCACACTCCAAGATGATGAAGGTAACCTCTTCAAGGTAAATGGTCAATGTTTAAAAGTTTTTCTTGAACCTGATAAAGTAGATGAGGAATTTGATGTGATCAATTTGGTCATGGATGATTCCCATTTATAATTACACCTTATGTTAAATCCTTAACCCTTAGAACGTGAATGCACACATTTTGGGGGTTTAGTGGACCTGTCACGTAGTGCACAAAGAAGAAGAGGGCGACCGGGCTCAAGGCCAGGTCGGCCGACCTGACCAGGTCGGCCGACTTGATCCTAAGCCCAATCGGCCCTATCTTTTGCCAACGTTCTACTCTAACGTCTCTGAAGCCGTTCTGCGGTGGACGAGCGATTCTAACTCTGATGGATCCGAGAAGAGGGTTAGCCTATCTTTAAATTTTCACCCAGCCTCTTCTTCCCTCTCATCTGAGTTCTTCCTCGCCCCCATTCTGAAATCACCAAGCCACACCTCCCAATTCTCCATCAATGGCCGGAAAAAGCCACCCCAAATCCCGATCAACCTTTGATCTGGATGGAGAGCCCACTCCGGCCAATCAATTGGTGCCCACCAACCTGGAGCAAGCCATGGCCATGGTTGTCACCCCACTGGCCAGCCTCCCGCTAGAGGAGGACGCGAGAGGCCGCACCAGGGGGTCGGCCAATGTGCCTGGTCGGCCGACCGGCCCTGGTGGCCCCTCACGTTCTCGCTTGGCGGCGCGGTCTCAGTCTCCGAGGAGGACCCAGAGGCATGATGCACGGGCATCAAGCCCGTACAGAAGGCCGACGACCGGGCAATTAACCCCAAAGAAGACACCGACGACCGCTCCGATCAAGGGGGATGGACTCCCCAAGCTTCAACCAGGGGAGAAGTTTAAGAAGGTGGTCAGGAACAAGTGGGAGGACGTCGTGGCGTATCACTATACGTCCGATGTGTCCATCTACTCTCCTGCCAGTACCCCGGAGCCACATTTCCAGATCTTCGGGGAAAGGAAACCCGGAGGTGGCTATGGTAAGGGGCTGTTCCCTCCCCTCACACCTGAGGAGAGGAAGGAGTTGGAGGAGTCGGTGGAATCTTCACCCGCCGGCAAGATCAAGAGGCATATCAAGCCTCCTCCAATTCGCAGGCCTGGGGGCCAATATGAGAGTGATGATGATGAGAAGGCCCCCAAGGCTCCCTCCAATGCTGAGTTGCTAGAGTTGATTAATCAACTCGGTCGCGACTATGCAAAGTTGGAGAAGAAGTTCGCTGAAGAGCGACTTGAGCGCATAAGCCTTCAAGACGACTTTGATATGCTTCGTAGATCAACAGCTGTGAAACTTAAGCGCTATGCCAAGGCTGCTGGGGATGAAAATCTCTATAATGCACCCTAGATACCCTAGGCTTTGGATTAGGATAGGCACATTAGTTTCCCTTCCATTCATTTATTTCATTTATTTCTTTTGATTATCTTGTAATGTGCCTCTGAATTGATGAATAAAATAAAATGTTTAGTGTATTAGGATTGTGTTTTCTTTTTGTTTCCACTTGTTTTGAGTGAAAGGTACAAGTGTGGGGGAAAATCGCAACGGGAAACAGAGCAATCCAACGCGAAACAGAGAATATCAGAACGCAACAGAGCAGCATGAGAAAGATCTGAACCAGGGGAGTCACTCCCAGGTCGCTCGACCCCACCAGATCGGCTGACCTGGCCTGGGTCCCACCTGACCTCTACTTCCTTCTGCACGCTGGTTTGGTCATCCTAAACTCTGTTTCAGTTGAATATTTGCAGAACCTGATCAAGGAATTCAAAAACTTAGTAAAATCAACCCTTTGAATCTCACCATCACATGGAAGTTCTTATTAACTTACATATATTTTATTCCCTGTACTTTTTGGCTTGTGGAAATCCTTATATTTATAGGAACTCATGTCATCTAGGTTATTGCATTTTGAGATATGGCTTTAATATGAAAGATACCTTTACTACTTGAGTACTTGAAATTTATAAAAAGTTTTTAAAACTTTGTACCTTGCTATGCTCCTCATAGGTTTGAGAGACAAACACTTACAAATATGATCAAACTTTACCTTTGAGCTTTGAGTTGTTTCAAGTCTTGTGACCCGTATTAGAGATATTTCATGTTTTTAAAGTCAAGATCACGTACACTCCACCATAAAAGCTAAATCCTTACACTGAGGATGAAGCAAAACATGCCTTTGTCTCATGTTCATGAAATAAATACTCTTGAAAAATGACCCTCCTTCACAAAATTAAGATGGAAAGAACATATGGGCTAAATGCATAGAAAAATAAAGAGAAGAAAAAGACTCATGCTAAAAGAGCATTGAGTAGAAAAAAAAAGTGCAACAGCCCATATACAAAAGAAAAGAGAAGGGGAAGAAAGGCCAAGACAAAAGAGTATCATTACATGTCCATCTCATATCACACACTTGCACATCTTGACTTGATTACATGACTTGTCTCTGATTTGGATCCAATCCTTGGAATAACAAAATAAGTGAGAAAATGTATGTATCTTGAGAGCTCCATACAAAAAGTTCTATTTTGGAGAGTATGAGTGTTGTCTAACCACCATAATTATCCAGAGAGAAATTCTTTGAGGAGCAAGGCATAGGTTTTCTTTGCAAAATTTCAAAACCCCAAGTACTTGAGAGTGAAGTGTATCATGTCATAGAAAAGGCTGTTCCTTCCTGCAATAACTCAAGAAGACATGATAGCCACTCATATACTTCCACTAAGCCTGAATGTTTGGGAATAACCTATATGTTTGTTAATGATCTCCATGATGAGGCTTGGACTTTACTCGAGGGCGAGTAAAGGATAAGTGTGGGGGAGCTTGTTGGCGATTCTTAATGACAACTTATTACTGCCAACAAAGATATAAAACATGATAAAACAAATAGACATAGGGTTGTTTACTAATGAATTCTATGAGTTTTGGTGCATATGTGCTTACAGGAATAAAGTGGCAAAAGAAGAGCTAAAACGGGTTTAGGGCCAGGTCGCCCGACCTTCCATGGTCAGCCGATCTGGGTCCAGTCCCGGTGAGGTCCATCCTCAGCCCACCAACAAGAAGCACACTCAGAAGTGATCAGGCACGTTTATATCAAGATGGTGGTAATGAAGAGTTGGGATTGGGCCACGTGGCAAGCACATGGATTCATGGGCCCACATCCCTAACTTAACTGACACATCTTCACCATTACCCACCGGAAACCGACCATAGGACCCACTGGAGAGTGACACTGACGAAGTGGGGCCGAGGGGCCACAACCCTGGGTCGGCCGACCGAGCCGCGCGCCCAAATCGCCACCGCCTTCACCAGCAACTGTCAACCGCCACTAGGAGTTCATCCGTACCGTGTATCATCAACGTCGGTTAATCTGATGGTCGGCCGATCCCCCCTAGTCGGCCGACCTGGGCCCATCTCCGGACCGCCTCAACCGCTGCAAACCGACTCCAAACCGCCTCTCCAAGCTATAAATAGCTGGACTCGGGTCAGGGCTAATCATCATCGAGCAGAAGTGAAGATCCAAGGCGAAGCCCTCCTCATATCCAGAGTAGAAATAGGGAGAGAGTGAGGGAGAGTCTGGAGGAGTCCCGGCCTGTCGGCGACCCTCCACCTGTACCTCGACGGATGCGAGCTACTCAGTAAGTATCCGGGATTCAACTAGTAATTAAGTCTGAGTTAGATAAGTTAAGTCTCTATTGTGCTTGTGGATTCGTTGCTTTATTTATAAAGTATTCTAATCTTTGATCAAGGTTAGGATAGCTGATATTATCTTAGGCGTGGTGCTTAGGTGTATATTTGCCCTCGTTTGCCTCGTAGCCCCACGGATTAGTAGAGGTAGGCGGCAGGTGGTGACAGCCCTGTCCGTCCTTTGTAATCCTCCACGTACGGGTACGGCGTAGAGCTGTTGGCCGGCAATTTCCTAGAGGCCTAGGATACCCCGGTGCCTAAAGCAAGCATAGGAGAATTCTCTTAACTATAATCAGAGCCTTAGTGCTAAGTTATCCTCTCTACCCAGCCTTTATATACACTCGATCGATCCGGCTCAGCTTTAGTGATTAGATACACTTTTACATTCCCTGTGGATTCGATATCTGGTTTACTCACGGGTGAAAGCTACTTCGACAGCCGTGCGCTTGCGGACTTTCTGTTTGCCACCGCTGGTGTCAACAGCGTGCGAAGGAATTGAAATGAAGGCCACGGCGTATGTTCCGGTGCTACTGTGCTGACACGGGGCGGAACGTACGGCGTGCAAGGCATGAAGCTATTTCAAGTTGGGTCTTCAATACCCTAGGCGCCATATGATACGCCGGTAACGGCAGATTAACGATGTACATGTTACACAGTGAGCATGTCAGGGCGGAGTTCGAGGAAAGGCTACGCCGTATGATACGCCGGGTTTGGCGTATATGTTTTTGGCTGAGTCAGCATTGAAAAGTGGTTTTGACCGTTGGGGTTTAAACACGCCGTATGATACGCCACTAGTACTTTGTGTATCGACGGATTATACGCCGTGTGGAAGTAGCCGTTGGAAAAGGTTTTCGACCGTTTGAAAAGAAAACGCTGTATGATACGCCGTGGATACCTTTATACACGGCGGATTATACGTCGGTAGCTGTTTTCAGGGGAATAGTTGAGCAACGGCTAGTTCTTTGTGTCTAGCCTATATATACCCCCTTGGTCGAGTTGATGGCTGCTCTTTGTACCTCTTACCACCTGATACACCCCATGAGAGTTGTAAGGAGCCACTTGAGTGAATAGTGAAGATCTTGAGTGAGTTTGAGCTAGTTCATCCACTTAGTGTGCATCTAGCTTGAGTTTGGGTTTAGTTTTGATCAAGTGAAGTCTTGGTGGCTTGTTACCCTTGGTGTTTGACGGCACCTAGCCGGTCTTGGTGATTGGAGGAGTTCTTGGTGAACTCTTGGAGATTGTGGAGCCCCAAGATACAAGGTTGTACACGGTACTTGAAGCCCACCGTTCCGGAGATGGAGAAAGGGTATTCTTAGTGGAACTCTTGGTTCTTGGTCGATCAAGATGGAGCAATACTCTTAGTGAGTGCTCCAACGTGGATTAGGGGGGAGCGTCAACTCGTCGATACAACGGGAAAAAATCCAGTTGTCTTCGTGCCAACTCTCTTTACTTTCCCGCATTTCCTTTCAAGCATTTACTTTGTTGTTGTTGCTTGTTCTTGCTTGTTTAGGTTTCTTGCTTAATGTAGGGTTGGCATTCTATTTGAACTATAGGTTTGGGCAACACTAGCATGATAGGCTAGGATTTGTTTTTCATAGTTTTGAAAAAGTCCCAATTCACCCCCTCTCTTGGGCCATCGATCCTTACATCATGGACACTAGTTCATTTTGGTCCTCGGTTTTGCGTTTCGGGTGCGTATCCCTGCAAATATTGTGTCAGATGGAGCCGGAACCGCTCAGGCTAGTCTCGACAGATGGTTTCACGAAGAGTTTTATGGCATTAAATTCTACGTTAAATCATCAATTTTGTTGACGTGACGAGAAGAGAGAAAAATGGAGTTTCATGAGATGTGAGGGAAATTTTCTCCCATAAAACTCAATAAACATGGTTACCTAGTTTGTGAGTCTAAGCAACTGTGCAATAAAACTTGCACCGAGATAGGCTTTAAACACGACCATAGTCACTTTGCTGCCTTTACTCTATTACGTGTCACTATTGCCCCGATTCCTCCCATACCATCCCCTAGTTTTTTTTTCTATTTTCGGACCGCATCTAACCACAGTTTTGTTTGGGATAAAATTAGAAGAAATTACATTCAAGCTCTTTCCTCAAGAATCGATGTTGTATGATTTGCACCTCAACTGAAAAACTAGTGGCTAAAATAGTTGAGGGGTTTAAATATTGAAACTTCTCCTCTTAACCACCGTTATCGTACGGTTTGCCCCCTTTAAATAAAAACCGATATTTGAAGCTGTAGACTAGAAGAAATCTTGAAATTGTCCAATTTATTATCTCAGCGGTTTTAACGGTGACTTCGTAGACGTTGCTCCGAACCGGACGTCCTAGATGACACCACGTCAGCCATAACAAAGTAAATTGGGTCATCAAAACTGGTTAAAAAAATTATAACAACATTAGCACATATACTTCTTTCATTCTAAATTATTTGTCAGTGTTGTTTTTGCTTGCAAGGTTTAATATTCATCATATTTAAAATTATACAAATATCATTATTTTATTTGTTTATGATTTATTTTTATATTAAAGGTACTTTAAACATGATTATTCTTTCACATATTTTTATACCAAGTTCTGAATTAAACGAACTAGAACATTTTGCGCGCTTTGCGCGCTCTATCATGACCGCAATAATATAAATTGTGATAATGGAATGTGAAATGTTCTTAGTTGATTCAACACTGTTCGAGTTGGCTATCTACAGTAATAATTAGTACATCATTTTCCCACGTCTGTGGCCACAGGCAATCCTTCCTAGCTTGTTGGCTTCAGTACATGCATAATTGCCAATGGGCATGAAGCATTAATATTTGCTAAAAAAAAATGGAGTAACTCAAATGCCGCTTAGTTATACATATCTGGAAGGTTAGTTTGCTTCTATTAGAATAAGAAAATACTTATGATAAACCAAAAGGCATACTGAGAATAGTACAGCATAATCAAATCAAATCATAATATCTTCACGCTGAGTGATAAATATATATATTACGTTGATTCTCGATTCCATATACAGACATCAGGACAGGCTAGGTTCTTTGCCATTGAAACTCAATGAGGCATGAGCATGACCTTTATTACGCACCACTGCTCGCAAGTGTTCTTTTGCTTTACTCATCAGTATCAAGTTGGAAATAATTAGCCACCTGGAGACCAAAACAATTAGCAGTAATCTCAAGTTGTAATGAATTAGTAATAGCAATTGGAACAATAGTTAGTAGAACAGAAAGGGTAATCTGTCATATCCCATCAGTAAGCTCTAGTAATTACCGTTTGTGGCGGCAAGTTAAAAAGCTAGTTGATCCCATCAAAGATGAATCTGACATCACGCAAAACTAAATTTGCCTTGCTGCCTATTTACTCAAACAGTAGCAGGCAAGGACTTCATTAGCATCCCAAAACATAAGTAATTTGAGTCCCATATCAAGATTAGCAATTATCAAAGAAAGAATGACATTTATCTAAGCCTACTATTAGCACTCTAATTATGGAAAATCAATGGTGAAGAAAAAAACAGAGTATATATGAGGGTAGAAGTTACATGTATTTTATCAGTAATGCTCTCTAATCATATTTGGTTCAGACAGCTTCTCTGAAACATAAGAAACTACTGAAAAGCAGAGTCTTTAAAAGTTATCTGCTGAATAAAGAGAAGAAAAGCTATTGTCAATCTTTCAACAACAGAACCATGAAATAGTCAAATTCTATTTATACCCAAGTAAATAATAAATCAGACTGGCACACTTTATCTCCATGGTTATTTCTTTCTTGTCATGGGGTAGTCTTGGCACTGTGTTGAAACGAACAACAGAAATCAAATCCAAACAGAACTCATGAAATGGCTGTAGCTATTATTTTTCTGAAATAGTTCAAATACTTGAGAACTATTTTCTACCAGTCAGAGGTGACATATTCCAATATTCACAATATAATGTAAATCATTTTAAATGGAGTTCCACAAATGGCATTACGTATGCAATACTTTTCTTTTCCAGATATCACCTTTTCTATTCTCCATCTCAATCCAATCTGCAGCATAATATATATCCTTAGAATATGCAATTTACTTCCAAAACTGCAAAGTATTTTACAAATAAAAAAAGGTTGAATACCCATTCATCATACTATCACGAGTATGCATGACTACCAGATATCTCTTAATGGTAATGCTTCACTTCTCATTTGTACGGATAACAAAATATATTGAATTGATGTGCTGGCAAGATGGATCCAAAAGGTACATTGATGCAGATCAACAACTAAGAAGAGCAATCATCTTTTCTTTTTCCTACCTAATGAAATGTGAAATCAAGGTCACAAGAAAAAATGGCAGGATATAGTTCCTGTCTTTAGATAAATGCGCCTCTAAAAAGTTATGCTATAGTAATTTCTTCTTTTCCTGTGGCATTCAAGACAGAAGAGTAATGGGAACTATTTGTCTGCATCAAGAAAGGGCGCGCATTGACAAGTTGTTATTAAAATGTATGTATGATGACATTAAGCATATGCCATACATTGCGTGAACTGGCAGCAAAAAAAAAATGTCCTGCAATCACAAATTGGACTATAGACAGTCTGCCAATTGTCATAGCATTCTTTGTCACACAAAGATCTCTAACCCAAATGACTCGTCTCGATATCAAAAATATTGTTTCTCAGGCATAAGTCCAAATGGGTCAGTCAGAGAATGAAAGTTATCACTGCAGATGCCAAAGTGTCTCGGTATATAGATAAGAGAATAGAAGATCAAAGATTGGGGATAATCACTGCATACGCCAAATGCCTCAAATCAGTAAAAAGAGATATAGAGATCATAAAAGGAATGGTAACCATATTTGCATATGTCAAGCAAATGCAGCAGATCAGTAAGACAATAGCAGAGACGCATAGTAGCGGCGTATGCACAAATCTGCCAGTGCAAAAAAAATAGATTTGTCATTTCATTAGTTAATATGCCTGAGATCAAATAAAATTAATAACATAACATCAGAGGAAGGAGATTAAGGGCCTGTTTAGTTCGGGGAAAAAAGTTTGCGAACTTTACTGTAGCAATTCTAAACCTAAGATTAGGAGGACTAAACATAATCTAATTATAAAACTAATTACACGGATGGACGGGAAATCGCGAGACGAATCTATTAAGCCTAATTAATCCATCATTAGAGATTATTTATTGTAGCACGACGTTGTCTAATCATGGCCAAATTAAGCTCATTAGATTCGTCTCGCAAAGTTACCGGGGGTTATGAAATGGGTTTTGTCATTAACACACATTTAATACTCTATGCATGTAAGATTCTTTTTGATGAATAGTGAAGTTTGATGAATAGTGAAGTTTGAGGTGGAAACTAAACAGGGCCTGAGGTCAATATTTCTCTTTACTGTAGCAGCAACACAACAAGTTCAATTTTAAGAAATGGAGCAGGGCGCACAGATCTAAGTCTACCTTGCGAGGAGAAGGGGGCGAACCTCTCGTGCTCGTCACAGGGAAAAAAAAAGGAGAGGTGAAAACACCAACAGAAAGGGGGAGAGATGCCGGAGCTTCCGGAGGTGGAGGCGGCGCGGCGGGCGCTCCAGGAGCACTGCGTCGGGAAAAGGATTGTGAAGTGCACCGCTGGGGAGGACACCAAGGTCATCGACGGCGTCGCCCCGGACCGGCTGCAGGCGGCGCTGGTTGGGAGGACCATCGCCGCCGTGCGGCGGAAGGGCAAGAACATGTGGCTCGAGCTTGACTCCCCGCCGCATCCCACCTTCCAGTTTGGTCTGCCTCCGCCCTATTCCCCACCACTGGATTGCTTCCGTTGGATTCGTTCCCCTTCCTTACCGCATTAGACCGTTTCTTGGTTCTTCATTTGTTTTCTTGAAGACTAGCAGCTCACAGGCTCTTTTTAGTGATTTCAGGTTTCAGATTGCCTTTTATTTTCCTTTTATTAGTTCGTGTTCTTGTGTCCAGGTTGTTCTTGGTTGCTTTCCATTGTGCATTGAGGCAGCTTTTGGGAGTTCCATGTGGCTGGTTTTATTTTCCTGAAGAGTAGTGCAAATGTCTTTCACAATGTGCAAGTAAATACATTAAACTGAACACGCAAACTTTGCCATGTATCTCATTGTATCAGCTTAAGCACCAGGAAGTCCATAAGGATTTTCGATAACGATAACCCAGCATTGTAAATTTGATGTCCTAATTTACTATAGTTTAGGAGCTATTTGGACTGGCTTAGGCATTGGGTTATAAAGATTTGTTGAATGGGTAGCTACACTGAGTGGAGCACTCTTGTTATAAAAGGAATCTGGATCCTACTTATTCCTGTGTCACTTTAAACAACTGATAATGCTTTGCTATGTGAATTAGAGGAATCACACCTACAAATAGACATAGTAAGTAAGGGGGTTTGAATCAAAATTAATTAGAGACTATCTATGTAGTTTGAATTGACAAAAGTGTATAATGTAGAGGCTGAGTAGGTAAAATTGAGGTGAGGTGGCTCAACATAGTGAATAAAATTATAATGCCGCCTTTTGGGCTTTTGCAGTTTTTTGTTGAAGCAAATTGTACCAGAAAATTTTCCCTTTTAAGTTGCAAGTATTTGTCTTAAAAAAAGATGGACTTAGTGTTCCTCTTTGCTACAGGGATGACTGGAGCGATTTACATCAAAGGTGTGGAGCTGAGCAAATATAAAAGGTTTCCTCTTTTGACAGATTTCATTGTTTTATGCTTGTTTTAGCTTAAAGATGGCCTACCACCTCTCACAAAAGAATTAGCTACGTTGTTGTGGGTAGATCGAAAATGAGCACAAGAAACGGCTCGACGGGACGGCGAGGTCAAGCCTCGCCTCCCCGGAGCTGATGCACACGAACGTGGACTCTGAATTCTATTAATTGCTTGACTATTTCGATTACAATCCCTGGTTTATAAAGACTTGTCTCTCAACCAATCTCCTAACTTTCCTGAAGGCTAACAACTCTCCGAACAGCACAAAGCTGATCCTAACAAACTGAATGTTTCAAACAAACTGAAAAACACACTGATAACTTGGCCATCAGGCCGACGACGCGCGATCACTCCTTGGCCTCGCGATGACGATCACCCTTGCCTCGGTGCTTGTACGTGAGCCCCCACATAACATCTCTCCCTTCCTGGAGAAGCAGCTCGTCCTCGAGCTGAAAAGCTGGGTAGCGACGCTGGAAATCTGCCAAGTCCTCCCAGGAGGTAGCAGATGGGGGCTCGTTCTCCCACTGGACGAGAACCTGCCGTACGCCACCCTTCAGGCGAACACGTAGAGCACGCTGCGGCGTAGGCACCACTGCACCGAAGTGAACATGAGGCAGGGCGGGCGGCGTGTCCGGCGGTGTCCCGACGAACTTCTTCAGCAGCCCGACATGGAACACATCGTGGAGACGGGCGCTCGGCGGCAACTGCAGCTGGAAGGCGACCGGGTTGACCTCCGCGACGATTTTGTACGGCCCGTAGTAGCGTGGACGGAGCTTGCCGGAGGACGCGACGGACATGGATGCCGGGGCGCGGTGGCGAAGGCGCAGCCAGACCCATTCGCCGACCTCAAACGTGACCGCACGATGCCCACGATCATAGTGGCGCTTGGCAACCTGCTGAGCCTGTTCCAGGCGGATGCGAACATCTGCTAGGAACATGTCACGCTCGGCCAGAGCCTGCGCCACCGCCGGCACCCGCACCTCGCTGTTGTCGTAGTCGCGCAAGGCCGGTGGATCGCGGCCGTAGACCACCCGGAACGGCGTAGCCCCCATGGTCGTGTGGAACAAAGTGTTGTAGACGTACTCCGCCCAAGGCAGCCATCGGAGCCACTGGCGTGGACGATCACCTGTCATGCACCGCAAGTACATTGCGATTACCTTGTTGGCAGCCTCGGACTGGCCATCCGTCTGCGGGTGGAACGCCGTGGACATGCGCAGGCTGGTCCCCGTGGCGGCGAAGAGCGTGGTCCAAAACTTGGAGGTGAACACCGGGTCGCGGTCGGAGGTGATGGACGTGGGCACGCCATGGAGACGCACGATCTCTGCGAAGAATGCTTGTGCGACCGACTCGGCGGAGTATGGATGCGCCAGCGCGATGAAGTGTGCTGCCTTGGAGAACCGATCCACCACCGTCAGGATTACCGACTTGCCGCCGACCTTGGGTAGCCCCTCCACAAAATCCATGGCCACATCCGCCCAGACCATAGTGGGAACTGGCAACGGAAGAAGCAGCCCAGCCGGGTGTATGTGTTCCGTCTTGTTCTTTTGGCACGTCGTGCAGGCGCGGACGAAGTCCTGCACCAGGGTGCGGGCGTTCGGCGTGTGGAAGTCCCGTCGGAAGCGGTGCGGTGTCTTCTGGACGCCCTCGTGGCCCTCCTCATGCGCCGCCGCAATAGCCAGCGATAGCAGCGCCGAAGCGGGCGGCAGGTACAGGCGCCCTTGGAACGTGACGAGGCCATCCACCAGCTTCCAGGGTTCGCCGCGGACGCCGTCCCGGACCTGGTCGTGGAGGGCCACCAGGGCTGGGTCGGTCGCGTGCGCCTCGCGAACGGCCGTCAGGATGTCGAAGGACGGCGTGGAGACAGCAAGCAGGTTGCTCTCCTCCACGTCACGACGGGTCAACGCGTCGGCAGCCGTGTTCGTGCGCCCGGGCTTGAACTGCACAGAGAAATCAAAGCCAAGCAGCTTGCTCACCCAATGGTGCTGTGGGATGGTCGCCAACTGCTGGTCCAGGAGATACTTGAGGCTATGGTGGTCCGTCTTGACGACGAATGGGCGGCCCCAGAGGTACGGCCTCCAGTGGCGCACGGCGGTGGCCAGCCCGATGAGCTCCCGTTCGTACGCTGCGAGCCCTCGGTGGTGAGGTGCGATGGCGCGGCTGAAGTAAGCAATGGGCCTGCCGCCCTGATGGAGCACTGCACCGACGCCCGACCCCGACGCGTCGCACTCGACGATGAACGGCGCGTCGAAGTTGGGCAGGGCCAGGGTTGGTGCCGTCGTCAGCGCCCGCTTCAGCGTGCTGAATGCTTGCTCGGCCTCCTCCGACCAGCCGAAGGCGTCGCGCTGCAGAAGCTTGGTGAGAGGCGCAGCCAACGCACCGAAGTCCCGGATGAACTTCCTATAGTAGACCGCGAGGCCAAGGAAGCCCCGTAGGGTGCGCGTGGACCTCGGACGCGGCTAGTCCAGCACAGCCTGCACCTTGGCAGCGTCCATTGCCACGCCTGCGGCCGAGACGACATGGCCCAGGTAGGCGACCAACGACGTGGCGAAGGCACACTTGCTGCGCTTGACGAAGAGGCGATGGTGGCGGAGAATGTCGAAGACGGCGCGGATGTGGCGTAGGTGGTCGGACCACGACGAGCTGTAAATCAGTATATCATCGAAGAAGACAAGGACGATCCGGCGCAAGAATGGTCGCAGGATGTCGTTCATCAAAGCCTGGAACGTCGCCGGCGCATTGGTGAGGCCGAACGGCATCACCAGGAACTCGTATAGGTCGTCGTGCGTGCGGAACGCAGTCTTGTGGATGTCCTCCGGGTGCATGCGCACCTGATGGTAGCCCGAACGGAGGTCCAGCTTGGTGAACAGCACGGCGCCGCGGAGCTTATCGAGGAGTTCGTCGACCACCGGTATGGGGAACTTGTCCTTGATCGTCCGTTCGTTCAGGGCACGGTAGTCCACGCAGAAGCGCCACGACGCGTCCGCCTTCTTGACGAGAAGAACTGGTGAAGAGAACGCCGACGTGCTGCGGCGGATCAGGCCCTGGGACTCCATGGTGCGGCACTGGCGCTCCAGTTCATCCTTCTGGAGGGCGGGGTAGCGCTACGGGCGCACCGCCACAGGCCCGGTGTCCGGCAACAGCAGGATCCGGTGGTCCCGCGTCCGAGGCGGCGGAAAGCCGGCTGGCTCCGCGAAGATGTCGTCGTACTCCGCCAGGATCGCGTGGAGGAGGCTGTTGCCGTCGGCGGCGTGAAGCTGGGGCTTGGGCGGTCCTGGAACGCTGTGCCAGGTGACGCGGTGGTCACGGTGCCAAAATGACATTGACAGGCGGCTGAAGTCCCAGAGGATGGGCCCGAGCGATGCCAACCACTGGGTCCCGAGGACGACGTCGTACCCGCCCAATGGCAGCGTGAACAGGTCCACGGTGAAGCTCTCGGAGGCGATGGTGAAGGTCGCGCCGCGGAGAACGCCCGAGCAGGGTACGCGCTCGCCGTTGGCGACCGTGACGTGCAGCTTGGTGCAGCGTTGCAGGGGCAGGCCAGAACGTGCAGCCGCCTCCTCGGACACGAAGCTGTGCGTGGAGCCGGAGTCGAGCAGGGCCTGGAGCGTCACGTCGCCCAAGCGGACCGGCAGCTGCATCGTTTCACCGGTGTGGACGCCTGCAATGGCGCGCAGAGAGATCTGGATGTCCTCCTCCGGCTCGGCCGCGGCAGTTGCGTCCTCCTCGGAAAACCCGATCTCGATGACGAAGAGCTTGGGGCAGACTTGATAGTGGCCGCGGACGTAGCGCTCCGGGCAGTTGAAGCAAAGGCCCTGGCGGCGGCTCCTCCAACTCGTTGGGCGACAGACGGCGGACCGTACGCCCGGCCACCGTCGTCGTCGTCGCTGGGGGTGCGGGCGGGGTGGAGGCCGAGGCGGCCGCCGTAGTCGGAGTGGGAGGCGGCATCAGGGCCAGGGGCGTCGCCGGGCTGCAGCAAAGCTGAGCGGAACGTGCGGCGCGCAGTGTCATCTGGAGCGCCTGTTCCCGCCGCTCGTAGGTGCGCGCCAGGCTCATGGCCGTCTCCAGGGACTGCGGCCCTTGGAGTTGGACGTCAATGCTCATCGGCTCCTGGAGGCCAGCGGTGAACAGCTGCACTTGCTGGCTGTCGGTGAGGGGCCCGGCGCGAGTGAGGAGGGCGAGGAAGCGCTCCTGGTAGTCGGCGACGGTGCCGGTGCGGCGGCAGGCCGCGAGCTCACCCAATGGGTTGGCGCGCAGGGGAGGCCCGAAGCGCAAGTCCAGCAATTCGGAGAAGCGCCTCCAGGACGGGGTGCCCTCGTCGCGTTCAAGGCGCATGTACCACTGCTGCGCCACATCTTGCAGGTGAAGCGTCGCGAGCCACACCTTCTCCTCCTCGAGGGTGCGCTGGCCACGGAAGTAATGCTCGCACCGGTTGAGGAACGGCAAGGGGTCGCCGCGGCCGTCGTACTTGGGAAACTCCAGCTTGTGGAAGCGGCCCTGGCCCATAGGACCATCGCGGCGCGGAGGGGGCAGCGGCGCCCGGCGTCGTCGTCACGGGCGGAGTGCCGACCGCCGTGCTCGAGGCGGTTGAGGGCGAGGTTGAGGGCGCGCTGCTGTTGATCCATCTCGCGCATGGAGTCTTCCAGCTTGGCGAGGCGGTCGAGCTTGTCCAGGACGGCCTGGAGGAGCTCCGGCGTGGTGGGGTTGACGGGCGAAGTGGGTGGTGTGTTCGGCATGGTGGCGTCGGAAAGGATCGGCTAGCCAACTGATACCAGATGTTGTGGGTAGATCGAAAATGAGCACACGAACGGCTCAACGGGACGGCGAGGTCAAGCCTCGCCTCCCCGGAGCTGATGCACACGAACGTGGACTCTGAATTCTATTAATTGCTTGACTATTTCGATTACAATCCCTGGTTTATAAAGACTTGTCTCTCAACCAATCTCCGAACTTTCCTGAAGGCTAACAACTCTCCGAACAGCACAAAGCTGATCCTAACAAACTGAATGTTTCAAACAAACTGAAAAACACACTGATAACTTGGCCATCAGGCCGACGACGTGCGATCACTCCTTGGCCTCGCGATGACGATCACCCTTGCCTCGGCGCTTGTACGTGAGCCCCCACATAACATACGTAGAAACACATTGGATGGTTGAAACATAGTTTACTTATTTTGTATTATTTTTATTTTGCATTCTATGCTGTTGTAGCAGATACACAATATTTTCATTGTAGTAATGGGGGCCATCTGAGGCCGTTTGATGTTATACAATGTAAATATGAGCACACACATTAAGATCGAGCTGCAGCCAGTTAAACCTTAATCTATACATTGATAAGTTGTAATTCTAGTTTAATTAATTTTTATGTTCTATGTCTTTTGAATGCCCACTCCAGTTTAATAAATATGAGAAGTTTTTAAAATAACATTATGTTATAATTTCTACATGGAGATGGATCAGCTGTACCCTTAGTCAGATTATGCTGTAAATTACAATTATTGATGCTATCATATTGGCTTTTAGTATATCCATTAAACCTGCAATCAAGGATCTACAGAGGTCACTAATAGAGACCTCTTGGTCTGACAAACCTTGTGTATTTGTTAGACCTGCCATCAAGGATCTACCGAAATTAGTAATGCAGATAATTGATCTTGCAAGCCTTGTGTATTTGTTACCTGCCATCAAGGATATACTGAAATCAGTAACGAGGATCTGTTGATCTTACAGACCTTGGGTATACGACCTATTCTAATAATATACTACTTCCAGCCACAAAAGAGTGCCGTTTTGAATTACATACAGCAAGACTGGCATGCAGTCAGCATGTTTAGACTTTGATCACTCAATATTCTTTGGAGTATTCTGATTGAACCTTTGGAAATGGTATAGCTAAATTTTTCTGGAGAAGTAGTTTGAAAACAGTAATTCTTTGCTATATTTTTCATATATTTTATACTACTAGTAATTAGTGATCAAAATAGTGTATCGATGGCTGTACTGATGTCCAAAATGGCATTTTTTTTTTGGTGACTCGTGGTTTTATTCTGTAGGGGCTCTCTTCTACTTCTCCTAACACAATAACAATAACAATAGGTCTGTAAATTTTTAGTAGATTTTCAACATCTTTCAGTAGACATTTCCAGTAAGGTTATTACCAGGAAAATAAGTTGTGTAGTTTGGTCAGGTGGATGGTGATTCCTTGTAAAAGGCTGACCTGAAAAATGTATAATGTTGAAGTTGAAATTTGACATGAATGGGTGAAAATACATTTAAAACAATTCAGCTCGTTTTATCTGCTGTGGAATTTCATGTAGGTCTGCAGTGAGCCCAACTGAGGAGTGGCCCTCAAAGTACTCCAAGCTGTTTGTTCAGGTGTGGATTCTAATCATACAACCTTACTACACTGTTTCTTTTATCTTGGGTTATATTTCAGTACACACAGTGACATATTTGCTATTTTGTTCAGTATAAGATCCACTGATTTCTCAGATGAACCTGAAATATCTTATATGGGCTTCTGATGTAGAATTTTGTGACAACGACTTGATATTTTATTATGATTCTTAAATATGGTTCTACTTCTGATCCAAGAAAATTGAAGTCTAATGAGGTAAAGATAACGTCCATGGTATCTGATTCAGATCATGGTTATATTTGCATGGAAAGCTGTAGCATTGCACAAGTATTGTGTACCTGTTTCTGTTTTATTGCACTCTAAGCAGGGTGTCCTTGTTTCTGCACCGTAAAAGGATATTGGACTATTGTTTGTGTTAGTTATTTGCTTGATCCAATATGCTCTCATTTGTTCTTCTTCCTGTTAACCTGTTGCAGATGGATGATGGATTGGAGTTTTCCTTCACTGATAAGAGGCGTTTTGCAAAAATACGATTGGTTGACAATGTAATGCTCTATTGTGATCATTGGAATAATGTATGCTCTTTCATTTTGCTGTGACGTTGCATGTCTAATCTATTATTCTCTGTATGTTCTAAACTTCTAATAGCCAGAAGCTGTCCCTCCAATTTCTGAGCTTGGACCTGATGCACTATTTGAACCAATGAAGCTTGATGATTTTATGAAATCATTAAGTCGAAAGAATGTGCCCATAAAATCCCTTTTACTTGATCAGGTACGGAGTTTAACTTCGTATTAAGCTCAAACTGACTGAACCGAAATTTTTATTATCGATCTAGCCTTGAATAGGAGTGCATGTAAAACAGCTGTTCACGTGCCCGAACCTTGATTATTGGCTTCTATTGGGTTTCAACTCTAGCCTACCCCCAACTTGTTTGGGACTGAAAGACTTTGTTGTTGTTGTTGAATTTTTACTGAGAATTTTCTTCCTCAAAAATACAATAGTTTTGTAGAGCTTAAAGGCTCTGATATTTTCGATCAATTGTTTAAAAGAATGTAGTTTAGGATCCTCATATCACTCAGTAGCACAAGCAGCAGTATTTTCTAATTATTAAACATTCAGGTTCTGATTTTTAATTGTGTTAATTCTTAACTCCCCTTCTTTTGCAGAGCTTTATATCAGGAATTGGCAACTGGATGGCAGATGAAGTGCTTTATCAGGTCAGTTCTGCAGACATTTGCTTTTGCTTCACTGGTTTTTTTTTTTTTTGAGTTTTACACTATTTGACACTGTAACTGTAAATATGAACTACAACTTATGGGAACCAGCTGACCATTTCACAAAACTACAACAATTTTGACACCATAATGAGGAACTTTCACAAACCAGTTGTGGGCCCACCTGTCACCCAAATAGAAAATAGTCCATGTCTATTTGGATGTCAATGGGGGCCCATAACCGTCTTCTTAGGGAAATTGTAGTTCCTTATTACATGTAACCAGAGTTGTAGGTTTGTGAATGATCACGGAAGTCGAGTTCCTTGTTAAAAGATTATAATTTGACTTTTGTGATGTACTTTTACAGTTGCACAATAAACATGTTAAACATTACTGTATATTGTTTAATGAAATAGGCAATTAAGCATCCATTGCTCTTTTGAGTAAAATAGTCATTGGTTGTATTTACTAGCCAAACTTTGAGCTTTCTAGTATACTGTATACCTTAGTCCAAGAAACTTATATTCATTTCGAGCCTCATGGGAGGCAACTGCCCTGGTCAACAGCAGTTGCAGCAAAAATTTATTGCCACCTAAGTGAGCGATCCGCCGATCCCAAATATAAATCTATCCACAAGAAAATCCATAATTTTAGCCAAGATTTTGCTGCAGCACATGAAAGACATGAAGTGTCTGTTATTACATTTTTTTGGCCTGAGTTGTAAAGTGATTGATTATTAACTAATGCTGTAGGATATGGTAAAAGTAGTGTTTGCATCAACAAGGATGATCGGTGGTACCAGCTTATAACAACATGTAGCCACCGAAGTCCAGTTGTGAAACTTGGAAAACATTTCTGATTTTGCCAAAACAATTTTGTCAGAATAGCAGGAACCACAACAGAACAAAGTTTTGTCAGAATCTATTTAGGAACGAAACACTCATTACACTTGTAATATGATCGGAGCTTGACATGCTTGGTTCATAACTAACTTTGCCATATGTTCTTGACTAATGTTGGTCTTGCCACACTTTTTGATGCAAGAAATTGGTCACCTAACCTTAGCAAGTTTTGGAGGAAAAAACATTATTTGACATTTTGACTAGTGGGAAAGCTGTAGTTGTGACAGCATCCAAACGCTAACTAATAAAATCGTGGCAGCATAAGTTTAGGCGTGGTAAACTTCAGTTGCAATCTGAACAGGGTAAGTGATGCTTACATGTTTGTGTGTAAACATCCAAAACAGGGCCTAGCTGGCAAAAATTTATGCAGGACTGTGTGCAATGCTCTCTGCTTGATAATTTACTGGTGCATTTGTAAACACGCGCCTATGTGTTTGCAATA
This sequence comes from Alloteropsis semialata, assembly GCA_004135705.1. Classification (NCBI taxonomy): domain Eukaryota; kingdom Viridiplantae; phylum Streptophyta; class Magnoliopsida; order Poales; family Poaceae; genus Alloteropsis; species Alloteropsis semialata. The sequence goes on from CM014272.1 coordinate 53,443,832, forward strand.
AGCATTCTGCTGGTTTCAAAATGTACCCTTAAGCTTGTTGCACGTTCAAATTGATTTGGATATCTGTAGTTTTATATAACTAGTTTGCTACTTCCAACTATGCTCTATGCTTCACATTTTCCTTGCTTCACATATAGGCGAGGATTCATCCTATGCAAACTGCATCAAAGATATCAAAAGACAAGTGTGAAACACTCCATCTGTGCATTAAAGAGGTCAGTCCATGCCTCCTTTGCAGGATCCATATTCTGTCTTGTTGGAAATGCATTGTATGTTCAAAATCTTGACATGGATCTATTGGAATTTATGTATGATGAGGAATTTATTATTAATTCAACCACTCAAATAGCTATTCAGGAAAGGTAAATTTATATTTCATATAGACATTTGAGACTGATACTTGGCTGATATAGGATACAAGCGCTTGGGGGCTCACCTTAGCTTACGATGTAGGGCGATGTTTACTAAATACATGTAAAGCTAAAGGACAAAAGAACTAGACAAAGCTTTTGTGTCATCTAACGTTTTCCGTATACTAACAAGTATAGAATTGTGCAACTAAGACTTTATGAGTCAGGGTAATGCTATTCGTATGCAACAAGGAGAGAGTATTGTTGGCCAAATAATATTGTAGCCATTTTCACTTCTTGTGCATGTCATAAGGGTGATCATTTCATCTATGATAATCTCTTTACTTTTACACAGGTTATAGATAAGTCCTTAGAAGTTGGTGCTGATAGCAGCCAGTTTCCAGAAAACTGGATATTTCATTCCAGGGAGAAGAAGCCTGGCAAAGCCTTTGTTAATGGTACGAGCATTGTTTCTTTTCCTGGAATACATGGGGTTCTCAGGTTATTACTTTCAACGTTGAAGGCTGCATTTGTTCTTTTCAGGAAAGAAAATCGACTTCATTACAGTAGGTGGTAGGGTAAGTCCTTTTGTATCAAGCTGATTGTTTCTTGTGTGATTCTTCTCTTAATGTGTTTGTATATTGTTCAGACTTCAGCATATGTGCCAGAGTTACAGAAGCTGGACGGGTCAGATGCGGCGACAAGCAGATCCAAGAGAATCGAAGACAAGACGAGCGATGATGATAAGTCGAGAAAAGTTACAAATGCTCCAAAACCAGCAAAAGGAAGAGTGAAGGCAGCAAAAGGCTTGTCAAACAAAGCTGCTAATACTAGTGATGAAGGCGATGAGGAGGGTTATGAAAAGGAAGAGGCAAAACCAGCAAAACGGGGAAGGAAGCAATCAACAAGGGCAGCTAATGTCTCAACTAAAAATGCTGGCAGTGCTCATGGTGATAGCAATGAAGCTACTGGTGAGGATCAAGAGGCTGAGGAAGGTGCAAAACCAGCAAAGAGAGGAAGGAAGCAAATAGAAAAGACCGCAGAGGGCTCGTCAAGGGAAGCTGATCGTGGGGGCGGTGACAAAGAAGAGGCAAAACCAGGGAAGAGGAGGGAGCAGAAGACCCAACCAACTGAGGCGAAGAACTTGGCAGCCAACGTTGAAGATGCTGGCCCAAGAAGGAGGCCGCAGAGGAAAGCACGGCAGACATAAGCCAGCAAGGAATTAAGCAATGTCTTTTGCAGTTAGATTCTGGGACTTGACTTCAGTTTTAGTTTAACTTGGGGGGTAGTAGGGAGAAGCCTGTTTTCTTTTGCACCGGTGCATGATCACTGTCGTTCTGTCGGTTACGGCCAGATCGACAGCTTGAAACATCTCACTGCAGTTGTAGGGCAGTGCGAAACATTGTAAGGTCGCATGGCTGTGAAACCACCGTCAGCACTAGTGCCGCTGACAAACTGCTCATGGTTCCAACATGGCCTCTCAATCGTTGCAACGCTCATAAGGGGTTTGCATAATGTGTCATTATATTTGTTCTACAGGTCAACAATGCCTGATTCTCCCCTTCCTGAAGAAGCTGCACCATGAGTTTGTGAGGTTCAATGATCCATTCAAGGTGGAGAAGCTCTGGTTTGCACTCGAGTCTCTCGGTGCTCACTTGGTTCATTCGATGATAACATTCCATGTAGGAAAGTAACCAAGATTGAGACTAACTTGGGATGTCTGAAACTCTATTCAGAGTTTGATCATGGTTCATGGATGACAAACTGAATGACTGAATCACGTGTTTCATTATTGTAGCGCCATCATAAGCAAGTAAAAGGCACCACTAATGTTATCGTCACTTTCAAGCAAACAAAGTTAAGCTTATTTGAACACCAGTTTCAAACGAACAAACTGGTTCAGTTACAACAGAGATGGTCTGATAACGATTACATGGATATTATATTGTCAGATAAACAAAGTTAAGCTTAATGGAAAGTGCCTAGTGCTTAAAGTTTTGGCCGAACATATTCTGGCCCAATAAACACATATTATTCTGGAAGACAGTAGAACAAGCAGACATCAGGTACTCTCTTAGCAGCTCCAGGTTCTCTGTGAAGCAGAACAAGACTACGGTCAGTCAGGTGTACATACAAGAATGATGAGAGAAAAACTGCATTGTTGCTTTGACATGTGAGTATATATCACTGCAAGAGTAGCGATTTTGTTTGCAGGCCTATGCATTGATGAATCAAAAACATGTACAAATTTTGTGAGGGTTTGTTGTACAGGTAGGAAACATAGCAAGACCACCATGCCTAATCAAAAATTGCAAAGTATGTGATTGTATTTGCACAGTTTCCTGTCACTCCAGAAAATCATATACAAATTATCTAATCTAATAACAATAGAACACATATATTCTCTTATAAAGTTTTCTAACAGAATAAAGTATATAGATTGTATTTTACATAAAGGTTGTGCATCTATCAGTACAAGCATTTTCTAATAGGTTTCTGTAAATCTACGTGCTCCACCCTGTGCACAATATCAGAAATCAGAAGACACCTGCAGAGACATCTATGCTAAAAAGAACACCAGTTGAATATGAACTAGCGTGATGCCAAACCACTTTATCCATATAGCGTTGACAAACAATGTACCAATCACACAAACCTAGCTATAATTACCTATCGGCATGCAAAACTGATGAAAGGCAATGCAATGCATATCAGGTCATAATGTTTGCATATTTATGAGCAACGACGGACTGAATCAGTGTAAAGCCATACGTAATATCCAAGATGAAATAGTATGTGATTATAATTGCATAATTAGCACTCCATAAAGTCCTACAGAAGTTCACCAAATTAGTAAACAATATAGCATATTCGCTTGTATGGTATACTATGGTTTGCTAACGAAACCAAGTACATAGATGTACTTACTTTACATAAAGGTTAATTGTCCATATTAATACATGGATTTTTATACATTTCTGTAAATAAATCTACATGTTCCATCATTTAGTGCACAATATTAATAATCAGCTACGCACGCTCATAGACATCTCCATATGCTAGCGCTAAAAAAAATCTACTCGAGCATCAACCAGCGTAGAACCTAACAAACTTCATCCATTTACTGTCTGACAAACAAGAAATGAAGCCTATTATGTGTCTGTGTCTGACTATCACCATGCAAAAGCAAAACTGAAGAAAAGTATATGAGGTCGTGATGCTGTACACGAGCAACGGAATGATCGAGTCAGTGTAAAGGCGCATAATAATAAGTATCCAAGCAAAATAGACGCGAGACATGTGTAGATGTCACTCACCGACGACGTCCTACTACTCCGCCGCGCCCCTTGCCACCTCCTCCGCTGCGCCCCTTGCCGCCTCCGCTTCGTCGACCTCGAGCCACTTGATCAACACGTCCGACAGCTTCATCAGCACCGCCGCCACGAAGTTCCCCCTTGTTGCGTCGCGGCGGGGTGGTTCGGCGCGCGTGCTCGCCCCAGCTGCACCGCTGTCGTCCTCCGCCACAGCAGCGTTGTTACTACCGCTGGGCTCGCCCTTCTGCTTCTTCGCCAGCTCTGGCTCTGGCTGCTCCAGGCGCATCGCCCGGCGAGTGGGCCTGAGCCGTTCCTCCCCGGCAAAGACGGCGTCGAGGACGCCGAAGAACTTCCACCGCGACGGCTTCTTCTTGGCGAGCTCCCGCTTGTAGTACCTCTTGAGGTAACTCATGCGGCTCTTGCACTGCGCTCCCGTCCGGTCGGCGCGGACGCGGCGGTCGTTGTTGACGGCGACGGCGACGGCGCGCCAGTCGTCGTCGACGAGGTGGAGGGAGCTGCGGCGACGTTTGTGCAGCGGCACCCAGGGGTCGCCTTGATCCCGGCGGCGGCGTTGGTGCAGCGGCGTCCACGCGTCAAGGAGAGCGTGCGTCTCTTCGACGCCCCAGCGGGGTGCCCGCACTGGCACGGAGCTCTTGGCTGCCATGGCGGTGTCGGAGTAATCACCTCTCTGGAGTAGCTAGTGGAAGTGAGGAACGCAAGTGCTGAGAGTGAGAGCCGAACACATGCAGTAGTCCTCCTTATACTTGGAGACGCCCTTAGACTTGCACAGAGAAAAAATTCTCGGTGATAAAAAAAACGAGAAATCCGAGAAACACGTTTCTCGGCCTGGGCCTTTTTTTTTTACCGCCGAAATTTTTCGGTCTTTTTGAATTCGCGTGCAAAACTAACCTGAAGATTATGTTGTGGTTCATGTGCTTGTAATATTTAGAACTATAGACCGATTCTATGTAGAATTTGTTGAAACTATGGATGGAAACTGTAATATTATGGACCGAACACCATTGTGTGTATTATTTTTTTCTAATTTTTGTTCGAAAGAAAAACGTCGAATCCGAGAAATTCCCGAGAAATCCGAGAAACGCGTTTCTCGCTGACCTCCGGTTTATTTTCATTACCGGTAATGTAAACCGAACTGGCAGCGAATCAAGCAGATTCATCAAGAATCAAGATATGGTCGATCCATCATGTCCTTTTTTCTTGTGCTCAAAGAGCAATACTGCAGGCAGTCAGGCACGCTGTGGTAGGTGTGTGTAGTCAGTGTAGCTGTAGTTGCATCTGCAGCATTAGCAGTTCCGTAAGAGTGACTGTGAACATGCTGGCCGGAACAATTAGTCATCCTAGCCTGCAAGGCAACGTGAACTCACTCAAACACTGGCTGGGATAAATAACCTCACAATGACTTTCTCCGTTGTGCCACTGCCTCTCTTCTGAATCAACTCTGCTCCTGCACAAGCTTTTGATTGATCACCAAGGTCACTGCCTCTGAAAACAAAAGCAGAAAACACAAAAATACTCTGCAAATTAAAGCGCTATAGATCACTTGCAATTCAAGGAATCAATGGTGCCTACCATGTCATTGAATTCCATGGATTCGCTTATCCTTGCACAATTTGTTGCACCCATCGTTTCTCATGCATCCTCTATTCCTCTGCTGCTGCCAACTGCCCAGTGCCACATCACTACCGCGTGCTGTGACTGAGTTCTTGATGCTCTGCGTCAGTGTCGCAGCTTTGAACAGGCCACCAGATCAGAGAGGTTCACTTCACGTAAATGAGGAGTCGGACGCGCAGCTGTCCCGGTAGGCGTATGTTGTACTACATAGCTGCAGTTGAAGAAGTGAAGTGAATTTTATTTATTCTACTAGTACGTTCTCATCTCATGCCAATAAATTCGCAGATTGCATATTAATTCAGAGTAGTCCTAGAGTTTTTAGAAGGTCGATCAAACCTGCACAAATCAGCCTTAGCATCAGATTTGGCATGCCACCGTGGCGCCCAGTGGCTTGACTGATTTGGATTCGTTCGGAGCAGCATGAAAACCAGGGACATGTTTTAAGATTTACGCAATTTTACAGTTTGTATGGATTGAACAGTAGTCACATGGAACAAGCCTAAGCGCTGTCAATAACTAAATTCACCCTTCGCCCTCGAGAAATGACTTTGACACACAGACAACCTCTAATTCATAAGCTCACAAATTTTAAGACCATATCACGAGAACTATTGAAGAAAGATCCCAAATTATGGTCTTCCTACCCCTTTATTTTTTAATGTCGTAATTTAGGTTTTGTTTTAAGTCAAAGTAGTTCAATTTCGACCAAATTTCTATTAAAAAACTTGGTCAAAATTACACAAGTTTGGTTTATGACAAATCCAATACGATATGTAAAAATAAGGAGGGAGTACAATGGAGGAGATATTGTCCAAGTTCAAACATTCTGTCCAAAATTAGTCGTCACTATTGAATTTTGTTTACACGTTTGACTACCATGTCATTGAATTGCATGGATTTGGCCTGTATCTTTGCACAATTGCGCCCATGAAATTTTAACAAAAAGCAGCAAACACAAAGACTCTGCAAAGCGCCATGAACCCTGCAATTTAAGAAAGGTGCCTACTCCTTCAAAAAAAAAAAAGAAAGGTGCCTACCATGTCATTGAATTGCATGGATTCGCATGTATCTTTGCACAATTGCGCCCAGAGCTGCATCTAAAGTGCTAGTACTGCTTGCAGTAGACCGAAGTGAATTTTACTAGCAGTACGTTCTCATCTATAGGTCAATAAATTGGCATGCAGATTGCATATTCAGATCTTAAACTAGGTGCTAGAGAGCTTTAGGTAGGCCAAAATCAAAACCCGTCCAAATCAGCCTTAGCAGCCAATGTGGCGAGCGGCTTGTGCTTGGATTGTTTGGGCACCTACATCAACTCCTGGGAGGCTGGGGCAGTTTAAGAGTTTATTTATGGGCTGAACGGGAACATAGAACAAGTTTAAGGACTGCCGATTAAATTTATCCTTTACCCTCCAGAAAATGACTTCAACACACATGCTCCCTCCGTCCCAGTGGCGGAGCTGGAGAGAAAAACAAAGGGGGGACCAGAAAAATAGTTGCCGGTTCAAGAATCTAGCAATTTGTCTCAATTTTTCATTGTCCACACAAACAAATACTATGTAGCCATGACTATAGTAATAATTGCACAATGCGATACACAAAAGCGAATAGTTTGCAAAAGCGGTAAATATATCTTACTTGTTTATTTAAATTTCACAGCACGATTCTTCACCATATTGAAATCATCAATAGTGGAATCTGTCGTGACCTTCATTGCAATCTCTCTCTCAATATAGAATAGCAAACAATCTCTTAAAAATCCATCTTCCATTTTGTTTCGTAGCCTAGTTTTATTAATTTTCATTGCAGAAAATGCACGCTCACTAGTTGCAGTTGAAACTGGTAAAGTAAGAACAAGGCAAATCAACCTACAAACAAAAAGGAATATTACTAGCTGATGTTGTAATTTTCTGGTACAGAAACTAAGCACAATCATATAAACAGAAACTAAGTACAGTAATATAAATAAGAACATACATGTGAATCAAATGATAATCGCCTTCTTTTTTAGTTTCTAAAAGTCGACGACAAAGATCAGCTACACTTGTCAAATTCTGAAAATTCGAATTGGTTGGTACGTCAAGCTCATACTGACGTAGCTGACATCTTAAATTATCTCTCTCTTTGTTCTGTAAAATCACCAGGATAGAACTTTGAAGCTAGAGAGCACACTTTATCAATGTTGAATGAACTGAATGAATCATTTGGATCCAAAGATGTACACAAAATGAGAAGTTTTGTTGCTTGTTCACTAAATCTGTTATCCAATTCTTGTGCTTGTTGATCTATTGCAACACTGAAGATATCATATCTACAGTGATGCTCAACTGTAGTATCATTGGGTGCTCGAGATCTAATAAAATCTGCATATAAGTCATTCATATTTGGACAAATAATCTCTTGTTTCATACAAAAAGATGTCACCATATCATTTTCTTCTAATTCATTTTCTTCTAATTGAGGATTGTGGTCAACCATATCATTATCATTTTGCCCTTCCACAGATGTCCTTTTGTAGAAAGAAAAAAGTGTCTTTCTTTTAGGTTGGTAAATTTAAGATGCTCAACACACATGCTCCCTCCGTCCCAGTGGCGGAGCTGGAGAGAAAAACAAAGGGGGACCAGAAAAATAGTTGCCGGTTGTTTCATACAAAAAGATGTCACCATATCATTTTCATCTAATTCATTTTCTTCTAATTGAGGATTGTGGTCAACCATATCATTATCATTTTGCCCTTCCACAGATGTCCTTTTGTAGAAAGAAAAAAGTGTCTTTACTTTAGGTTTTGCCTTGGTTTCCTACAGAAATTTAGCCTAATTTGATTAAAAAACTTGTGCTACATGAGAAAAGAAACTAAACCAAAAATAATTTAGGGGATAATATATTAGAAAAACATGCTTACATTGGTTTGATTTGAAGGAGAATAATGCGAAGGGCCGTCGTTGTCCTTCATAGCGTCGCTCGACGCTCGTCCGCAGCCCGCAGGGCGCTGGGCGCAGGCTGTAGGCAATGCGGCGTAGCAGGCAATGCTGCAGCAGAGGCCGTCAGGGAGGCTGAGCGCGATGGTTGTGCATGCGTGCGTGGAATGCAGCCGCCGCCGCCGGCGGCGGCGTCGAAACGACGAAACCTCGACTCGCGAGACGAGGAGATGCGAATGCGATGCGACGCACCAAAGTCTACGAGGGGGTCTGTTGCCTTGCCTACAGCTCGCTTGGGCCTTGGGCTAATGGGCTGATACTACTGCATCTTAATTTTTTTCCGCAGTTGGGGGTGGCCGTGGCCCCTATGCCTCCCCAGCTCCGCCACTGCTTCGTCCTGAAATAAAAGGTATTTTAGTCTGTCCTAAGTCAAATTAGCCTTAGTTTGACCAAATTTATATAGAAAAATATTAATATCTAATGCATCAAATAAGTAAATTATAAAAATAGATTTTATAATGAGTCTAACAATACTCATTTGATATCACAAATATTGTTACTCTCTTTCATAAGATTGGTCAAAGTTAGACTAACTTAACTTAGGATAAAGGAAAGTGCCTTATATTTTAGATGGAGGGAATACAGCAGTGGCTAGGGATGGAAATATGAAAGTGGATTCCGAATTATCCGATATCTATATCCGCTTAAATGTAAATATGTATATCCATATTCGTATTCGAATTTAATGTGGTACTAAAATGGATACATCCGAAATCGTTTTTCGTCAATTTTCTCTATCCGGTTTCACATTCGTATTCGGCAATATCCGACACTATTCTTATCCGACCATATGGAGATAACATTTAAAGTGTTTATTTGGATGTTAGTAATGATAGTAATCAAAACTATTTAAAAAATGTTATCTCCATTACTAATGATTATGATATCAATTTTAATATTACTATTATTGTACCATATAACTATTCAAAAGTTATCTCTAATTTTAATAACTAATGTAATTAATTTAAATAATAGAGATATATGAATATTAATTTTAATTTAATACTATAGTTTATTTATTTATTGATGAAAATAATTTTATATACATTTTATTATTTTATGATAAATGCATATATTTACTTATTAAATATTTTTTTTCTATAGTTGTATTTAATTTTTATATGATTAATTACTGAAATAATTATGGATAAATGTGACATTATTAACGAGCGGTCTTTGTCTTGTTATGTACTTATATTTTAGTATTTACTTGTATAATAATTTTGTTATTTAAAAACCATCAATGAATAAAATAAGTAAATATTGTCTTCTAAATCGAGTAAATATCCGAATGCGTATCCGCATCCGACCATTCGTTTTTTATTCGTATTCGAGAGCATCCGAATTTGTATTCGTATTCGAGTAAAAATGTGGTAAAAAGTGCTATCCGAATCCGATTCCATGCGTATCCGATCTGTTTCCATCTCTAACAGTGGCGGACCAAATCGATTTTCACACATAGGGCCACTTGTCAAAGTGGCTAGACCACCAAACTACCCCACATGTCCAAATAACGGTAGTAACAATAGCGATAGAGCACATAACCACTTAAAAAGCATGACTTAGAGTACATCTCAATTCTAAGTTTAAATGTACAACGAACTTCATAAAAACTTGCAGAGACAATAATGCAGTACCTAGCACAATTCAAAAGGTGAGTCATATAAGAGACTAGCAAGATGTAGAACTAGTAAGATAAGGAATTTGCAGACTACAAATCGGCACCTACCTATATTAACCAAATCTATAGGTACTCATATTGTCAAGTAAAATACTACAAAATTGTTAAAATTTCATAAGCACTGTCATCATGGACAAACTAAATGTTGCACGTTTGTATAGATTATTTCAATTTTAATATGACTACCTTGACAATATCTCTACCTATTTCTAAAGCACGAGAGGTTACAGCCATCCATCGCAATATTGCAAAACAACCCCTGAGCTATCAGCAAATCAACCTGTAGTTCATCAGCCTGTTGTAACTTTTGCAAAGAAACCCTAACATTTTTTGCGAATCAACCCACGGTCCGAAACACCTACTAAAAATCTGAAATCAGGAGTACCATTTTACAAAAGACCCCCTAACCTTTCATCAAATCAACCCGCAGTCTGCCTCTTATGTGCAAAAATAGGTAGAAAATGTTAAAAAACAGGCTAGTTTGTGATTCAAACTGTTGTGAAACACGTCGTCAACAGTTGGATCTTCTCCCTCTCACGCCTCTCACGACGAGAACAAGAACACAAGTAGAAAGTAGACAAGACACAAACACATAGGTGGAGTTTCTCTTCTTTATTACTCAATCGGATGTATCATACAATGAGATGCTCCTCTTCTATATATAGTCCTGATCTAGTCCTAGAGTTTTGGTAAGTGCCCACAAGCAACATGACAAGAACTAGGACTTCTAGTCCCTCTTTCCTTCCAGTGTCGAGTCCTGTTGTTTTACAATACTCCCCCTTGGGCAATTACCGCGAATGTATATGTCTCATCAAAAACTCCATCCAAAAATCCAGTGGGAAAAAAGGGCTATGGAGAAAAGAGTACATATCAACCGCTATTGTATTGCACATATTGTCTCGTTAAAACCTTATGTGAGAAACCTTCAAGTAAAAACTCACAAAGGAAAAAAGAGTACAACATTAAACCTTCTTGGTTAAATAATATTCTATATTTCTATTCTTCATGAATAATTATCAATCTTTGAGATTTATGCATGAACTTCGTGTTTCTTGCAAGAAAGATCTACATGATCTTAAATAATTAAGTGGTATACCTTCATAGTAAATTTAATCATCAAGTTGATTCCTTCTCGGTAATACAACAGATTTTAAATCTAGATATGATGAAATATATGCTCCCCCTCATAACGACATCCTTTGAACTTGAATGTTCAAAGTCCCTTAGTCATTCTTCATGAATATGCATAAGAAATGGTATTCAATTACCCATAATGTTTAGTCCTTCAAAGACTTAATTAGTAATTCTTCTAGATTACGTAGGAGCAATGCTTCAAGCATTTAATAACCACTCACTTAATTGTGCAAAACAAATAAAATTTTATCCTTTCCTAGGAATATGGGGTTAATAAGTTGCATGGTTGTATACCTTCTAGGTATTACATTTTAAACCTCAATATTTGAAGTTAAATATTAGCAACTTGTCTTCGAGACTTCTAGTGTTATAGCCAATGATCTATTCAGTAGATCTTCAAGATTTGGCATTTTTCATTATATGTAATCAGTCTTCATTTGGCATTTACAGGGATAATTCAGTTTGCCAATCACCAATATATACCTTCAATGGTATGTGAGAATACTTGCTAGCTATTCAATGCTAGGTAGCAATATGCACTTATAAGTGCTTATATGGCACATTCGTGGCCATGTGGTTCCTCACTTCATTCTTAATTCAATCTCTTGGGTCTGTACGAGAATTCATCCATATCTTCGAGATTATTGGTTTTTATTCATGACTTGCTTGATAAGTCATTTGCTAATTACTTCCTTCAAGGATTTTCTAATTATTCAAAAATAGTAGTTCTCTTCTATGAGAAATTCTCTAATGCAAGAGAGAAGTGATATACACAATCCCTTTTCATATTAACTTAAGCTCTTCAGTAAACTCTTTATTCGGGAAGTGTTATTCACAATATGTCATTTGATGACTTTATTTCCTTCTTGGATTTGCTCTTCTTGAGACTTTTAATATTCTTCAAGAATATTATCTACCTTAGACAGTTAATTTGGTATGAGATTTACACATGTTTATTTATTCCTTTGAGGAAATAATGAGTTCTTCAAGGATCTCTTCTCATGGATTTTCATAATCCACTGATTAACTGCACATGTTGTTTGCCAGATATGTAGCAGAATATTCATTCTTGTATTATGGAGTTTTCATGAAAGACTTATGAACCATTTCATTTCACCATATTATTATTTCATAATGATTTAATTTGAACTTCTAGGTTCAAACTTTCTTCATGGTTCGACCTCAATTGCATTCTTTCATTAATCTAAAGTGAGTGCTTCGTGCAACCCTGCCATGGACTTTATTTGTGGCCATGTTCTCGTTTAGAGAACACTTGCAGTGATTGAGGTAATATTGTCGACATTCATTCTTTTCTCACATATCTTTAAGATAAGACTATTATATAGTCAACTGCCCCAACACAAAATATTGCGCGCTATATAGTATTGGGCATTCATCTTCATGATGATCATTTCTTAGTTCGTGAGGTATTTGAATTTAACGGTCTTCTTTTCGGAGTTTGCATAGATTTCATTGAGATTCTTTGACAAGCTCACTTAATCCAAAAACCAGCAGGCGTCCCCGTGATTTTGAATTGATGATCAAGTCATTTGCCATGGTGAGTATACTATTAGATGCCCGGGATATACCACACATAGCATTTTGTTTACTTCAAATAAACTTAACTTCGAGTTAATAACTTCATGTTGTTTCTCTTAAATTCCAATTTCCCATTCGTGAGTATTCATTATGTGCACATTCTCACTGGGAGTAAGTCCTTCAAGAAGTTTCACTTCTAGTGTAACCACTTCATGTGGCGCCCTATGCATGGGCTCCCTCACAATTAATTTTCTGGCATTATCTTTAGCTTCATGCTAAGATATTATTTCTTCTGAAATTCTAGTGCGTAATATTCCTGCTTCTTACTTCTAGGAATATTTCAATTCTAATATAAGGCATTCAATAGGTATGGGCCTTCTCTTCCCCTAATGCCGATATTAGATATTCTTAATAGCACACTTTTCATATGATATCCCTATATCATGAGCTTATTCATATGGAAATTCATATCCATATTTCTCCAACTTCAATTGGTAGCCCATTCATGTATGCTAAATTGGTGAAATTATTTTATAAATGTTCACGCACATATTCAGATCAAGTATACATATATGCAGTTTGCTAGACTTTATACTTCATGTACTTCATAGTATGCAAATCTGGGATGTTCTCCCCTGTTCAGCTGTTCTTTGCACAAATTTAAGTCTTCAAAACTTGTTTAGTTATCTAGCTTCTTTGTTTAATTATGATCCAAATACTCATACCTTTAAATAATTTGGATTGATAAACTTCAAGTTTATCAATATGCAAAATGCACTCATAGAATTTCTAATATAATTGCTCATTCATTCAAGAGTTCCCAATGTATACTTTAGAATTTGTATCCATAAATATTAAATTATTTCCCATAAAATAGACTAGCAAGTCTACCTTCTTTTCATTTGTCCGCAAACCCATTCTAATTGGGTTAACCAATTTCGTATTGGATAAATTCCATTTTGGAACGATTCCATATCAATTTGCTCCCCTCAATCTCAACCTTCTTGTCTAGAGATTGATTAATGGCTGCTTGTCACTTTTTGTACATATGCATACGATGCATTAGATGAACATCATGCTAGTTGATTCATAAAGTGTTGGGAAGCATGCAAACTAGTGCAACATTAGAAATATCATGTGGCTACAATCCAACATGAAGCGGAAATTTAATTTAGCGTCCATGCAAGGACTGCAAGTTAATTTATGTGATGACATGAAAGTCACACATATGAGAAATAATAATAATATACTGATCATTCTTACTTTCTTAGTGATACAGTGGTATATGGATTACAAAAACTATGCAATTGAGATTCATGCTTAACCATTTCAATGACTATGGCTACGAGCCAACGCGTTGGTTTGTCCATCAATCTATTAGGATGTGTCTCTGAACCAACAATCTTCAAGATTAGGGATATGTCTATTAGACATTTCAACTTTTATCCATATTCTTCATATGCCTATATGACCCAAATTTCTTCCCATTTTCATACCATAATTTCACTTCAAGTGATGCTATGCTTCATGCATAATCTATGAATCATTCCAAATGTTCCATAAAATTTTGAATATACTTCTAGTATATACAAAATGTGGTATCTAATTCATATGTTCATTGTACTATTCAATGTACAAAATTGGGTTGAATAAACTTCAAGTTAAGGTCCTATGTATTCGATACATAATTGAGTAATATACAGTTTCGTGGCAAACTTGAACCTTTAGAGGATCAATTAAAAAGCCAATATATTATATTAGCTCATATGCTTTATGAAAATTCATTTTCCATTCTACCTGCATGGTAGTAATGCACAAATAAACTATAACCTTCATGGTTACATGATGTATTTAGTGGAAATATAATTGAAATGATTATCTAATAGGAAATTTGAGACAATTATTTACATTGTTCAGCATGTAATTCTTTATTTATTCCATGATAGAATACTTACAAATAATAATTGCTACAAGCAAGTGGGCACAAGATAAGGTGAGAAAACACCAATTTGTTAAATTGCCATTCAATTCTGGGAAATATTTTTAAACTAATGCTAAGCTTCATATTTCAATCAAAGGTTAAGTTCTCTCTCTTCATGAGTATAACCAAATTCTTCGTGAATAATGCAACTTATGTAGGAAATTTAATTTATTTTTGGTTTAGGAGTAAGTATGAAACTTCTTGTTCTCAATGCATCTCCCCCTGAGCCTAACATCCCTTCTGGAATGGATCATTTTCCTTCCACTTTTATGACATATGCATCTTCTTGTTGCATAAACATTATCTATATTGAATTTGTGCATATTCTACTAGAATTGCATATATGCGTACATGGCAAATAATATGATTCTTCAATAAAACACATTAAGTTTGCATAACTCCATGTTATATATGAACTCAAATAATTGACATACTTCTTAATAATTTACTGCTATTGTAAAATTATGATGTCGTGTTGGGAGGAAAATGTGCTAAAATAACTTTCAAAGTTATATAGCATTAATTTCTTCTAGAAATTATCTTGTGCTAGGATTAAAACCAATATAATATTTCTTCATGAAATAATGGACTTCATGTCATATCTTACATTATTCATGCACACTTCATGTGTTAAAAAAACATGAATAAAAGTTTTAAAATTAATTAAGGTAGGTTAATTCTATTCCATGGATAATTCAATTAATTCCCAGAATTTTCCTAGCAAAATTATTTACCCCATTCACACAATTGCTAGGAAAAAAATTAAATATGACACTCTCAGGGGTAGCATGTCCAAGGTTCTTCAAGATTTGAGAGAGGTCATAAACCTTAAACTATTTTCTATGATTAAAGGTAATTTTCTAGCCACTTCATGGATTAATGGTTCAATCTTCAAAATTATTTATCCATTAAACATGCTAGAAAAAGTTGAAACATGAGCCTCAAAGGGGTTTTAAAAAAATAAGAGCTCATATACCTAAAACCATGTTTCTTTGATTAAAGGCATTATTTACTGTGTTATGCACAATTCTAACAAATATATCATAAAACAGTAAATAAATTTCATAAATATTAATTTACAAAAAG